>OZ037771.1:2939127-2989127 GCA_964035545.1 Bugula neritina | reverse complement strand
GTGTGACATGGACATTAGCAAATACTCCTTCCTCAAACATTTATAAATGTTGAAAAATATAATATTTATGCTGTACTTACTTCATGTTATAAATAGCTTTGTATGTGTTGTTGCGGTAAGTATCCATAAAGTTCACTTGCACCAAATCTCTGTACATTTCTTGTTCATAATTTATTAGAGTCTGTTCACTAGAGTTGCTTGGAAGACCCAAAATAAATATCAGTTTAGACTGATGTCCTTTTGGTAAATACTTCTCCAATATTCTAGGGTTTGCCCAGGTATTTCTTAAAGCTGATCTCCGTTGAAAGTTCTAAAAAAGAAAGCATGACTGTCTAGTGTCTACATAACAGAAGTTAAAGTTTTATTACTTTGGTGATTCTAAAAGGATTCATTACCATATTTAGAGCTCAATAAATAATAACTTTATTTTTGAATTGAAGTTAAACTTGCTTTTTTTCAGTCATTTGCTACATCATTTTAAGCTTAGCTAACCTGTAAGTTTATGAATAACAGCTATTATCTTAATGATAAAAAAATTAAAAGTAATTACTTTTTATTGCCCAATTCTGTCATATATTTTACATGAAAAACTTTGCTGTATATATGAATGGAATGCCAGAAAATAATATAGTACAATGTGTTTACCTGAGTGGCACTGTGTGCTGTGACTAATATAGTATCATTTCCTCTGCAGGGTTCTGGCTGTGAAATGAATGTAAAGTTGTGGGGGTTCACTGTGATGTCCCCATATTCCTTCTTATATGGAATTTTAGCAGAAGGTGGGTCTTTTTGTTTTTGTTTTAACTTTTCACGCATTATTTTTTGAACATTGTTTTGCTGTTTAATATGAACTTCTGCATATATTGTTATGGCGTATAGGAACAATATATACCTATAATAATAACAACATTATTGTATAGTATAGACACAGTATATACATATAATATAACACTACAGTTAGATGTAGTATAAAGCTCTCAGTCAGTCTGTATTATATTAGAAATAAAACTACCAGCATACCTGAAGAAGAACATGACGTAACTCTGTTTTCTCTACTATTCAGTCACACTAACGTGAGTCAGTTTGTTACATGCAATTACAGGTTGCAGGTTGAACCTTGAAATCTAAAATAATTTTATTAGGTCGTATCTTAAGAAAAGGAATTTTAACAATTTGGATTAAACTATGAACACATCGCCAACTATTTATATAATACTAATTTACTAAAATTTAGTAGAAATAACTTTAATTTTTATTTATTTCATCAATTGTAAACTGGTAAATGCTGATACGCTGTCATTCAGGTACATTACTTAATTGATTGCATTTTGAACTCTATATCCAAGTACACTGCAGTTAAAAGTGACTGCCAGTAGCTGCTTTTGAACTTTGACTTTACACACCACCTCTATATTCTAGTATATATTAATACAATGTGTTACCTTAAAGGTGTGAGGTATAGTTTCAGGTTGATTATAAATAATATACTGAGTAGACAGAGAAACCACATCTGTTGTCAGTCTGAGATCTAGAATTACTATTAATTGACATAATTATCAGCTTCTTCCCTCATAATACATTACAACATATAATACATTGATAGATAGTTACCAGCAGATGTGAACACAGAGAGCTGTCTCTATTTGATAGCTTCTATATTGTATGTCTACTGTAATTATGACTAGTTACAAACCTGATAACTGGTGTTGCAACACAACTAGTGTTGGCTTGGATTCAATTAGTAAAAAAAGATAACATCTATTTACTTTGCACCGTTATCATGCAGTAAATGATTAATATCAAGAGTAAGCATAGGGCCACACGACGAGGGTTCTCCCGCGAGGGCAAGATGTGAGAAACCGTTCAGCCCAAAAATTGGCTGTTGTGTGCAGGTTTTCATGCGGCTAGCATGCTGAGCAGGAAGTGCGGAAAGCCTGGGCGGTTTTGATATAATTGGCTGATTACCATTTAGTGAGTACACTTATTTTATCTCAATTTATGTTTTAGTTTTTGGGGAACTAAATCAGTTTCATATAGTTTTATTTTTCACCATGGTTAGAGTGCTTAATGCCATTGCTGAGCATCAATTGTGAGTTTGTTAAACAGCAGATATGAGAGTGCTCAAATTGTTATAGGTATAATCATGAGCAACTATATTATCAAGGATAAGAGCAATTTAATTGGATGTTGTTTTATTGTGCTACTACTGTTTCATGCTTCTTTAGCACTCCTCAGGCACATTATTGAATTTAAACTTTTACATTAAGAGAATCAAGATGCGAAACACAACGTAAAACGTAAAACGTAAAACGCAATGCAAATATAGTAGTGGCTTTCAGGTTAAATAAAGGCTTTTAAATGTAAATACACAATTTATTGAAAATATAGTTGTTGTCAAGTGGTTATAGGCGTTTGAATATTATTTACTGCGGTATACAAAATATAGAATCACTAAGTTTTATGGTTGCGCCGTAGAACAATTTTTGAATGTTGGTAGGTTGATAAAAGTTTGTTTCGCTTGTTTAACGTGCCTATATTAGGTTTGTATAAAATAAAAAACATTTCCATAGGCATAGGTTACACTGTTTGGTAGTGAATGATATTGTATGGTTTTGATTTTTTCATTATTTTCCAACTGAAAGTGTGTTTGATGTTTCCGTTAGTTAGTTATCAAATGTATTTGCTAAGTTCTGTCTGATTTACTCTCTTTTTGTTTTTAAATGATGATTTGTGGCTTGAATATCTTCATCTTTAGTAGCATTGGTAATTTATAACAAAATATTATAACATCTCCCTTTCCAAGGAGGATCTCTATTTAATGCTTGATCCTAACGTACCGCAACACCGTACAGGAAGCTCGACATTTGTAAAAATGGTGGACATTTCACGTTACAGCCTACGGTGTGGCAGACTGTGTCTACGGAAATGGTGTTAGAAAAAATTAGTTAGTTATTATTTAAGAACACGTATGAGATTTTTATAATTTGGATTTCATGGTCAACATATTATCATCAACCAAAATCATTTATTAAGTAAACTAAATATATAATACTTGTGTACTAAAATCAATTAGAAAATATAATTAACAATGTAGAAAATACCTGAGTGCAATAAATGAGTCAATGGCATTAAAAAGTTTTAGCGAATTTAGTTTTTATATAATATCTTAATCAAACAAAAGTCGCTATATGGTATATAATAGAATAAACGAGCACTCACAGTTCTAGAGTTAAAAGCAGTAGTATATACCATTCTGTATTATGAAAAAATTCTTTTAACAGCCATAAGTAAAAAAAATTTGCGTTGAAAAATATACAAACTTATTCCAATATTTTATTCTACTTTGAATACATGTTTGAAAAACTTGATACATATTAACTAAAAAAATTTCATTAAGCTATCCTGGCCAGCAAAATGCAATCAATAAAAGTTTTTGGCTGATATTGTTATTTCTTTTTTGTCTTGCTCATCTTTATAAGCAATGTTGTCAGTTTCTAGACTGAGCTCTAGATTTTTGCCTAATTAGAGCACCAGGCCCATGTGAGGGAATTGCATGATAAGCACCACAGTCTAAAGAAGTCTTCAATAGAGTGAGTATGATAAAATACATATGGCTTGCTCTTCCAGTATTGTGACTGCTTTGCTAGTTGTAAATAAGAGTTACTGTAGAACTGGTTGAAGGGATATTTTCTAATCCCATCAACTCTGTCAGCCACTATTCCAATATACACATCATCTGAAGTAAAACAAAGAAAGGTTAGCCACTCATTCAACATGTTGAAATAAAAGTGTTGCAACCATCAAAATATTAAACTGTGTTCAGGTGACATCCATTATACAGTGGCTAAAGTTTAGCCAATAAGAATTTGAGTGCTATCAGAGACATTCCCGAGTCAAAAACTATAATATCAGTGTGAGCAGCTGAGAACAATAACAATCTAAATAGCTTGAAAGTAAGAGTGTAAAATTTACACTATAAATAAACAATGATATTTTTTAAGGTTTCCATGAGGAATTTTATTTATCATCTCAAAATCTATTCGATAAAAACAAAGTGTTTCTTTATCGAATCAACCATACTGACTCGTGCATATAATAATATATATAGGAACTCATTAGTGTTTGTTGCAGATCAGATAGAATGTAATAAAAGCTTAGCATAGAGTTTTAGTTTATCTTGAAACCATTAGAATAACTCACATTATATATCTCTCTAATTTGTAATAGCTGTAGTCTTACACATTTGTCGTTTCCTCAAATAAACTTATTTCAACGACTTCAAAGGTTATACTTTTTGTAATTTTCAAATCTATAAGCTTACCTATAAAAACATAAGGAGTGGTAAAAGACAGATTGTATATTTCCTTTGCTAATCTGGGAGACAGAAAGTACGTCATTCCTTGTAACCACATGGGGAAGGTGTCATATTTATACTCTTTCCTGGACAAGTACCACTTTGAGGCTGGATCTCTTTCAGGCAGACCCCCGGCTCCTATATTCCCTGCAACAGCAGAAGTTAAGAAAATTACTTACTCCATAATATGCAGAAAAGCTAGACTTATTTCCTCACACTGCATGCAGTGTAAAGAATGTTAGTTTTATGACTTTGAGGGCCACATTAATGTAGGCTGTAAGAAGTATTTGATGTTGCATTTGAAATTGAAGTCTCGAAGTAGTTAAATCAGAAAGAGGTTAGCTGACATATAGAATGAGTGGGCAGGGCACCCAGTATAATAAATGACTGAAATATAAAAATCATATTAAAGTGATAATTTGATTAGCTGTTGTTGATAAGAAGTTAACTACCATTTATACGTCTTACACATCTGTTGTGCATATTTCTTTGCGGATATATGTATGCATACATATGATCTAAAACTTTTGTCAGTTTGATGTACAAGAGGAAGATAGAATTTTATGACTAGCCAAAAAGAAAAGCATTCTTATCGGATCTTCGCATGTAAAATTCACGTTTAATTAAAGATATACATTACATTTAATTATGGAGACATTACGGAAACAATAAACTTAGAGGTTTATGATCACTAGACATAATTCAAGTGTAAGTTTTTACCTGCAATAAAATAGGAGCTGAGTTTAAAGGAGTCTCCAAGTGTGTCTGTAAAAGTCTTAAAGAAGGAAGAGAAAGCTTGTAAGTTGAATATGACATCATCATCTACTTTCACAACCAGCTTAGCCTTAGGACATCCTTTATAGCTTGAGATCCACCTTTAAAAATATATACTGTGTTAAAGTATTTACAGTGTGTGACATGGACATTAGCAAATACTCCCTCCTCAAACATTTATATATTTTTAAAATATAATATTTTGCTGTACTTACATCATATTATATATAGCTTTGTAGGTGTTGTTACGGTAAGTATCCATAAAGTTCACTTGCACCAAATCTCTGTACATTTCCTGCTCATAATTTATTAGAGTCTGTTCACTAGAGTTGCTTGGAAGACCCAAAATAAATATCAGTTTAGACTGATGTCCTTTTGGTAAATACTTTTCCAATATTCTAGGGTTTGCCCAGGTATTTCTTAAAGCTGATCTCCGTTGAAAGTTCTAAATAGGAAAGCACATGGTTATCTACATAACAGAAGTTAGAGTCTTACTATGTATGATTCTACAATAATTTATTGTGTTATAGAAGGAAGTTGTTTATAATGTATAATAGGCCTATTATATTGAATAATATATAAACTTATTCAAAATAGCATTTATGAACTGTAACAGTGCACAAGTCCAGTGCAAAAGTTACAAAAAAAGACACTCTGCAAAGAAAAATCAGATAATTGGCTCCTCACTATAGTAGTGACTAGTTAATTGGCTACTCACTTTAGTAGGTACCAGTTGATTGGCTACTCACTATGGTAGGTACCAGTTAATTGGCTACCCACTAGAAAACCAACTGAATAACTTATTCAGTTATTCTCTAAGGTTTTCAAATACATGCAAGACAAAAGAGACCTTAACTCAACTTGAGAAATGAACTTACATGAGAAACAGCATTAAACAAATATTAAATAAACAACAAAAACGAAACAAAATGATCACCTGAGTGGCACTGTGTGCTGTGACTAGTATAGTGTCATTTTCTTCACAGGGTTCTGGCTGTGAAATGAATCTAAAGTTATGGGGGTTCACTGTGACGTTCCCGTATTCCTTCTTATATGGAATTTTAATAGAAGGTGGATCTTTTTGTTTTTGTTTTAACTTTTCATGCATTACTTTTTGAATATTTTTTTGCTGTTTAATATGAACTTCTGCATAGATTGTTATGGCGTATAGGAACAATATATACCTATAATAATAACAACATTATTGTATAGTACATGGACGTAGTATTTTAATATAATATAATACTAGAGTTAGATGGAGTATAAAGCTCTTGGTTAGTGTGTATTATATTGGAGAGCAAATTACCAGCATACCTGAAGAAGAACATGACGTAACTCTGTTTCCTCTTCCATACAGTTACACTAACGTGTGTCAGTCTTGCTACATTCAGTTACAAGTGGCATCTTAAAGGTTAAAAAGAAATTTGTCTATTCAATTCTGAAAAACATGGGAATTTTATAATTTGGATGTTATTGTCAACACACCACCAACTACAATTGTTTATTATAAAACCCAAATATTATAGATAGTATCCCCATACTGAAATCCTAGAAATTACCTTATTTTAATTTGTTTATTTAATTGTATCATTGATTTAAGTCTGCTTTGAATTATTTATATCCAAGTATACTGCAGCTAAAAGTGGCTGCAAGTAGCTGCTTTTGAACTGTGAGTTTACACACCACCTCTATATTCTAGTATATATTAATACAATAATATGTTACCTTGAAGGTGTGAGGTATAGTTTCAGGTTGATTATAAATAATATACTGAGTAGACAGAGAAACCAAATCTGTTGTCAGTCTGAGATCTAGAATTACTATTAATTGACATAATTATCAGCTTCTTCCCTCACAATACATTACAACATAATATAATACATTAATAGATAGTTACCAGCAATGTTGAACGCAGAAAGATGTCACTATTTGATAGCTTCTATATTGTATGTCCACTGTAACTATGACTAGTTACAAACCTGATAACTGGTGCTGCAACACAACTAGTGCTTGCATGCATCTATTGAATAAAAAGTATGCGAAGTTTCAAATGATAATATCTATTCACTTAGCACAATGGTGCACATAGCGAATGAATACGAACAATAGTGAGCATAAAAAATCAATAGGCTACCTGTTATTGAAGTTTTTTATGTCCTCATGTGTTAAAAATCATGCTATGGTTAACCTAACTAGCTCTGTTCAGTTTGATATGAAGTGATTCACTTTTGTTCTCATTATTTAAAAATAATGAGATAATAAGGTGCAGGCTTAACAAAACATGTAACATGTTTTGTTTGGTTTAAGTATACATAATCAGTTTCATTCCTTCCTAAAAAAAGATTTACAGATTGTTCACATGTCATATTGATTCTTAATGATGCAACCTTTAACTTGAAATAAAAAGCTATATAGTGTGAAAACTCTGACAGACAAGGCCTGTGCAGGACATCTATTACAAATCAATACCTCTTCATACTATGGTTGAAAGTTAGCCACGATCACTGCATGCAATAACCCATGTAAATCTCACTCAAACAGAAGTGTGTATCAACTTTAAAATTCCACCATTTTAATTTGTATAAATTTTTTGCAAGTTGCGGTGCAAAATGCATTCTTCTAAAAAATAGCTGTGCAACTTTTATTACATGCAATTTTGTGTTGTTACTAACGTTTTCTGCAGAGGTTCTGGTTATAGAATGAATGAAGTGAAAAGTAACCAATAAGTTATAGCCTACAACAAATATGCAATTAAATTGATAACACATTTTTATTAACTATTTTTATTTTTTACTTGCCGCTATTAGTTTAGCTAATTATTTATGCTCCTTCCTGTATAGTTTTTCTGTAAGTTGAAGCGTTAGATTACTTAAAAGGAATTTTTGCTTTGAAAGCTGTTGATAAGCAATTTCTTTGACAATTCATAAAACAATGTACAAGCTTTGACTACATAAATAAGTTTATTAATATCTTTAATTAAAAACTTGAAAATTTTAGTTTTATTGCATATTTAGCAAGACACCTGAACACAGTGAATAGAGAGACAAACTTCATGGAGATTTGACACTGAATTAATATTGACCATGTTTGTTCACATTATGAGGAAAGCAAGTGATTGCTCATGTCTGACAGGATTAAAATGCTGATTAAACTTAGAATTGTCTTTTTCAGGAAAAAAAACTGACGACTTATTTAATTCTATGGCACCATGGGAGCCTATTAATTGAATTCACACACAGCTATAAAACATTGCTAATTTTTAACTGAGAAGCCGTTTTATTTCATTTTCCAACGAAAAGAACTGTTGAAACTTATAAAAATTTACAAAGTTGAAAAGCTAAAGTTTAACTTGATCCAAGAACAAAAAATAACATGAGAAATGTTAATTTGCATTATTTATAGTTCTTTAGCACATCCCCCTCCTCCAAAAAGTACATCCTTGCTCACTCATTTACTGTGATTTAAGAGCAATTGCACTCTTGAATGGAATAAATGCTAGTTCTAGAAGCCTGGAGATTACCATGTATATCTCTATAAAGAGTAGTGATAGGGTCCTGTTTCGTAACATCTGATGTGCAACAAGAAGCTCTGTTAGTATTTCCTATTGAGTCAATCATTTTGTTGCGAGCTATACTATCGGAGGGCATGTGCATACGCATCGCTGGGTCTGGGTTTGAACATGACCCATGCAGCACAGTAATTGGCTACATACCGTCTGGGAGTTATTACCCAGTTGTACTTAGGAAGAAAGGAAAAGTCAACAATTATACCTTATAATTACAGTTAATGCAGTTGAGATAAAAGACCAGCTTGAAATTCAAAAAATAATTCGTGAAAAAATATACAAACTTAATCCAATATTTTACTCTATACTTTGAATGTTTGAAAAACTTGATGCATATTAATTATAAAACTTTTCATTAAGCTATCCTGGTCAGCAAAATGCAAACAATAAAAGTTTTTGGCTGGTATTGTTATTTCTTTTTTGTCTTGCTCATCTTTATAAGCAGTGTTAACAGTTTCTAGACTGAGGTCTAGATTTTTACCTAATTAGAGCACCAGGCCCATGTGAGGGAATTGCATGATAAGCACCACAGTCTAAAGAAATCTTCAATAGAGTGAGTATGATAAAATACATATGGCTTGCTCTTCCAGTATTGTGACTGCTTTGCTAGTTGGAAATAAGAGTCACTGTAGAACTGGTTGAAGGAATATTTTCTAACCGCATCAACTCTGTCAGCCACTATTCCAATATATATATCATCTGAAGTAAGCATAGAACGGTTAGCCACTCATTCAGCACGTAGAAATAAAACAAAAGTGTTGCAACCATTAAAATATTAAACTGTGTTCAAGTGACATCCATACAGTGGCTAAAGTTTAGCCAATAAGAATTTGAGTGCTATAAGAGACATTCCCCCCCCCCCCCCCCCGAGTCAAAAACTATAATATCAGTGTGAGCAGCTGAGAACAATAACAATCTAAATAGCTTTAAAGTAAGAGTGTAAAATTTAAACTATAAATGAACAATAATATTTTTTAAAGTTTTCATGAGGAATTTTATTTATTATCTCAAAATCTATTCGTTAAAATCAAAGTGTTTCTATATCGAATCAACCATACTGACTAGTGCATATAATATTATATAGGAACTCATTAGCGTTTGTTGCAGATCAGATATAGAATGTAATAAAAGCTTAGCATAGAGTTTTAGTTTATCTTGAAACCATTAGAACAACTCACATTATAGATCTCTCTAATTTGTAATAGCTGTAGTCTTACACATTTGTCGTTTCCTCAAATAAACTTATTTCAACGACTTCAAAGGCATTTTTTGTAATTTTTTAAGTCTATAAGCTTACCTATAAAAATATAAGGAGTGGTAAAAGACAAATTGTATATTTCCTTTGCTAATCTTGGAGACAGAAAGTACGTCATTCCTTGTAACCATACGGGGAAGGTGTCATATTTATACTCTTTCCTGGACAAGTACCACTTTGAGGTTGGACTTCTATTTAGCCGTCTATTATGATGCATGTTTCCTGCAACAACAATTAATCAAGCTACTGATAAGAATTAAATGCACCAGCATTTTTTTTCTTTGCACTCCATTCAGTAGCTAAGATTACGTAATAAAATTCCTAAGAAGAGCAGAAGTATTTGTTGTTTTATTTCAAGTGGAAGTTGCACAACTTAAGTGAGAAAGAAAGTAGCGGACAAAAATATATGTACTGAGAAAAATGAAAGGAAGGAAAACTCCAACTTGGAGATTAATTTTTTTCATACATATAGTCAGTCGTAAGCCTAACCATCTACAGTAAATTTATAGCATAACTACATTGAATGTCAAATTATGTGTTATGTGCAAATAACAAATAACAAATGCAAAGGTGGCTAGCAATGATATACTTTGAATTATCCCAACTTGCTGTGCCAGATTGACAAACATGTAGTTACAAGATAAAACATTTCTATATAGATGTTCACATGCAAAAAATGGAGTTTAAGTTTCTACCTGCAATAAAATAGGAGCTGAGCTTAAAGGAGTCTCCAAGTGTGTCTGTAAAAGTCTTAAAGAAGGAAGAGAAAGCTTGTAAGTTGAATATGACATCATCATCTACTTTTACAACCAGCTTAGCCTTAGGACATCCTTTATTGCTTGAGATCCATCTTTAAAATATATCATGTTAAAGTATTTACAGTGTGTGACATAAACATTAGCGAATACTCCCTCCTCAAACATTTATATATGCTTAAAATATAATATTTATGCTGTACTTACTTCATATTGTATATAGCTTTGTATGTGTTGTTACGGTAAGCATCCATAAAGTCTACTTGCACCAAATCTCTGTACATTTCTTGTTCATAATTTATTAGAGTCTGTTCACTAGAGTTGCTTGGAAGACCCAAAATAAATATCAGTTTAGACTGATGTCCTTTTGGTAAATACTTCTCCAATATTCTAGGGTTTGCCCAGGTATTTCTTAAAGCAGATCTCCTTTGAAAGTTCTAAATAGGACAGCACATGGTTATCTACATAACAAAAGTTAGAGTCTTACTATGTATGATTCTACAAGAATTTCTTGTGTTATAGAAAGAAATTGCATATAATATATAATATTATATTAAATAATATATAAACTTATTTAAAATAGCATTTATGAACTGTAACAGTGCACAAGTCCAGTGCAAAAGTTACAAAAAAAGACACTCTACAAAGGAAAATCAGATAATTGGCTACTCACTATGGTAGGTACCAGTTAATTGGCTACCCACTATAGTTGGTACCAGTTAATTGGCTACTCACTATAGTAGGTATCAGTTAATTGGCTACACACTATAGTAGTGACCAGTTAATTG
Source organism: Bugula neritina (assembly GCA_964035545.1). Taxonomy (NCBI): domain Eukaryota; kingdom Metazoa; phylum Bryozoa; class Gymnolaemata; order Cheilostomatida; family Bugulidae; genus Bugula; species Bugula neritina. The sequence continues at coordinate 2,977,636 of OZ037771.1, read as the reverse complement.
GCTACTCACTATGGTAGGTACCAGTTAATTGGCTACTCACTATAGTAGGTATCAGTTAATTGGCTACACACTATAGTAGTGACCAGTTAATTGGCTACTCACTATGGTAGGTACCAGTTAATTGGCTACTCTCTATAGTAGGTACCAGTTAATTGGCTACTCACTATAGTAGTGACCAGTTAATTGGCTCCTCACTATAGTAGGTACCAGTTAATTGGCTACTCACTATGGTAGGTACCAGTTAATTGGCTACCCACTAGAAAACCAACTGAATAACTTATTCAGTTATTCTCTAAGGTTTTCAAATACATGCAAGACAAAAGAGACCTTAACTCAACTTGAGAAATGAACTTACATGAGAAACAGCATTAAACAACAATTAAATAAACAACAAAAACGAAACAAAATGATTACCTGAGTGGCACTGTGTGCTGTGACTAGTATAGTGTCATTTTCTTCACAGGGTTCTGGCTGTGAAATGAATCTAAAGTTATGGGGGTTCACTGTGACGTTCCCGTATTCCTTCTTATATGGAATTTCAATAGAAGGTGGATCTTTTTGTTTTTGTTTTAATGTTCCAAGCATTACTTTTTGAATATTTTTTTGCTCTTTAATGTGAACTTCTGCATATATTGTTATGGCGTATAGGAACAATATATACCTATAATAATAGCAACATTATTGTATAGTACATGGACGTAGTATTTTAATATAATATAATACTAGAGTTAGATGGAGTATATGCATACTTTGACAACTAGTACTCAAATAAATTGAACTTCATACATAGAGCTCTCAGTCAGTGTGTATTATATTAGAGAGCAAACTACCAGCATACCTGAAGAAGAACATAGCGGAACTCTGTTTCCTCTTCCATACAGTTACACTAACGTGTGTCAGTCTTGCTACATTCAGTTACAAGTGGCGGGTTGTTCTTATAGATCTTAAAAAGAAATTTGTCTATTCAATTCTGAAGAACATGGGAGTTTTATAATTTGGATATTATTGTCAACACACCACTAACTACAATTGTTTATTATAAAACCCAAATATTATAGATAGTACCCCTATACTGATACCATAGAAATTACCTTATTTTAATTTGTTTATTTAATTGTATTATTGATTTAAGTCTGCTTTAAATTATTTATATCCAAGTATACTGCAGCTAAAAGTGACTGCCAGTAGCTGCTTTTGAACTTTGAGTTTACAATTTACACAGTTTATGTTGGTGTGAGTTGTTTATTAATGACTGCAACTGGTAACTGTTTATAAGAGTCTTTATTCACATGTTGTTCTCTAACCAGAAAGAATGTATATGTATAAAAAATGATCTCAGGTGTGTGTATATGTCACAATATAAAAAATAGTTTGAATAGTTACAATGGAATGTAGGATATGGCTTCTGTTAGATGTAATGATGTTACATACACTATCAACACACACCACCTCTATATTCTAGTATATATTAATACAATAATATGTTACCTTGAAGGTGTGAGGTATAGTTTCAGGTTGATTATAAATAATATACTGAGTAGACAGAGAAACCACATCTGTTGTCAGTCTGAGATCTAGAATTACTATTAAGTGACATAATTATCAGCTTCTTCCCTCACAATACATTACAACATATAAGACATTAATAGATGGTTACCAGCAATGTTGAACGCAGAAAGATGTCACTATTTCAGAGAGTAACTTCATAGCTAGTTGCACCCTAAACAAACTGTTCTCTGACGCTACTAGTGCTTGCATGCATCTATTGAATAAAAAGTATGCAAAGTTTCAAATGATATCTATTTACTTAGCACAATTGTGCACATAGCGAATGAATACGAACAATAGTGAGCATAAAGAATCAACAGGCTACGTAGTATTGAATTTTTATGTCCTCATGCTTCAAAAATCATGCTATGGTTAACCTAACCAGCTCTGTTCAGTTTGATGTGAAGTGATTCACTTTTGTTTTCAATATTTAAAGATAATTAGATAAAGCTTGTGCAGGACATCTATTACAAATCAATACCTCTTTACACTATAGTTGAAAGTTAGCCATGATCACTGTAATAACCCATGTAAATCTCACTCAATCAGAAGTGTGTATCAACTTTAAAATTCCACCAATATAATTTGTATAAATTCTTTGCAAGTTTTGGTGCAAAATGTATTATTCTAAAAAATAGCTGTGCGGCTTTTATATATTACACGCAATTTTGTGTTGTTACTAACGTTTTCTGCAGAGGTTCTGGTTGTAGAATTAATGAAGTGAAATGTAACCAATAAGTTATAGCCTACAACAAATATGCAATTAAATTGATAACAAATTTTTATTAATTATTTTTATTTTTTACTCGCTACTATTAATTTAGCTAATAATTTATCAACATGCTCCTTCCTGTATAGTTTTTCTGTAAGTTGAAGCGTTAGATTACTTAAAAGGAATTTTTGCTTTGAAAGCAGTTGATGAGCAATTTCTTTGACGATTCATAAAACAATTTATAGGCTTTAACTAGATAAGTTTATTGTTTTTTTCAAATTAAAAACCTGAAAATTTTAGTTTTATTGCATATTTAGCAAGACACCTGAACACAGTGAATAGAGAGACAAACTTCATGGAGATTTGACACTGAATTAATATTGACCATATTTGTTCACATTATGAGGAAAGCAAGTGATTGCTCATGTCTAAAAAAATTAAAATGCTGATTAAACTTAGAATTGTCTTTTTCAAGAGAAAAAACTGATAACTTATTTAATTCTATGTAATCATGGGAGCTTATTAATTGAATTTACACACAGCTATAAAACATTGCTTTTCATCTCATCTAATTAATCTCACTCGGAGCGCTTTGGCTCCTTTATCGAGATGCAGTGGTGTATGAACAATTGTTTAGATTATCAGTAGTAAGGAAGAAAACCATTTTGTCTACGAGATAAGAATATAGTTAATTATGCTTTGATTCAAAGCTCAATAGCTAGCTACTGCCAGGAGAGAGAAAAAAAGAAAAAAAAGTAAATAAATAAATAAATATACACCGCACAGCTTCAGATGATATAAAGCAGAGTCGGTGTTAAGTGCTTATAATCAGTTAGGCAAAGCAGCTAGAATCATTAGAAAAGTTTATGGATGTTTATATGAATGTTTGGCAGTTTTGGTATTGATATTGCCCTTAATAGCACCATGTCTGGTATTGTGAGACTCTGCAAAATGAAGGGAGAACCGGTCTTGGTCTATAGCGGCACTACCAGAAAGCATACGAAAGTACATTTTTTGGTCTGCATTGTCACGTCTTTGTGCAAGGCTATCCCAATTAGTATTTGTCATGAGCTCAGTTATATGATCTCGTTTTCTCTTACAGAATGTCCACCTGAAGGCTTTTCTATTTATACCTTCTATGATGTTGATGTTTTTCAATTTAAATGGAGACCAGGTATGGGTCACAAATTCTAGTAAAGGGCGACAGACTGTTTTATAAGCTATGGCTCTGGTTTTACTTTTAGCCTTTTTTAGACAGCGCATCAGCATGTGTAATAATTTATTAGCTTTTGAGCAAATGTTTATTATATGTTGTTATATGTTGTTATATGACACCAAGGTATAATACTTTGTCAACACATTGTAAGGGGTCATTATTCATGCTGTATTGAGACACTAGAGGATTTACAGTGGAGCGTTGAATTGTCATATGCTCACATTTATTTATATTGAACTTCATCTGAGAACTGTCTGCCCAAGTTATAAGATGGTCTAAGTCATTCTGAAATAAACTAGAATCAGCAGGTGTTGTGATTGGTTTGTACAACAAGGAATCATCTGCATATAGTTTAAGCTTGCTGTTGGCTACCGCAGAGTGCATGTCATTTATGTACACATTAAATAACAATGGTCCTAATACACTGCCTTGGGCACTCCTGAGGTCACATGTCTAGTGGCCGATTTGACGTTGTTGACACAGACTGAAAGAAGACGACTCTGAAGCCATGAAAAAATCCATTTGACAGTTTTATCAGCTATTCCGATATTTAGCAGTTTAGCCTGTAATTTATGGTGCGACACAACGTCAAAGGCCTTTGAAAAATCCAAGACAGCGAGGTCAACCGGTATCATTTCGTCGAAAAAATCTATAAATTCACTCACGGTATTCAGCAACTGAGTATCGCAGCCATGATTTGTCCTGAAACCATGTTGGTGTGGGTAAAACAGGTCATTTGATTCGAGGAAACAGTTGATATTATGTGATACGATATGCTCGAAGATTTTGGATATGATAGAAGTGAGTGATATTGGCCTGTAATTCAGCGGGTCTGTACGACTTCCTTTCTTGAAGATCGGTACAATGTTTGCTGTTTTCCAGTCTTGTGGTGTCTGAGATGTATCGTAAAACTACTGAAAAACCTTTGTCAGGGGCTTTTAACTGAGAAGTCATTTTATTTCATTTTCCAAGGAAAAGAACTGTTGAAACTTTTAAAAATTTACAAAGTTGAAAAGCTAAAGTTTAACTTGATCCAAGAACAAAAAATAACATGAGAAATGTTAATTTGCATTATTTAGAATTCTTTAGCACATCCCCCTCCTCCAAAAAGTACATCCTTACCCACTCATTTACTGTGATTTAAGAGCAAGTGCACTCTTGAATAGAATAAATGCTAGTCCTAGAGGCCTGGAGATTACCATGTATATTTCTATAAAGAGTAGTGATAGGGTCCTGTTTCGTAACATCTGAGGTGCAACAAGAAGCTCCTTTAGTATTTCCTATTGAGTCAATCATCTTGTTGCGAGCTATACTATCGGAAGGCATGTGCATACGCATTGCTGGGTCTGGGTTTGCACATGACCCATGCAGCACAGTAATTGGCTACATACCGTTTGGGAGTTATTACCCAGTTGTACTTAGGAAGGAAGGAAAAGTCAACAATTATGCCTTATAATTACAGTTAATGCAATTGAGATAGAAGACCAGCTTCAAATTCAAAAAATAATTCGTGAAAAAATATACAAACTTAATCCAATATTTTACTCTATACTTTGAATGTTTGAAAAACTTGATGCATATTAATTATAAAACTTTTCATTAAGCTATCCTGGTCAGCAAAATGCAAACAATAAAAGTTTTTGGCTGGTATGGTTATTTATTTTTTGTCTTGCTCATCTTTATAAGCAGCGTTAACAGTTTCTAGACTGAGCTCTAGATTTTTGCCTAATTAGAGCACCAAGCACATGTGAGGGAATTGCATGACAAGCACCACAGTCTAAAGAAATCTTCAATAGATTGAGTATGATAAAATACATAAGGCTTGCTCTTCCAGTATTGTGACTGCTTTGCTAGTTGTAAAAACTGGTCACTGTAGAACTGGTTGAAGGGATATTTTCTAATCGCATCAACTCTGTCAGCAACCATTCCAACATACACATCATCTGAATAGAAGTAAAACAGAGAAATAAAATAAAAGTGCTGCAACCACTAAGCCATCAAACTGGGTTCCATTAAGGAACATCGATGCAGTGGCTAAAGTTTAGCCAATAAGAATTTGAGTGCTATCAGAGACTTTCCCCGAGTCAAAAATTAATATCAGTGTGAGCAGCTGAGAACAATAACAATCTAAATAGCTTTAAAGTGAGAGTGTAAAATTTAAACTATAAATGAACAATAATATTTTTAAAAGTTTCCATGAGGAATTTTATTTATTATCTCAAAATCTGTTTGCTAAAAACGAAGTGTTTCTATGTCGAATCAACCATACTGACTCGTGCATATAATAATATTATATAGGAACTCATTAGCGTTTGTTGCAGATCAGATAGAATGTAATAAAAGCTTAGCAGAGAGTTTTAGTTCATTTTGAAACTATAAGCCTAGGGCCACACGGTGCGTATTTTCGCATGCGAAAATTGAAATCACAAGTAGCAAAGGTGTCCACTGTGCGCGTTGAGAAAACGTTCGCACTTGTCGCTCTGCATTTTCAACGCAAGTTCGAATCGTCTCTGTCGTCGTCACCTAATTGGCTGGTAGTGGTTCAGCGAGCCCAATTTCTTTATTTAGTGCTATATTCCAGTAAATTGCGTTTTATTGAAAGCGAGTGCGATTTAAAAATGAAAGCTTTATTTATCACGCATCACTGACGCTACAGTGGACACCTTTGCTACTCGTGATTTTAATTTTCGCATGCGAAAATACGCACAGTGTGGCCCTAGGCTAATAGAACAACTCACATTGTAAACCTCTATGATTTGTAATAGCTGTAGTCTTACACATTTGTTGTTTCCTCAAATAAACTTATTTCAACGACTTCAAAGGCATTTTTTGTAATTTTCAAGTTTATAAGCTTACCTATAAAAATATAAGGAGTGGTAAAAGACAGATTGTATATTTCCTTTGCTAATCTGGGAGACAGAAAGTACGTCAACCCTTGTAACCACATGGGGAAGGTGTCATATTTATACTCTTTCCTGGACAAGTACCACTTTGAGGTTGGACTTCTAATTATCCGTCTATTATGATGTATGTTCCCTGCAACAACAATTAATCAAGCTACTGATAAGAATTAAATGCACCAGCATTTTTTTTTCTTTGCACTCCATTCAGTAGCTAAGATGTTGTTGTTGTTGTTTTATTTCAAGTGGAAGCTGCACAACTTAAGTGAGAAAGAAAGTAGCTGACAAAAAGCTGACAAAAATATATGTACCGTGAAAAATGAAAGGAAGGAAAACTCCAACTTGAAGATTTATTTTCTTTATTGAATACATATAGTCATAAGCCTAACCATCCACAGTAAATTTATAGCATAACTACGTTGAATGTCAAATTATGCGTTATGTGCAAATAACAAATGCAAAGGTAGCTAGCAATGATATACTTTGAATTATCCCAACTTGCTGTGCCAGATTGACAAACATGTAGTTACAAGATAAAACATTTTTATATTGATATAAAAATGGAGTTTAAGTTTTTACCTGCAATAAAATAAGAGCTGAGCTTAAAAGAGTCTCCAAGTGTGTCTGTAAAAGTCTTAAAGAAGGAAGAGAAAGCTTGTAAGTTGAATATGACATCATCATCTACTTTCACAACCAGTTTAGCCTTAGGACATCCTTTATAGCTTGAGATCCATCTTTAAAAATATACACCATGTTAAAGTATTTACAGTGTGTTACAGACATTAGCAGACACTCCCTCCTCAAACATTTATAAATGTTGAAAAATATAATATTTATACTGTACTTACTTCATGTTATAAATAGCTTTGTATGTGTTGTTGCGGTAAGTATCCATAAAGTTCACTTGCACCAAATCTCTGTACATTTCTTGTTCATAATTTATTAGAGTCTGTTCACTAGAGTTGTTTGGAAGACCCAAAATAAATATCAGTTTAGACTGATGTCCTTTTGGTAAATACTTTTCCAATATTCTAGGGTTTGCCCATGTATTTCTTAAAGCTGATCTCTGTTGAAAGTTCTAAATAGGAAAGCATATGGTTATCTACATAACAAAAGTTAGAGTCTTACTATATGTATGATTCTACAAGAATTTCTTGTGTTATATAGAAAGAAATTGTATATAATATATAATATTGTATTAGATAATATTTAAACTTTTTTAAAATAATTTTATGAATTGTAGCAGTGCACAAGTTTAGGGCAAAAGTTACATAAAAAGACATCTTGCAAACTTATGAAGAAATTATAGATACTACTATAATAGGTACCAGTTAATTGGCTACTCACTATAGTAGGCACCAGTTAATTGGCTACTCACTATAGTAGGTACCAGTTAATTGGCTACCCACTATAGTAGGTACCAGTTGGTTGGCTTCTCCCTAGAAGACTTACTAACTGAATAACTTATTCTCTAAGGTTTTCAAATACATGCAAGACAAAAGAGACCTAACTCAACTTGAGAAATGAACTTACATGAGGAACAGCATTAAACATCAATTAAATATACAACAAAAGTGAAACATAATGATTACCTGAGTGGCACTGTGTGCTATGACTAGTATAGTGTCATTTTCTTCACAAGGTTCTGGCTGTGAGATGAATGTAAAGTTATGGGGGTTCATTATGACGTCCCCGTATTCCTTCTTATATGGAATTTTAATAGGAGGTGGATCTTTCTGTTTTTGTTTTAACTTTTTATGCATTACTTTCCAAACATTGTTTTGCTGTTTAATGTGAACTTTTGCATAAACTGTAGTGGCGTATAGGATTAATATATACCTATAATAATAACAATACTATTGTATAGTAAAGACACAGTATATACATATAATATAACACTACAGTTAGATGAAGTATAAAGCTCTCAGTCAGCCCGCATTATATTAGAAATAAAACTACCAGCATACCTGAAGAAGAACATGACGTAACTCTGTTTCCTCTTCCATACAGTTACACTAACGTGAGTCTAATTGCTACATTCAGTTACAAGTGGCGGGTTGTTCTTATAGATCTTAAAAGCCAAAAAGAAATTTAGCTATTCAATTCCAAAGAACATGAGAATTTTATAATTTGGATATTATTGTCAACACACTGCTAACTGCTAACTACAATTGTTTATTATAAAGCCCAAATATTATAGATAGTACCCCCATACTGAAATCATAGAAATTACCCTATTTGTGGTTTGTTTAATTATTTGTATCACTGAGTCTGCTTTAAACTATTTTTATCCAAGTACACTGCAGCTAAAAGTGGCTGCAAGTAGCTGCTTTTGAACTGTGAGTTTACACACCACCTCTATATTCTAGTATACATTAATACAATAATGTGTTACCTTGAAGGTGCGAGGTGTAGTTTTAGATTGATCATAGATAATATACTGAGTAGGCAGAGAAACCAAATCTGTTGTCAGTCTGAGAGCTAGAATTACTATTAATTCTCATAATTTCAAATAATAATTTTTACCCTAACTACATCACAACATATAAAATATTAATAGATAGTTACCAGCAGTGTTGAACGCAGAAAGTTGTCACTATTTCAGAAAAATACGCCATAGCTAGTTGCACCCTAAACAATCTGCTTTCTGACACTACTAGTGCTTGCATGCATCTATTGAATAAAAAGTATGCGAAGTTTCAAATGATAATATCTATTCACTTAGCACAATGGTGTACATAGGGAATGAATACAAACAATAGTGAGCATAAAGAATCAACAGGCTACCTAGTATTGAATTTTTATGTCCTCATGTGACAAAAATCATGCTATGGTTAACCTAACTAGCTCTGTTTAGTTTGATGTGAAGTGATTCACTTTTGTTTTCAATATTTAAAGATAATTAGATAAAGCTTGTGCAGGACATCTATTACAAATCAATACCTCTTTACACTATAGTTGAAGGTTAGCCATGACCACTGTAATAACCCATGTAAATCTCACTCAATCAGAAGTGTGTATCAACTTTAAAATCCCACCATTATCATTTGTATCATAAATTTTTTGCAAGTTTCGGTGCAAAATATATTCTTCTAAAAAATAGCTGTGCGGCTTTTATTACATGCAATTTTGTGTTGTTACTAACGTTTTCTGCAGAGGTTCTGGTTGTAGAATTAATGAAGTGAAATGTAACCAATAAGTTATAGCCTACAACAAATATGCAATTAAATTGATAACAAATTTTTATTAACTATTTTTATTTTATAAGACAATGTATAGGCTTTAACTACATAAATAAGTTTATTATTATTTTTAATTAAAAACCTGAAAATTTTAGTTTTATTGCATATTTAGCAAAACACCTGAACACAGTGAATGGAGAGACAAACTTTAAGGAGATTTGACGCTAAATTAATATTGACCCTGTTTGTTCACGTTATGAGGAAAGCAAGTAATTGCTTATATCTAAAAAAATTAAAATGCTGATTAAACTTAGAATTGTCTTTTTCAAGAGAAAAAACTGATAACTTATTTAATTCTATGTAACTATGAGAGCTTATTAATTGAATTCACACACAGCTATAAAACATTGCTTTTAACTGAGAAGTCATTTTATTTCATTTTCCAAGGAAAAGAACTGTTGAAACTTTTAAAAATTTACAAAGTTGAAAAGCTAAAGTTTATCTTGATCCAAGAACAAAAAATAACATGAGAAATGTTAATTTGCATTATTTAGAGTTCTTTAGCACATCCCCCTCCTCCAAAAAGTACATCCTTACTCACTCATTTACTGTGATTTAAGAGCAAGTGCACTCTTGAATAGAATAAATGCTAGTTCTAGAGGCCTGGAGATTACCATGTATATCTCTATACAGAGTAGTGATAGGGTCCTGTTTGGTAACATCTGAGGTGCAACAAGAAGCTCCGTTAGTATTTCCTATTGAGTCAATCATCTTGTTGCGAGCTATACTTTCTGAGGGCATGTGCATACGCATCGCTGGGTCTGGGTTTGAACATGACCCAGCACAGTAATTGGCTACATACCGTCTGGGAGTGATTACCCAGTTGTACTTAGGAAGGAAGGAAAAGTCAACAATTAAACCATGTAAGCAACAGCCTGTACATCGTGCTCCCCTTTTGACTCGCTCTCGCTTGTTGAGAGTTAGGAAAGGGACATTGTGTTTAGTCATAGTTTGAGGAAATACCTTATAATTACAGTTAGTGCAGTTGAGATAGAAGACCAGTTTCAAATCCTTTGTCGTGTTGCCTTTTCGTAGCACCTCAGAGTGAAGTAGACGTTCTGGAATAACTCTATCGTGCCAACCCATCAGCAGAGGAACGTTCATCAGTTCCAGAAGCTGATCAGATACGCCATCTTTAGCCTCAGATCTCAACACGCCCAACTGTAGGGACATCTGCTCGTGCTCCCTTCCTTTCTCCATAATGATGTTGTCAAGGTAAACGTGAAAGTACAGCCTTGCTTCTGAAATGTCTTGACTTCTAACTTCAGACTTCACCACAAACTGAATTGTTTCCCCATACCCAGTAGAGTGCACTAAAAGTACAAATACTTTTTGTGGAATAAAAAGCAAGATTTGTAATTATTAAGACTCATTACAAACTGGAGAGTAGATTGCAGCTGCAACTAGTGACAAGACAGAAAGGTGACTAGTCAATATTCGGAAGGCTTATTGCTCTCAATGAGGTTGTTTAATAAAATATAAATAAAATCAATATTTTGATAGCGTAGGCTTAAATTAATCGTAAAGTAACATGAACTTTTTAATTGAACAGTTTTTTAGTACTTTGTTTTTATTTTTGAGCTTTTCATTTTTTGCAGCATAAATTGCAAATTTCATTAAGTTCAGTAGCTTATAATATATGCATGCAATTATGTTGGCAAACAACGCTTTATTTCTAAATCATTATTTGTTGTAAAGTCTAATTATAAAAAAGCTGGTTTAAAAGCTATTTTACTTTTACAACTTATTATTCTAATATGTGGTATAATTTTAATTACAGCTTGTTTCTTGATATTGACATAAATAATATTTGAACAATAGCATATAAGGTACATATAATATAATATTTTATGTAACTATTATGATACGGATAAATATATTTATAGGTATGTCATGTGTCATGTCACAACTCCAAACTCCCACATCCGGAATATTTTAATATCTATTGCCTTAGATAAATTTAAATTCAACTATGCAGTGTATATAATCTGAGCAAGCAACGTGTTACATAATATGTAGCCTAATTATTAATAAATAATATTAAATAATATGTCAAACCTTCAAACCAAGCACATATATACTTCAACCAAAAAGATAGTTAAGAAAATTGAAAGCATATCTATATTATATATAATGATATTTGCATTACAATGCAGTAACTATTATGAATTGTGTTATAAACAATATATACAATATAGCATAAAAGTTGCAAGAACATTATTTAAAGAAAAAGAATAACTCCTATACCTTTAGTAGACGTGAGTACTATATCTGATTTGTTGGTCATAAAGTGTTCATCTTTAGCTACAGCCAAAGTTAGAACAGCAAAAATAACAGCAATTATCTCCATGTTAGACTTTTCTTTGACTTCTAGTCTTTAACGGCTGATTTGAATTTATCCGTAAGAATTCAAGCGGCCATTTATAAAGGAGACTAATTCTTAGAAAGAAGTTTCCGCCAATAATGTAAATATTTAATGCGATTATGTTTGATGGAGGTTATGAAAAGATTTGTTGCATCAGTCCCAGATTTACTATTTAAATTTTGTCCATTTGCGTCATCGTGCAAAGCGTGGGTTTTCATCTAAGATTGGAAAGAATGAGTTGGGATTCAACTGAGAGAAATATTTGTGAAGATTAACCAGTTGTTGACTCAACTTTTGCTGGAGATTAGAATTTTGAGAAAGTCAATCTGTTTTGCTTTAATTTTCATAAATACTATAAATACTACTATAAATACTACTATAAATACTACTATAAATACTACTATAAATACTACTATAAATACTATAAATGCTACTATAAATACTACCAATACTATTTTGTTTACAAAACAAGCATTAAAGCCAATTATAAACAAACCGTAGAGTTGATGTCCAATAGTAGAGCAATGTGCAACCTACATCCAGCCAATCAGCAGCCTTTATCAAAAAACATTATTTAAAATATAGTAACGACTTTAGCGTCCACATTATTATTATTGTTTGAATTTCTTTTTTTTTGACATTTTTTCAGATGAAAGTTGATCATTGTATTGAAGGACATAGTGTTTGCATAGTTTCATAACTGTTTAGGCTTTCATGCTAACATTGGCAGCCTTATTAAATGTTTTAGCTTTGAGATTTTAGAGCAATGAGGTTGGCAAGTTGCCAAATTAAAAGATATCAATTCAAGAAAACATATTCTATCTTACTTTAATTTCTTGATTACAAAAACTGCAATAATAATGCAAAATTAGGCGAAACAACATTTAAATTTCTTATAAAAGTTTATTCTGTCCCTACGAGCAGGTTTGAGAACTCTCTGATAATTTAGGAGACACTTTGCATGTAGCTCAAAACCAAACAAACCCTAATTACTTGATGCTAAATATAGAATTCATGCAATTCAGAGCAGCTGAACACTGAAGCTATTGAGTGGCGAAGTAGTAGTTTATGAATAAGAGGCTAGTGTGTTACATAACAGCATATAATTACCATATTGAAGTTGTATTCAATGATGCATTGGTCAGTGTAGCAAGTAATGGTTTATATGCTACATAGTATGACTCAACTCATATTCTTTCTCTTCGTAGCCAGACTCTTCTCTTCTGTGCAGACGACATCTGTAGAGGCTCACTTCATGGAAGATAGCGCTGATAAAGTTCTCATATCTCAAAGAGGTATAAAGGAACCATTAATCAGTAATGTCGTAGCACCGTTACGGTTATCATTATGAATATGATTAAAATGCAACATCCTTATTGTGTATGATTTCAACTGAAATGAAAACCTTGACTATACTCTGGCAAGTAGTATATAACTGGCAATTGGATTGTCATTTATTTAACAGTCTGCTCCCTTATTGTAGTTATCCAGTAAGGCTCAGTTACTGTTAGTGTGTCATGGTGACATTGATACTGGTTATAAAACATAGTACGTTTAGCATCATGTCGAATTGCTTGCTATTGAATTAAAGCAACATGGCTAAAAATATTTACTAGAAGTTAAAAACTCCGGTTAGGTAATAGCTCCTTATTTAAGCACTAGATAGAGTTTAGCTGCTAAGCGTTTACAGCTTCCTTCATTTTCAGTATTAAACTTGTATGTAATGACGGAATATTATTAGCTTTTTCGTCATTTTTAAAAATGCAACTAGTGTTACTACAGTAGTAACTCATAAGTTATAAGGTTGGTAAAAACTCTATATATAAAATACTAGCAAGTTATTTTGCACCATTTCTTACACAGTGATGAAAAACAGAAATTTTGTGACTAAATTACTTCAAATGATGTGCCAAAAACAAAAGCATATATAAAGTTAAATTCCCTTTCACATCTTTGATTATTTTTAAATAGAAAACATGAATTTTATTTGTATAGCCTGAGACATTAGGCAGTTTTACTTATGAATACAAGCCAAAAACCTTTAACAGTCGGTTTTCAGCTTTTGGTGAATAAAAATGTACACACTGTATTCCATGATATATAAATTATTTCATCGGTTTACTCGAGTTGTCATTTGTTTACAGTGCACTCTATTGGATATGGAGAAAGTATCAAGTTTGTAATAGATGGTATGGACAGAATTGCACTGACTGAGACAAAGTTATACTACAATGTGTATCCTGCTGACGTGTCTATGCATAACGAGGAACATGACAGCATGCTTCTGGAACTTTCTTTAATCAGCTCTGAAGATGAGAACGCTGTCGCACCTGAAATCCTTAAGAGATTCAAGATCCCTAAACACCTGATGGGTTGGCATAGCATTTCCCTATCTGCTGACACTATACAACCAGGAGGTGCAGCAACTCAAGACTTGGAGCTGTTATTTCTGCTGTCTTGTCTCAACTGTGACTATAAAGTCTTCCCTGAAGTGCTGACCCAACAGAATGTGCCGTTCTTAGTGATGAACAAACTACATCCAAACAGGAGAAGTATTTCCTGTAATGGCAGCTGTTGTAAGCATGAGTTGATAGTTGATTATCATATGATTGGCTGGGACCATATGGTGGTGCCCTCTAGATTTACTGCCAGTTATTGCGCTGGTTCCTGTGAGATTGAGATGGGAGACGCAATAACTGAGACGATGTCAGCAGAAAAGAGCGCCATGTTTCAGAAAGAGTCTCTCTGCGTGTCGGATGAGGCCGTTGAACTACCTGCCAGTACGCCTTTTCATGCAGGTCTCAAGAGAGTGCTTGGTTTAAACACAAATACCGTACATGGCTGTCGCTGCATCTAACAGCGCCATTGCAGCTCCAAACATTTGTTTACATTTGTATTCAGCTACTCATACAATCAATATTTTACCTCTTTAGTATTGCGCTAGTAATAGCTTCATTGTAATCTTCTATATTATAACTTGTTATTCTATATTATTCTGTCTAATACTACATTAACTTATTGCTGTTTCAAATTTATATTGAGATTATACACTTTTGGTTCACCTTGGAGAAAAGTATTTCTAAATTTTAAAAAATAATAAAAATTAATGTTTTGCTGTTTATTTTAAAAATGTTAAATAAATAGTGGTACTGAAATAATACAACCATGCATTCAGAAAAAATTTTGTACGACAGTTGAGGTTTCTCATAAGTAGAACTATACTAGCTTTAAAATTATATATAGTCAGCCTTAAAACTGTGAAATGCAAGCAATGCAAATTTTTATTTAATTTATTCAATTAATGTTCGGTTGCAAGCCTTTTTGGCTTATTTTAAATCTGCTACCTGCACTTTCTTTGTTGTTCTATTAAAAAAGTCATTTATAGGACAAGGAAGCACAATTCCAGCTGCTGTCATTCAATTTAAATCGGTCTCTGAATACTGAATTAAGAAAACTAGGGCAGCCCGGCTTAGTAGTTTGTTCCCAAACTCGAACATGATAATTAGTTTGTCTGGTAGCTATTTATTTGAGTAAATTATCTGTAAGCTGCTTAGCTACCTCACTGTTATGTAAACCTAAGCTAAGCTAATCTGGATAGTCAGCGTTATATTTATGATATTTATCTTCTAATTTGAAAAGGGGATTTGGCCGGCGTAACTAATCACTCAAAAGATAATTTTTCACTTTACTGCAGACGCAAACATGTCTGTGAAATAATTACTGCACAAATTTTAAACTTTAAGATTAAATCTTCAAATATCTATTAATATGGATGCTGTTCACTACTGACTTATGTTTGTAATATTGTTTTCTAGAGTCACTCAAGGAAATTATCCTTGCTAAGCCAAGTTTAGCATTAATATCTCTATTTTATCTGCTTTCAAATGAACAACGTTTGTATAGATTAAATTTGCGTTATTTATATTATAGTAAATGTGTTGTATTGCGCACAATGCTGTAGTGTTTATGATGATCATATATAAAAGACGACTTTGGAGCAATAAGCTTCACAATGTAAAAGCAAAATGAAATTCATTATGCGTAGACTAGTTTGTAAATTGATGCTTTTTCTTTACGCAATGGCTGCAGCTGAAAAAGAGCATTTTATGGCGGGAAACGATACAAAGGTAGTTCTAGCTAAAAAAGGTGACTATAACTTTTAGTGTGCAATAAAATCTGATTGCACGTTTAATAATATATTATTTTAATATATACATATTCATTTGCGTAACTGTTTTGATTATTCATTTAAATTATTGGCCATGCAATACTTAGTAATTACATTATATAACGCAATATCAAAAATTATCGAGTGCTAGCACTAGCTATGGGTTACAGTCTTTCCATACACAAAATGATTAATAAATTAATCTAATGGATAACCGCTTTAAAGTTTAACCATACTACTTTACTTATTTATTGCATTTCATCATATTATATCTTTCACACCTCCAATGTCATCTATTGATCAATGTTTTATACTAATCTATTATAATACAATTACATAATATTCACTTTCATATAACTATTGGAACTTAGATACTATTTCTGTTTGATTTTGATCAATGTTTTATATTAATCTCTTATTTATTAATTATTATGAAATATGCAAAACCCATATATCAAATAATTAAGAAATATCAAAAAATTTGTATTTTAATTAATTTATATTGATGTGTACCAAAACTACCAATCAAATGTGTATGAACCGACCTGCACCCCTAGCCATGTATCTTATAAAATTGTAATTGCATTGATCAGTACACCTTTTTAATTAACACTAAATATTTATACAAGTTTCTGTTTTGCTTACAGCTCGGGGTGAAGGATACGATGAAGTTATCCAGTTTATAGTGGAAGCAGACGATGAGCTTGCTAATATGGAGATGAAGTTTCACTACCACATTTATCCTTCTAACATCTCTATGCATTCTGATGAGCATAAAAACATGCTACTGCAGTTGCTTCTCCTCACACGAGAAAAAGATGGCAGCATATCAGCAAGACCTCTGGATACGTTCAACATTCCCAAGCAACTCATGGGATGGCACAACAGAATCATTTCCAATGACATACTCAACCCACTTTCATCCAAAAATTTAACTTTAAACTTTTTCCTACAGTGCTTAAACTGTGACTATCAGATATTTCCTCAAACCATCACCAAGCATAACATACCTTTCCTTACCTTCGACAAACGAGACCGTGTCAAAAGAAGCACTTCCTGTACAGGATGCTGCGTACACGACCTCATCATAAACTTTGACACCATCAATTATGATTGGGTTGCTTTTCCGAGATCTTACAGAGCTAACTACTGCTCTGGGTCGTGTGCCAACCTCTCTCCTGCTCAAAGGAGTAACATGCCTACAAACAGCATGGCTATACACGATATGATGCAAAGTATGGGCAGGTCAGGCCAAAGTACCTGCTGCGTTTCTGATGAAAAAGAAGAAACACCCGTGAAAATCTTGTACTACCCGTTCAACAGCGCAGACCTCGCCACTAAAACTGCTAACGCTATAAGGGCTTGCAAATGTGTGTAATCATTCACTGCATGCTTTGCTTCTCAAGTGAAAAAATGTTATATGTTCAGTTCATTTAACTTCGGCAATATCTCTTCTTCTTATTTGTATTATTATATTTGACAGTTTTACCTGTTATATAAATATATACAGCTTAAATGCAATGAATTCTTCGGCTGTTTTATTTGTACAAGTACAATAAATAAATAAATATATATATATATATATATATATATATATATATATATATATAATATATAAGTTTGATTATTCATAAGTTAACCAAAGGTTATATATATATATGTGTTGCATGTTTTGTTAGACCTGCACGCTATTATTATCTTTACACCAAACAAAACAGAGTTATTTAGGTTTGCCTTAGAGTACTAAATGGCAGATGCTGGCAAAGAAGTTCCAATAGCAGGTAGTCTATTAATTCTTGTTATTATAAATCATTTGTTGCTCTACGTCAATAGATATTATCATTCAAAAGTTTACATGAGTTTTATTAGTTGGATGCAAGCCAACACTAGTTGTGTTGCAGCACCAGTTATCAGGTTTACAAGTAGTTATAGTTACACTGGACTTGCAATAGGAGCTACCAAACAAAGACATGTTCAATTCTGCTGGTAACTATCTATTAATGTCTTATATGTTGTGATGTAATGAGGGTAAAACACTGATAATTATATGAAATTGTGAGAATTCAAAGTAATTCTAGATCTCAGACTGACAACAGATGTGGTTTCTCTGTCTACTCAGTATATTATTTATAATCAACCTAAAACTACACTTCACACCTTCAAGGTAACATATTATTGTATTAATATATTATACTAGAATATAGAGGTGGTGTGTAAACTCAAAGTTTAAATGCAGCTAATTGCAGCCACTTTTAGCTGCAGTGTACTTGAATGTAAAGTTCGAAATACACTTGAATAAGTTACATACCTTAATAACTGTGTATCAGTCCTTTACAGTTTACAATTTATAAAATGAATCAAAATAAAGAAACGTTTACTGAATTTAGTAAATGAGTACTATATGTAACGGCCAGCAGGCAGCATGGCCCTTTTGTAACACATCCTGTTGGTGCAAATAAATAGAAACCCAAGTATTGAAAATGCACCAATAAACTACTTATACTCAACTTGTCAGCCTTATTCTCATTAAATTTTAGCCATATTTGTTTTCCATAGCGTCAGCACCTGTTTTGAACTATGTTATGTTAGCCAACACATCTTGTAAACTAATCAGTTTTTAACCAGCCATATAAATACTTGTAAGCTGCACATCATGCTTTGTCTTTGGCCTAGCCATGGTAGGTCAAGTGCTAGAGCCATGACTAGTGCAGCCGTTTTATAGAACTAGTAGAGCCAATCAGGTAATACAGTTATTCTTAATAACTACTAATATCTTTGAATTTTAATATAATATAAAATCTTAATTGTTTGACAATAACTTGGTGACTTATTATAGTACATCTTTGCATATTTTTACCAACATGTTGTTTTATACATTACTATTATAGTTTTCATAATTATGGCATCAGTCGAGACTTACGGCTCCAATTAATTACCATCAACACCAAAACTTATAAACAGCCGCTACACTATATATATATATATATATATATATATATATATATATATATATATATATATATATATATATATATATATATATATATATATATATATATATATATTAGAAGAAATAAAATGAGATTTGATTAATATAATGGCATTTATTACTAGTAGTTTCGTACACAAGAACAATGTGCACTCGTCAGATAAATTAGCCACTATGGTTGCTTACAACTATAAATAATGTAATATGTAAATATACACAGATTAAAGCTAGAAGATCAAAATATAACAAAAAGGTAGCATTGTAATTAATTGGCTATGTTACAGCATTCTTGAGTAGAAATTTACTACTATGTCTGCATATGGATAAAAAGTCATAGCGCTTATTGAGGGAAGACAACTGTGGCTTATAAAGAATGAAAAATTTTTCCCATGAGCATAGCTGACAGATTTTAGTGTTGTTGTTGCTATGCTCATGGGAAAAATTTTTCATTCTTTATAAGCCACAGTTGTCTTCCCTCAATAAGCGCTATGACTTTTTATCCATATGCAGACATAGTAGTAAATTTCTACTCAAGAATGCTGTAACATAGCCAATTAATTACAATGCTACCTTTTTGTTATATTTTGATCTTCTAGCTTTAATCTGTGTATATTTACATATTACATTATTTATAGTTGTAAGCAACCATAGTGGCTAATTTATCTGACGAGTGCACATTGTTCTTGTGTACGAAACTACTAGTAATAAATGCCATTATATTAATCAAATCTCATTTTATTTCTTCTAATGTTTACGCTCTGGATTTATTTCTATAGAGCACTCTAGTAACGTTTTATAAACACTCATTTTACTATATATATATATATATATATATATATATATATATATATATATATATTTGGTGATGTGTTCAGAATAAAAACCAAATTATGTAAGTTCACTTTTTAGGAAGCAAGTCAATATAATTATTTTAAATTTTAAGGTCCAAAACAGCCTGCAATCTGCAACTGCATGTAACAAAACTGACGCACATTAGTGTGACTGTATGGAAAAGGAAACAGAGTTACGTCATGTTATTCTTTAGGTATGCTGGTAATTTTATTTCTAATATAATGCAGGCTGACTGAGAGCTTTATACTACATCTAACTGTAGTGTTATATTATATGTATATACTGTGCCTTTACTATACAATAGTGTTGTTATTATTATAGGTATATATTGTTTATATACGCCACTACAGTTTATGCAGAAGTTCACATTAAACAGCAAAACAATGTTCAAGTGCAGAAGCCTAAGGACAAAGAAAATTTACATGGATCTTATAATCAATTATCAAAATTTGAACACAATGTAACTGTGCATCAACCAAATCATAATCTATTGAAAAAGCCAGAAAGTGCAATTGTCTCACCTAAAAACGCAATGCATGAAAGTTTAGAAATAGAACCAAAAGATCCTCCTGCTCCTATTACAATTCCCTATAAGAAGGAGTACGGGGACGTCACAGTGAACCCCCACAACTTTACATTCATCTCACAGCCAGAACCTTGTAAAGAAAATGACACTATATTAGTCACAGCACACAGTGCCACTCAGGTAATCATTATGTTTCACTTTTGTTGTATATTTAATTGATGTTTAATGCTGTTTCTCATGTAAGTTCATTTCTCAAGTTGAGTTAAGGTCTCTTTTGTCTTGCATGTATTTGAAAACCTTAGAGAATAAGTTATTCAGCTAGTATGTCTTCTAGGGAGTAGCCAATCAACAGGTACCTACTATAGTGAGTAGCCAATTAGCTGGTACCTACTATAGTGAGTAGCCAATTAACTGGTACCTTCTATAGTGAGTAGCCAATTAACTGGTAACTACTATAGTGAGTAGCCAATTAACTGGTTTCTGTGATTTCTTCATAAGTTTGCTGAATGTCTTTTTATGAGACTTTTGCATTAGGTTTGTGCACTGTTACTTCATAAAATTATTTTAAACAAGTTTATATATTATTTAATATAGTATTATATATTATAATCAACTTCCTTCTATAACACAAGAAATTCTTGTAGAATCATACATAGTAAGACTCTAACTTTTGTTATGTAGATAACCATAATGTGCTTTCCTATTTAGAACTTTCAAAGGAGATCTGCTTTAAGAAATACCTGGGCAAACCCTAGAATATTGGAGAAGTATTTACCAAAAGGATATCAGTCTAAACTGATATTTATTTTGGGTCTTCCAAACAACTCTAGTGAACAGACTCTAATAAATTATGAACAAGAAATGTACAGAGATTTGGTGCAAGTGAACTTTATGGATACTTACCGTAACAACACCTACAAAGCTATATATAATATGAAGTAAGTACAGCATAAATATTATATTTTCAACCATATATAAATGTTTGAGGAGGGAGTGTTTATGTGTCTATGTCACACAATGTAAATACTTTAACACAGTATATATTTTTAAAGATGGATCTCAAGCTATAAAGGATGTCCTAAGGCTAAACTGGTTGTGAAAGTAGATGATGATGTCATATTCAACTTACAAGCTTTCTCTTCCTTCTTTAAAAATTTTACAGACACACTTGGAGACTCCTTTAAACTCAGCTCCTATTTTATTGCAGGTATAAAATTACACTTGAGTTATCTCTAGTGATCATAAACCTCTATTTCTGTCTCCGTAATGTCTCCATAATTAAACGTAATGTATCTATAATTAAACGTAATGTATCTATAATTAAACGTGAATTTTACATGCGAAGATCGATAAGAATGCTTTTCTTGTAGGCTAGTCATAAAATTCTATCTTCCTCTTATACATCAAACTGGCAAAAGTTTTAGATCATATGTATGCACAAAGAAATATGCACAACAGATGTGTAAAACGTATAAATGGTAGTTAACTTCTTATCAACAACAGCTAATAAAATTATCACTTTAACATGATCTTTACATTCCAGTCATTTATTATACTGGGTGCCCTACCCACTCATTCTATATGTCAGTTAACCTCTTTCTGATTTAACTATTTCGACACTTCAATTTCAGATGCCACATCAAATACTTCCTACAGCCTACATTAATGTGGCTCTCAAAGTCATAAAACTAACATTCTTTACACTGCATGCAGTGTGAGGATGAGTCTAGCTTTTCTGCATATTATGTAGTAAGTAATTTCCTTAACTTCTGCTGTTGCAGGGAATATAGGAGACAGGGGTCTGCCTCAACGAGATCCAGCCTCAAAGTGGTACTTGTCCAGGAAAGAGTATAAATATGACACCTTCCCCATGTGGTTACAAGGGTTGACATACTTTCTGTCTCCCAGATTAGCAAAGGAAATATACAATCTGTCTTTTACCACTCCTTATATTTTTACAGGTAAGCTTTTAAACCTTAAGTTACATTCAGAAATTTCAAGTTTTTTAATGAAAACGTGCCTAAAACTTTGAATGAAACAATTGACTGGTTCTATATTTTAGTGGCACTAAAAGAGCTTGAAACTAAAATATAAATGATATTATTTAAACTTGCTATAACTATATTACCCAAAATAGAAGGAACTATGTCTTTTAAAGCATGAGTTTATTTGAAAGAAATAAGAATCAGTAACTACAAAGATACAAATTACATAGAATAAACTAAAACTCCTGAATGCTATGCTTTTGTGACATTCTATATCTGATTTATTATGTACACTAATCTGGCAATTTGATGTTGTTACACCTACAGTATACTATACTATATGTAGAGAGCAGTTTAGGGTTGTTTTAGTATAAACACTTTATTTTCAACTAGACTGGCTCATGAGATCCTAAATAAACGTTGTCATGGTAACTATAATAATATATTGATTCAGTGGAAACACTTAGGTTTCAACTAATTGATTATGAGACTATAAATATAAGTCGTCATGCATGGAAACCTTAATAATATTGTAATGGCTCATAGACCCTAGAAGGGGGGAGAATTATTTCCCCCTTTCTTTGCCAATATATATAATATATCGCGGGCGATGACTAGTCATGGCTCCTCTATAATATTTCCCTGTTTGTCATACGGCAACCACGTGGTTGATGATGTGACCGGTCCCCAATTCTCTAATCAGAATGAAGGCCAGCCTTCGACCACGAGGGAAAAGATTCTCCCGCGTCAGAAAGGACCAGCTAGGCTGACAGTAAAGACTTATGTAGATAATTGTATTAGCTTTCTGACTGATGTGAAGTTTCTGACTATTATATCTTGTATAAAAAATACACCTCATTATTATTCTCACTCTATAATCATTTGGAGTTGATTACGTAACTGTGATCTACAATGTACTAATTGGATCATACACAAATACCCACCTACAAATCTGAAAAATATAACAATATATTATTGTTTATTTAGTTTGAATTTTACGCTGTATTCATCTGGTTTCTTATTATTAGTTTTTCAACTAGTGTTTGACTCGGAAATCTCTAATGAAACTCAAATTCTTAAGGGCTAAACTTTAGCCACTGTATCAATGTCACTTGAACACAGTTTAATATTTTGATGGTTGCAACACTTTGATTTTATTTCTACAGATTGAATGAGTGGCTAACCTTTCTATGTTTATTTCTATTCAGATGATGTTTATGTTGGAATAGTGGCTGACAGAGTTGATGCGGTTAGAAAATATCCCTTCAACAAGTTCTACGGTAACACTTTTTTAAAACTAGCAAAGCAGTCACAATACTGGAAGAGCAAGCCATATGTATTTTATCACACTCAATCTATTGAAGACTTCTTTAGACTGTGGTGCTTATCATGCAATTCCCTTACATGGGCCTGGTGCTCTAATTAGTCAAAAATATAGAGCTTAGTCTAGAAACTGTTAACACTGATTATAAAGATGAGCGAGACAAAAATGAAATAATAATATCAGTTAAAAATTCTTATCGTTTCCATTTTGTTGGCCAGCTGGGATTAAATAAATTAATGAAAAACTTTTAACTGTGCATGCGTCAACTTTTTCAAAAGTTCAAAGTAAATTATGTTTATATATTTTTCATTCACTATTTTCTTACAAAATAATTTTTACGCATATATTCCATTAAATACATGAATATTATATTTGTTTGTAATTTTTACACTCCTTCCTTTTCTAACTGCCTAAAGGGGTGCTAGTTCTCAAAAACATAAAAAATTTATACTTTGAAATATACACTGTGTGAAAGAAGTTTATATCAATTACTAGTGTATATTGTGGTTACTGGTATAGACAGCATTGGAGATTTTATGGCAAGAAGTTTTGCATCATGTGTTAATAATCAAAACTAAACATCTCTGTTATTATAATGTCAAGTAACATGCAAATGTACATGTATACCCATCAAACTTTTATCAACAGGACTTTGAGCTAAAGCTGTCTTTTCACACACACACACACATATTGCAGAGGTATCTGTAGTTGTGCGAGTCCCTACATGTGTTGTGAAAGGCCGTGTGATAAAACTGATGATACATATTATTATAACACAGTATATTACACTCTATAGTATTAATAACTCCTCACTTTCAAGATGGCCAAGTACCTGACGCTCTGTGTCATAATAGCTGTCACCTGCCTTTGTGTAGAATCATACACATATATGGGCAGAAAACCTGGTAAGCATTTTATGTATGCCTCATAAAATGAAGTCAACTTAGATTTTTTTAAAGATCCTATTGCTATACACTATATAAACGATTACGTAACTTTACTATTTGTATGAGAAACCCAGATAATAAGTCTTTTTTGGCAGACTAAACACTTGCTTTCTATTGTGCTAAAAGAGCAATTATGACTGAATGCTCTTTCTAATATTACCAATAGCTTTTACTGGGATTCAAACAGCTGACCTTGTGTTTACTAAGTCTGTGCTCTAACTCCTAGACACCGGCTGCTCCCAATAGTTGGTTTTCTAAAAATGGTGATAAAATTAAATTTCAACTTTTTGCCATTTTAATTGACAAAAATGTTAAGACTATATCTGGGATACATAATAATTTATTATATTATATAACAAATAACTTGCATCAATTGTTTGTTTTATATTTTTCATATTTACGTAACTCATCATAAAATATGTTTCTATAGTCCATATAAATTTAGTTCACCTTCATTTATATTAAAATATATACTGACATAAATAAACAATATAATAAGATATATGTTTGCCTTAACTTGTCGATAAACTATTATTATACATTTATATATTTATTCGTAAAATAAAAACAAACAGTTTTATGCTTTTTTATAAAGAATAATTATGTTGAAAGCATTTTGTGACAGCAAAATGTTATTTCAAAGAAATTGTAACTGATTGAATTAATTGAATTTAGAGTGCGAAAACAACCCAGAAAATTTTGAAATTCACGATTATGAAAGTTGTGAGAAATGCACCTGCACGGCCACCAAGCCACTAGCTTTCTGCGTTGGGTAAGTATAAAGATGGTATAATAGCTAGATTAAATGTATAATGCTTTTTAGCTTGTAAATAAAAAACTCGCACAAGTTTATAGTCACTATAGTCCATATCCCTATTATTCCTTGGTGCAATTTGTTTTTGTTAAATCGGGCTACAAACTTATCCATATGGCAATTATGACTAGATGCTCTTCCTAACACCACCAATGGCCTGCACAAGGAATAGAACCCATGACTACAGTTTACTAACCATTGTAAATTACTTGTAAATGTTTTATATTTAAAACAACGATCAGCTTTACCAAGTGACATATTAGCGTCCATGCATGATTCAACCTAAACTCCTGGTTAAAAAGGGAAAAGGATTTAATACAATCTACTGAATTAAATTCAAAAGATCTGACTAATACACAGCTAGGCAAAGCTTTTCCAAACTCAACAATACTATAAATTTCAGAAAGCTTAATTTAACTTAGGCTCCATAATCTACTATCTGAATCGGAAAGTTTCGCGACGCTGAGAGACGCTGAAATGATCCACAATTTAAATACTTTCCACTAAAAGTTTTAACAAAGTCTCAATATAATAGCTACAGTGTCTAGTAAAACTAGTACAAACAATCTATATTAGCCAACTTTTTTATATCCGAATTTTATAAATTTAATTCTTTATATTGATGCATCTTATATAAACGATTTAATAATATTTTGTTAGCGGAAAGCAGAAGAAAAACATTCTTGAAACAACTTGGTTTATGAGATTTTTATAAATAAGAATGGGAAGTTTTTATTTCCTCACTAGTATTTTATTACATTTTCTTGCTAATTACCATTAATTACCATTATCTATGTGTCATTTCATAAAAAGTAACTTTAATTTATTCTCTTAGGTTGTATATTTATTTCTCTATAGATGTGGTATCACAGTGATAACCCTTACAGAAGAACAGATACAAAGAGGCTGCAAGGTGCTCTCTGTTGAAAGAGCACCTGGAGTTCTTTACCCAGAATGCTGTAGAAAATATGTTTCCTGTCCATGATAATGATTATTGTAGTATTTATTTCTAATACACTTTAGTGGGAAACATCTAAATACCAGGAATCTCAATTCTGTTTTGTTTAAACAATAAAAATTTGTGTCAATAAGCACAAAGCAGTCACCAAAGACAAAAAAATTTATAATTATTATATTATAAATTAGATTATAAACTTTGGAGACAAAAATGATTAAATGATAATAGTTGGAATTTGCAACAAAATGTATCTTGTTTCTTATTTTGTTACATACTATATTTGCAGTTTTATATTTTACTTTATATAAATCATTTTTTAAAGGAACTTATACAAATCATGTAATATAAAGTATAGGTTCACCAAAGCACCACATACAGAAGTATATATAATACCAACTAATTATTACACATCATAACTTATATAAAGCTAAATGTAATATAATGAACTATAAGGCTTATAATATTTAGCATAAATTTTCACTGGTGTATCAATTGATTGTTATTTATACTTGGCTTACGATGGGTTTACACTTACATCTCTACACCACACTGTCAAAGCATTTAACAAATACTAGTGGCAAATGTATAAACTATGTAGTACTGATGCACACAAAATATAGCATGAAGCTTCCAAATATTTTATTTTGTGGGAAGCAAGCAAAAACTTTTGTTGATGTATTTATTCTCTGCTTCCTTGTAAAGCATGAGCTAGTATTTTCATGATAGTACAGGACACAGGTGAAAGGTTGCTCTGTAAAGTTCTCTACAGGCCTGCTAGGTGATGAGACATCAGCTAAAACTGTTATCAACAGGACTTTGAGCTAAAGCTGTTTTTTCACACACACATATATTGCAGAAGTATCTGTGGTTGTGTGAGTCCCTACGTGTGTTGTGGGAAACTGTGTGATAAGACTGATAATACATATTATTATAACACAGTATATTACACTCTATAGTATTAATAACTCCTCACTTTCAAGATGGCCAAGTACCTGACGCTCTGTGTCATAATAGCTGTCACCTGCCTTTGTGTAGAACCATACGCATATACGGGCAGAAAAGCTGGTAAGTATTTTATGTAGGCTTCGTAAATTAAGGCAACTTAGTTTTTTTTAAAGATCCTGTTGCTATACACTACATAAGTGTTTACATAGCTTTACTATTTGTGCATGAGAAACCCAGATAATAAGTCTTTTTTGGCAGACTAAGCACTTGCTTTCTATTGTGCTAAAAGAGCAATTATGACTGAATGCTCTTTCTAATATTACCAATAGCTTTTACTGAGATTCAAGCAACTGACCTTGTGTTTACGAAGTCTGTGCTCTAACTCGTAGACACCGGCTGCTCCCATTAGTTGGTTTTCTAAAAATGGTGATAAAATTCAATTTCAACTTTTTTGCCATTTTAATTGACAAAAATGTTAAGATTATATCTGGGATATATAATAATTTACTATCGAAAATATAACAAATAATTTGCAGCAATTGTTTGTTTTATATTTTTCATATTTACGTAACTCATCATAAAATGTTTTTCTATAGTCCATATAAATTTAGTTCACCTTCATTAATATTAAAATATATACTGACATAAATAAACAATATAGTAAGATATATGTTTGCCTTAACTTGTCGATAAACTATTATTATACATTTATATATTTATTTGTAAAATAAGAACAAACAGTTTTATGCTTTTTTATCTTCATCTCATCTCATCTAATTAATCTCACTCGGAGCGCTTTGGCTCCTTTATCGAGATGCAGTGGTGTATGAACAATTGTTTAGATTATCAGTAGTAAGGAAGAAAACTATTTTGTCTACGAGATAAGAATATAGTTAATTATGCTTCGATTCAAAGCTCAATAGCTAGCTACTGCCAGGAGAGAAAGAAAAAAAGAAAGAGAAAAAAAAAAAAAAAAAAAAAAAAAAAAAAAAAAAAAAAAAAAGTAAATAAATAAATAGATATACACCGCACAGCTTCAGATGATATAAAGCAGAGTCGGTGTTAAGTGCTTATAATCAGTTAGGCAAAGCAGCTAGAATCATTAGAAAAGTTTATGGATGCGATGTTTATATGAATGTTTGGCAGTTTTGGTATTGATATTGCCCTTAATAGCACCATGTCTGGTATTGTGAGACTCTGCAAAATGAAGGGAGAACCGGTCTTGGTCTATGGCGGCACTACCAGAAAGCATACGAA
Source organism: Bugula neritina (assembly GCA_964035545.1). Classification (NCBI taxonomy): domain Eukaryota; kingdom Metazoa; phylum Bryozoa; class Gymnolaemata; order Cheilostomatida; family Bugulidae; genus Bugula; species Bugula neritina. The sequence goes on along the minus strand of OZ037771.1, from coordinate 2,948,888 downwards.
AGTACATTTTTTGGTCTGCATTGTCACGTCTTTGTGCAAGGCTATCCCAATTAGAATTTGTCATGAGCTCAGTTATATGATTTCGTTTTCTCTTACAGAATGTCCACCTGAAGGCTTTTCTATTTATACCTTCTATGATGTTGATGTTTTTCAATTTAAATGGAGACCAGGTGTGGGTCGCAAATTCTAGTATAGGGCGACAGACTGTTTTATAAGCTATGGCTCTGGTTTTACTTTTAGCCTTTTTTAGACAGCGCATCAGCATGTGTAATAATTTATTAGCTTTTGAGCAAATGTTTATTATATGTTGATCGAATGACAGTTTATTATCAATCGTGACACCAAGGTATAATACTTTGTCAACACATTGTAAGGGGTCATTATTCATGCTGTATTGAGACACTAGAGGATTTACAGTGGAGCGTTGAATTGTCATATGCTCACATTTATTTATATTGAACTTCATCTGAGAACTGTCTGCCCAAGTTATAAGATGGTCTAAGTCATTCTGAAATAAACTAGAATCAGCAGGTGTTGTGATTGGTTTGTACAACAAAGAATAATTATGTTGAAAGCATTTTGTGACAGCAAAGTGTTGTTTCAAAAAATTGTTATTGATTGAATTAATTGCATTTAGAGTGCGAAAACAACCCAGAAAATTTTGAAATTCACGATTATAAAAGTTGTGAGAAATGCATCTGCACGGCCACCAAGCCAATAGCTCTCTGCGTTGGGTAAGTATAAAGATGGTATAGCTAGATTATGTATAAAGCTTTTTAGCTTGTAAATAAAAGCTTACACAAGCTTATATAGTCACTATAGTCCATATCCCTTGGTGCAATTAGTTTTTGTTAAATCAGGCTAAGGACTTATTCGTATGGGGCACAGGAGCAATTATGACTGGATGCTCTTCCTAACATAACCATTCACCGGCTTTCCATGGACCGATCTCAGATCGATCTCAGTGAGATCTATCCATGGAAAGACGCCAAAGATCGATCTGAGAAGTAGAAAAAGACTGCGCGCTACAATGTTGTCTGCTAATAAAAATGATAACTTGTTGATAATTACTAAGCAAAGTATTAAATAATCATGATAGCCACCTTTTCAGATGCCAAAACTTTGACTTTCAGTACAATGATTAAGAAAACTCAATTATATACAGTAGAAGGTAAAAAAATGGGAGAATTTAAATTGAATTTAAATGACTATTAAAACTTAGTTTCATTACCTATTTTCTTTGTAATTTTAAGCCTAACAGTCCTGTAAGTTTTTTAATAATCTGCAAGACAGCCAATAATTTTATATAAGCTGTCAAGCTAAAAAATTGAAATTAATAATTTTAAATTGGCCAAATTACCATACGCTAAAAGCTTTGCTGCGTATAGTTTATAGCTGAGATTAAATTTTAGACTCCGACCATCTTGTTTTTAACAGTAGTAACTTTAATCACTCAAATAGGTGAACAAATTAGACTTTCAAAGTATCCTTCACTTAAGAGGAGGCAACTTCGCGAGATCGATCTGACACTCTCATGGAAAAACTATCGATCTGAGCACATTTCTCAGATCGGTACATGGAAAGCCCGTGATTGTCCGGGCTCGAACCCATGACCTTTGTCCTTACTAGGCAAATGCTCTAAGCCTCTAACCCCTAGACCACGGCTGCTCTTCTACTGTCTCTGACAAGTTGATTATAACAGAGACTCTCTGTTATAATCAACTTCAAATTAACTGCACAATTAAGGATAGAACCCATGACTACAGTTTACTAACCATTGTAAATTACTTGTAAATGTTTTATATTTAAAACAACGATCAGCTTTACCAAGTGACATATTAGCGTCCATGCATGATTCAACCTAAACTCCTGGTTAAAAAGGGAAAAGGGTTTAATACAATCTACTGAATTAAATTCAAAAGATCTGACTAATACACCGCTAGGCAAAGCTTTTCCAAACTCAACAATACTATAAATTTCAGAAAGCTTAATTTAACTTAGGCTCCATAATCTACTATCTGAATGGGAAAGTTTCGAGATGCTGAGAGACGCTGAAATGATTCACAATTCAAATACTTTCCACTAAAAGTTTTAACAAAGACTCGATATAATAGCTACAGTGTCTAGTAAAACTAGTACAAACAATCTATATATTAGCCAACTTTTTTATATACTAATTCTATAATTTTAATTCTTTATATTGATGCATCCTATATAAACAATTTAATAATATTTTGTTAGCGGAAAGCAGAAGAAAAACTCAACATTGGGCTGAGTTTCAAAAACATTCTTGAAACAACTTGGTTTATGAAATTTTTATAAATAAGAATGGGAAGTTCTTATTTCCTCACTAGTATTTTATTACATTTTCTTGCTAATTACCATTAAGTGCCAAATTTCAGCTAATCTATGTGTCATTTCATAAAAAGTAACTTTAATTTATTCTTTTAAGTTGTATATTTATTTCTCTATAGATGTGGTATCCCAGTGATAACAGTAGAACAGATACAAAGAGGCTGTAAATTGCTCTCTGTTGAAAGAGCACCTGGAATTCTTTACCCAGAATGCTGTGGAGATCAAGTTTCCTGTCCATGATAATGATTATTGTAGTATTTATTTCTAATACACTTTAGTGGGAAACATATAAATACCAGGAATCTCAATTCTGTTTTGTTTAAGCAATACAAATTTGTGTCAATAAGCACAAAGCAGCCACCAAAGACAAAAAAATATATAATTATTATATTATAAATTAGATTATAAACTTTAGAGACAAAAATGATTAAATGATAATAGTTGGAATTTGCAACAAAATGTATCTTGTTTCTTATTTTGTTACATACTATATTTGCAGTTTTATATTTTACTTTATATAAATTATTTTTTAAAGGAACTTATACAAATCATATATAACATAAAGTATAGGTTCACTAAAGCACCACATACAGAAGTATATATAATACTAACTAATTATTACACATCATAACTTATATAAATGTAATATAATGAACTATAAGGCTTATGATACTAAGCATAGATTTTCACTGGTGTATCAGTTGATTGTTATTTATACTTGGCTTACGATGGGTTTACACTTACATCTCTACACCGCACTGTCAAAGCATTTAACAAATACTAGTGGCAAATGTATAAACTATGTAGTACTGATGCACACAAAATATAGCATGAAGCTTCCAAATATTTTATTTTGTGGGAAGCAAGCAAAAACTTTTAATGATGTGTTTATTCTCTGTTTCCTTATAAAGCATGAGCTAGTGTTTTCATGATAGTACAGGACACAGGCGAAATGTTGCTCTATAAAGTTCTCTACAGACCTGCTAGGTGATGATACATAAGCTAAAACTATTATCAACGTAGGACTTTGAGCTAAAGCTGTCTTTTCACACACACACACACATATTGCAGAGGTATCTGTAGTTATGTGAGTCCCTACATGTGTTGTGGAAAACTATGTGATATAAGACTGATAATACATATTATTATAACACAATATATTACACTCTATAGTATTAATAACTCCTCACTTTCAAGATGGCCAAGTACCTGACGCTCTGTGTCATAATAGCTGTCACCTGCCTCTGTGTAGATTCATACCTGTATAGGGCCAGGGAACCTAGTAAGTACTTGCTGTATACTTTGAGAAAAGGGAAGACAACTTAATTTCTTATGCATTGTAGATATCTATAATATAACCTATAAGTAGTTCACCTGAAATATTTATAAAAGTATAAATTCAATAACTTAGTTTCTTTAATTGGAATTAAGACTGCAAAACAGATTACATTCTAATAAATAGTAGACTAGAGCAGTTTAGTTTTTAGACACATTCATACTAGCTACCTGTTGCTTTGAGAAAAACCCTCTGGTCCCCTTTAACAAAGGCTAAAGCTAAAGCTACGTCAACCTTTCACACTCATTATAGGGTATTGTGTGGTATGATGTTTAGTATAGTAATTAATACAATTATCATGACTTTTTATGACAATTATATCTAAAACTAGGATCCTTTGGAAATAATTTGCAATATTATGATTGTTTACAAGGCTAATTAAGGTATTATTTAGAATAATTTTTAATGATTTAAATATTTTATAGAAACTAGACATGTGTTTGCAGTTCAATTGCTTATTTTATGGCTTCTACATTCAATCATCAACAAAAAACGTTTTAGTTTATATTAACTTTAACAGCTTATCATTTTACTTTTATTTGTACTAAAATCTCTTGAAGTATATTGACATAAGTAAACAATCAGTATATCAAAATACGTATTGGTTCACAAGTATTTGCTGATGCTATTGGTATATATTTAGGCAAACAATCATAAGGTGCAAGTAAAGCCCCTATGCATTTATGAAAAGAAATTACCAGGTTTTGAAATAAAAGCTTTAGGAGTTTTCGTTTATGTTGCCATTACTACGATGAAATGTTGCTTATTAAAGCGGTTTAAATTTAGAGTGTGAGAACAAGCCGGAAAACTTCGTGGTACACAACTATGAGAGTTGTGAGAAATGCACTTGTATGTCCACCGAGCCACTAGCTTTCTGTGTTGGGTAAGTAAAGATAGCATAATGTCTCTACTCTAAATAGATATCAGTATAATAAATTGACTAGTAAAACTAGTGAAACGAAAATATACATATACCAACTTAGTTTAATGATTTTTATAGATGCTATTACTCCTTGGTCATAAACCTTACCGAAGAACAGAAACAAAGAGGCTGCAAAGTGCTCTCTGTTGAGAGAACACCGGGAGTTCTTTACCCAAAATGCTGTGAAAAATATGTTTCCTGTCCATAATAATAAATATTGTATTATCTATTGCTAATAGACTGTATTAGGACACAAGCACTAAGCATCTCTGTGATCTAGTTTCTATAAAAATTAAGCAAGCATAATTAATGCTAGCATACATTTTTTAAATGTCTAAGAGAAGCGTTGGTTATAGTTCAAAGCTTATATAATTATTTACAGAATACTTTATAATATATATTCTATATATAGAACATATTGAGTATACAAAATACATAGGCCTATAATAATATATAGAAAAAATATATATAGTATGTGTAGTGTACCTATATAGTATATAATATAGATTATAATATAGAAAGTAGTATCTGATACAATATTATTTATATTCATCACAATATACTTTTTATTATAGTAGCCAAGTTTATACTTTATTTATAGTTGTGCTCTCTATGCATGATAAGTGAATAACATGATATTATTTAATAAATTGCTTGAAGCAGCACAAAGTGGGTGGTCACTGAGTGCAGTAGCTCATGGTGGGGGAAAAGCGAGGTTGGAGATGTGAGTTTGAAGTTCAAACAGTGATGTCTATTAAAATACTGCACTTAATGCCCCTCATTTCTGTGCTGCTTCTAGCTATTCTCTATCATTACATTTAAAGTTGATAAGAAGATAACATAAATATGGTGAAACTAACCAGTTAACAAAATACATATTGTGTTGACATGTTTGTCTATTACATTGTATTCTTTAGCAAACCAATACAACAAAAAGCTGCATGAAAAAAAATTTGGATTTACGGACACTTGACAAATTTTCTGCAGCAAGCAGGATATTTAATTTCAGGAGTTTTCTCCACCTGTTTAACTTCACAGCCTCTTCCTATTTGTTCTTGTGTAAGAGCAATAAAAGCTACACCGCATCTAAAATGACATAAGTGAAAATTTACACTACATTGAACAGTTAATATTGACTTTTCAGTGCGTTGTGTCGTTTTCTAGCAATATGGCATTAAGAGTTGTCCTTCCGGGCAAGATTTATGAACAGGTAGTTGTCCTTCCATACCAGATTTAGGAGCAAAAAACTAGGGATTGCAGGCTACCATATTTTAGTATAACAGAATGTTGTTTAAAATTAGGCAGTGGAATGTAAAATATATTTATCTGTGTTAATATAAAACACTGCCAGTTGTAATAAAACATATAATGGTGCATGATTGTAAATTTCTAATCTATTTGAAACACCTGGGTATGTATCTGACATGTTTAATATTTAGGACAATTTGTTGCCTTCATTACATGTAAGAATTATCTACACTTGATATGTTGTGCTTTGCATAATGAAACAATTACTATAGGTCATTGCTCATCAATATCAAGTCTATGCAATATGTCATTTAACTTTTAAAACTTAAACCTTTATCAGTGAATTCCAAGTGTTTTGGTCATAGACTGAAAGCTTAATCACACAATGAAATTTTGCTCCACAATTGTTGTTATAATTTAGCAATAGCAAGTTTACGGCCCTCCGTGTCTAGGAGTCTAACATTGTCCATAGTTCATACCCAGCACAGGACGCGTGTGGCTTCCCTCCTCCCATACAGCTGCAGCTCTCACACTTCTCATCGTGGTAGACTGTCTCACCAGGGGGAAGTATCTGACATTCTGTGAAACAAACATGGCTGACATTCTATAATACAAACATGGCTGACATTCTGTGAAACAAGTATCGTCAAATGTGCACATGCTACATTTCTGCAGAAAAAAATTCTGATTTGCAGTATTGCAATATATCGACTACTTTTTACTTTCATAATTTATTTGTTTTGAAATTGTGAATTCATTCGTTTTATATTTGAGAATTTATTTTATAATTATCAATTTATTTGTTGTATTATTAGTCAATTTTTTGGCTCATAAAATGAAAACTTGAAAAGGTAATAAATCTAAAATAGGCAGAAATAATATAAAATATTTTTCACAGCATTTAAAACTAGTCCAGTGTTGCTAAAAAGTCACCACTTCGCTCTTGAAAATTATTTTGAGAAAGTCAACCAATGAAATTAAACTTAATTGCACAAAATAAGTACGATTATGACTAGATGTAAACTAACACGTTGCCAATTTATATTGTTGTAACCTGCCATTTTTAGATAAATAAGAATATAAACGGCTATCAAGAGTTGACAAAACCTGCCAATCAACATTTCAAACAGTCATCATCAAAATAAAAAATTATCAATGTTTCAATATACAATAGTTCATCTACCTGGCACATCTGTTCTAATGTAGGCATACGAGTGGATAAGTGCAGCACACGCTGACAGAAGAAGCAAAGTCAGCAGCAAATTTTCTGTCTTAGCCATTTCCTGTGTATGTCACTTCCACCAAAATTATAACTAATGTTTTGCTATTAAATTCACTGCGTTATCTGACAGGCCATGCATCTGTTGTTTTCCAAGATTTTATCACATATCAGCTGAACCATAGCAGTTTCCCTAAACTGTATTAAACTATGGGGGGGGTTTGATCTTCCCTCTAAGCTACACACATAGTGTTGGGACATTACATGAGCTGGGAAAGCTTTTCCTAATTCATTATAGCTTTACTTGTATTAGCATAGCCATGTTAGCTACATTATGCTTTTTCTACAGTGATTTTGGCTACTATACAATAGCTAACTTTTTAGACTGGTATATACACCCAGCATTATCACTTATCGTTTTACTTGCAACTTGCAACTTTTTCTCATTGCTATTTTCTTTCAGCCTGCAACAATAAACATACATATATATTAAAAACACAACACATATAATGCTATAGTTTATCATTTGCTCTACAAGCTTTGCAGAAAGCTATTAGGATTAAAAGCTGTAAACAAAAGCCATTAGCTTTTTCTCTCTCAGCAATTGTTTTCACAACTTGTAGCCCACTCAAGCACTTTCCCTAGCACCTGGTCCCAAATAATATCTTATCATAAAATGTTATCAGTTATTAGCACTGAAACTTTAAATGTCTACAAATGAAGTAAGGGGCAAATGGGGTAAGCCCCTGATTAGGATATAAAAGTATGCAATATATGAAAACTTGACTTAAGCTCATTTGCATCAAACATCTACAAGAGCAAGGGTACTAGGTGAACACAGTTCAGTAGCTACTATGTCTCCCCTGGTAAAACATAAGCTGTACTGCTTGGCAACCGTCTTATTCTTTCTAAGCACGTACTGCAGTGAGTATTGTTTCTATAGTAACTTGCCTTAAACAATTTCAGTTAAAATTATTTGTCTTAGTAGATTGAAGGTAGCTTGCATCCTAGTTTTCCAACACCACGCCTCTATTACAACATTAGCTTAAAAGCTGATGTACACTTTCTCATATGCTATAAGCTTAGAGATTATACAATTGAAATTCACTCTTATAGGATATAAAATTCTACTAAAATTCATGTTATAGCTTCGAATGCATGTATATCTTTCATATTGTATAAAGAAATAAGTTTATTCGCAATATAATAATACATATGTTCTGTTATATTACTTATATACAGAAGCTGATGGCTGTCAGAGACCCACAACTCCACAATATGCTGTAGTGGTTCCAGATTCCAGGTTCTATGATGACGAGACTTTCATATCTTACGGCTGTACAAATGGGAGAGCCATCTCTCAAGGCAGTTTAGCAAGACAATGTGTCAATGGTACATGGACAGGAACTGTCCCAAAATGCATTGGTAAATATCACACTGTGTTATGATGCAAAATGTATGTTATACAACTTTCAGAAATATTTTGATACAGCCATTGTAAAATAAGTTAGTAAAACAAACATTGGATGGTAGAATTTTGATAAAAAGCAGAGAATTTAAATTATTTGCATAAAAAAGAAACTTTTCTGCTACTATGCTGTCTAACTTGGCAAAATAAACATCAAAATATTTTTTTTACTATTTAGTATTTAATTCTATTTAAGTTATAACATTTTAGTTACATTAGAATGAAGAATTTTAATAAGTTTGCTTGCATTTAAGAGTGAATACTTTAATATTACAAATAGTAGTCCACTGTAGTAATTAGAAAACCATCAAAAGCATTGATATATATATAGATTTTAACAAAATTTAGAAGTTTAACTAGAAATTTATTTCTTTATTTGCAACAAAACTGTTAGCTTATACAAAAAAATTATATAAATAAATTTGCTTTTTAAGAATGTGAATATTTTCGCTAAGTGCAACTTGAATTTCAACTTAGTCTGTTATCATTTTGCCTGAAATTCCACTGATTGTAGGTTGTCGTATAAAAAATAAACCATTAATGCAACATAAAACCGTATATCACTCGCAATAAGTAAAATTTTACTTTAGAGGTGCACCAGGGGTTGTATTGCATGTAAAAACAATTTCTTTATGATATATAGGAAAGTGAATTATTATAGATCATGTAAAATTAAAATTATACCTAAACAGTACCCTTTCTGGAAATTTCTGTCTTATTGCTGCATAATGTAACCTGCTTTTATTTTCACAAAGTCTAGAAAGCAATGTTGATTAAAATAAGTGCGATTTTCAATGTATAAAAAAATGTTAGCAAAAAACCTTTTTACACTGAGCTTCACGTTACTTCTATAGATAACACAACCGGTAATCTATCAAGGCAGTAAAAAATATATTGTTTGATGATTTATATTATATTGGAATTAGTTTGTTTGCAGAAATTCCTAGTGAGCCATACTCAGTATCGTTACAGGCTCAGTCTAACAACTGTATTTATCTAAATTGGCGACAAAAGAACTCTTATAAGGCCACAGGCTACCAGGTTTGTATTTAAACTCTTATTTTAGTTACTAAACTGTATCACTTATGTAAATCACCATATAGTCCATATTATTAAATCGCTATATTACCATATTACTATATTAAAAAATTACTATATACGGTTACCAAATTTAAGTTTTGTTTCTCACATGATTATACATGAAACATGTTTT
>OZ037771.1:2636627-2936627 GCA_964035545.1 Bugula neritina | reverse complement strand
GTGGCTTTAGCCCACACCAGCTGATCAACTGTGACATCAAGAGTTTTGGAGGAGTTACTTGCAGTAATGTCACTGCCTCTAAAGTGCCTGTTCGCACTCTCTGCTCTGGTACTCCTTTGTTTTACAACACTTTATTAGATATTTAATTATCACCAATTTTGACTCATTTAATGCTCTGTGTGAGTTGCTTCTCAGGTTTAATGATATTTAAACACTTGCAATATACAGTGACAATTAGTAAGTGTGTGACAGTGTGTGATGTGTGTAATATGTGTGACAGTGAGTGACAGTGTGTGACATATGAGATGTGTGTGACAGTGAGTGACAGCCAGTAAAAGCAAGTGACAGTCACTGACAGTGTGTGCCAGTGAGTTGTTGGGCTAAAATTAAGTAACTGAAACAAGTTGTGTTATTTTTGTAAGCCTGTTTGGAGTTATATTATAACCACTTGTCCTTATAAAGACATGTGCTATGAATCTATAAAGCATATATATATATATATAATAACTAAATCTAACTTTAGATTTTCTTATCAATATTTAAGATCTACTTCATTTAATGTTCATGTAATTTAACTTGTTCACTTGCAAAATGCAACCATCTCTAATTTTTGTTGCTCAAAATACAAATTCATAATATTTTACTCAACTACTTAGCCATATATCATAATTACAAGAGAGGTAACTTATTAAATATCTAATTGCTGCAAAAGTATGTCACTTCTGGTTGTAACCTGAAAATGTATAGCTTGTAATATTCCTTACAGTTAAAATAGCAAATCTCTAGTCAAACTACTATTGTGGAATACTCTACTGCCTGAACAGACAACTCAAATTATTGCCTTATTTTCTGTAGCCCCTTCCCCACCTCAAAATCTCAAGGCCACAGCAGCTTACTACATTGGTGTCTCAGATGTAAGGATGTGGAAATACTCTCTTACATGGGAGGTAAATTTGTGTTAAAGGCATTTGAAAGCCGTAATAATTGAGCATGTTAGAGTTATGTGTTGGCAGTTGATATTGTTGCCATTACACAACTTTAAAATGATGAAAAGCAAAGAGCAGCAATGTAGTAGGTATCAGGTTTTTCGTTCTAAATTTTTGCAAATATTATTGTGAGCTAAATACTCATCATTATAACAAAGTCATATTTTGTCAAGCAAAATATATATATATATATATATTATTTAATTCATAGTGAGTCGCTGTTATCATTAGAAAGTTTGAAATGTACTCAATTTATTCAACAGGAGTAGTGCTCTTTATTAAGATAGGTTGAGGTATATTAGTCTATGCATTAAAACACTCACTTGATCAGGCAATTTTCCTTATTGTACCATAATTTTTTTTCCATTGCATAACTCCATATAACATAAGCCAAGTCAGTTCAAAGCTTTCCAGTAATATGAAGAATACTAGGTGCTAAAAGTCTTAGGTGTGTGTACATAAATCAATCAGTGTGTGGTATACTATGTTTGGTTTTGACTCACCCTATACTTCAATTCACTGAAATCAGAAAAAACTTTTAATGTTTCTAATTCATCTGTTGTTTTACAGAGTCCATTCGCAAACAACTGTAAGAGCTTGCATGCTACCGCCCCATACATGGTCCAGTTTCCTGGTGCTCATTCTAGTAGACTTAATGTATCATCTACAGCTATAGATATCTATGCAGGCTGGAAACAAACCATTCTCTTTAGTGTTTGGTCAAAAAACTCTGCGGGCATGTTTTCTGCTCCAGCAACTTTAATTATTAATTCTCCAATCAAGCGTAAGTTATACAAGAAAATTAAAGACTATAATGCACTAAAATAGGTAATTAAAGTAAAAACAAAATTTTAACTAGTACTATTGACAATTAATAGTGTTTGGGAATTTCTTAGATTTGATTTCATACGCCAAATTTTAATTTCAGCTGTTTTGACGATACAAAACAATACATAATGTCAGATAAAATCTGGCCCATTCAAGTACCTTTTAACATAATATTTTATTGTTTAAGCTTGCTATATGCATTAATAACACTGAATATTTAAAGTCCTTGTCTTTTTAGCGGAATTATCAGAAATTCAGTTCCAGAAAGACTGCCCCCCTGCGGTGACAGCAACAGCTAACCCGGAGACTGGTCTTGGCACAGTTACTCTGAATCAACTAGAGGTCACACAGACATTACTGCTCCCTATTGGACAGTATCCATACATGGTGACCTCACCTCATGGCCTCAACTGCTCTGTTCCCATCATTGTCTTTGGTAACTTACCATCTTTTCTGAGTATTTAGTCAAGATTTACAACAACATTTTGTTACAGAATATATTAAAATATTTAAACAGTTGGTGTAATTAGCACAGTAATTATATCTGTCATAGCAAAAATGTCTTGAATTTATAATGCAACGAATACTCTAGTTCAAATTTTCTACTGCAAAACAAATGACAGTGGCTTACTATAATGGTGTTTAGAAAAATGTTCAGGAAAATTGTTCATTTAATTACCTGATTATGGATATAGATTTTGGCCAAACAATTTGGCATGCTAAAATTATCTCGTATAGCCTGCAGGCTGCATCTTCTGTCATTTTCAGTGGCAATAAACCTGAGTTTAAATATAAATATTGCAAAGAAGTCATATTTGATCCAAACTTTAAATAAAACTCATAAAAAGTTTGAAAAAACTAAAATTAAGATATTGAGTTTTTTCACTACTACAACTATATAAATGAATTTTGATCAGCTTAATATCTAGAACACTTATAGAATGTATCTGCTGTAGATGCACTGCTTGTTAGAAGGTTAGCTTTTGAAGCCAGGTATTCTCTTGACTGTAAACTATTGGATGAATCCATCACATTCCAGACTGTCACGAGTACCGCTAAGCATAACTACCTTCAGTTTGGTAGCATTTGCCAGGACTGTAAGTTGGCATATAAAACTAATATCATTAAAAAGTACGTATAAATAGTGGCATAACAGTTTCACTTATATTTAGTGTTTTATTTACAAATAATGTAAAACAGAATATTAAGCGCTCAACAAAACTAAAGTAGTTGTACTATTAATAGACCTACTAAGTTTATACGCTGATTTAAATATGTCATCTTATTGATAGTTTTACAAACAGTAAAGTATGTGGGAATGCATCAAAATGATACATATAGCCTCATTCCGCTTGTCTTAATTAAGTTTAAATTTTACCATGCCTCTATTTTTCAAGCTGATAAATCCTATCTATTTTATTGGGTAAATTGAGAGAATTTCTATGTGGATCTAAACAAGAGTTTTTTGAGAAGCAGCGTTGGTGAAGTGGTTAGAAGCTTTAGCTTAGCATAAGAAGTTGTGTGCTCTTGCTCAACAGCAACAAACCCACAAGTCAAGCTGCCGGCATGGCTTGTTGTAGCACAGTGCATAGCCCTCATCAATGTAGCCACTTCAACTAGGTTTTTAAGTAATTTAATTATGGATAAACTTAATTTTTGAACCTAGCTGGGTAAGAGCTTTATTTGGAGAATGACAAATATTTTTTCTATGAACAAAGCATTTACTGAGCAATGTAAGTCACATTGACGTAATTTGTTCAAGATTTCAACTCGTGTAGCGGTTGAAAGACAGAAAAAATATCACTTCATATATTTTGGTACACATGAACCTTCTCAACACATGAGTATCAGTCTTCAGGGGCAAGTTCTATATAAAATATTCTATGTAAAAAGAAACTTTTCTACTGATTGCAGTGTGTAATGTGACGACCCATCCGATCCCCATCTTTACCTGCGAGAACAATGTTCTAGCTATCAGCTGGATAACAGACACAGCCTACGCAGCTGATGTCCCGGCCATGCCAGCTGATGTGAAAGGTAAACTCACCCAAGCTCTAATACAGAGGCAGATGTCATTTCCGATAGTCTTACTGTCAAAAACTCCACCGTAAGTAATTCACTTTTAGAATACGTTTATATTTTTCTGATATATTCTACCAATTTCGTGCAGGTGGATCAAAACTTTAAAAAAACTCATGAGAGATACGAAGAACTCTTCTTTAACAGTTGTCTTATATTTTAATAACTGTAGTATATGTAATTGGGTGCGATAAAATGTTGAGTACATTATTGGGCCTGTTCAATCACAGTTACAAGTGACAATGATATCAGTATATTAAATTTATTGTAATGTGTATAATGACAATTCGATATTATGTAGTAGTAACAATTATTAGGTAGCTGTACTGATTTCTTCCTTTTCTAATAGATGTGAAAAATTCAACCTGAAATATATCTCTTACAGCATTATTTACCCAATCACCAATCACAATGGTGGATCTGCAAGAGTCAAGCTCATCTCAGAATGCTCTGATGGAAGCCATTACAATGTGGACACTGGCATTTGTGGGTCTAACGAAAATTCCGTTTAATCCTTCTCAACACTGAAAGTTGAGGATGTCAAGTCATGTGATACAAAAACTTAGCTTGTAGTACGAGCTCATGGTTTTGAGTTTACTTGATATTTTATGAAGTCTGTAGTTAATACAACTTAGATACCAATTTTGCAGTTTTATTTTCCAATAAAATGTAAAACGATGATATTCTTTCAAATGTGCATCTAAAAATATTTCCGAAGTTGAAAATTGCATTTGTTTGGATTTTGGATTAGATAAAACCACTCAATATTGATATTTCATAACTGAACCGAGAAACCTTCATAAGTTGAAAAACAGAAAGAATATTTTTAAACTATAGTCTGCTCCAACTCATCAGTTACATCTTTCTTATAACTCTAGCCGGCCATACCAAGGTGTCAGTCCATGCAAACTAGCTGATGCAATTAACATGAAAAGCTGCTTCAAAAATGGTACCAACTTGAGAGCTAAATTTTTATTTCGAGTAAATTACTTTCAAAGCTGAAGAAATCCTTCACAGGTTAAATTATTGATCAGAGTGTCTATGATTTAAACTGATTACGTATTTGACAAAAGTAAAACCTTTCTGAGCATGCTTTGCTAAGTTTTTATAACAATTTTTGCCACAGTTTTAAAGATACTATTCTCCTCAATAAATATAGTTTATTTAGATCAGAGCTGTGTGTACAGTGTGAATAGGGCTTGAAATACCATGTTATATTATTCAACAAATGCAAAAGACTATTGGATTTTTAATATGCAATAAATTATATTCATGCATGTAATAAAGCAACCAAACAGAGAATCAATTTCAATTTCCATGCATACATAAACAAAACATTCAACTTTTACTTTGTTACAATTGGTAGCATATTTAAAATGGAATAAAAGCTAATATAATGAATAGGAATGGCTGGTGGATTGCATAAACTGGTAAATCCTAGGATATTAGATCACAGGTGCGGCTGAGCTTCTGAAACAGTAATAATTGTGGGCGCTGACTGACATACAAGTACACATTGGGGGCACACATCCTACGCCTGCATACGCTATGCAAATAATGACTCGTGATACTAAGGCTAACTTGTAACAGAATTCATAAAAAACATAAAATATTTTTCCATTATATACAACGTTCCTGCCTGTAGTTGCCACTGTGAATAAGGCAGAGAACTCTGGGAAGGTAGCTAATAAACTATTAATTTCAAATGCAGCCTAAAATCATTGAGGCTCGAAAAATAAATTTACCATCTTAAGTGTAATGATTAATAAAAACAGTAATCATAACTCTGCGGGAGAGAAGATAACTCTCCATCTTGACTCCGAAGGTCGGCAATCATAGCCCCGCAGCAGCACATGCTGAAGGAAGCCTCTCAGTTGAATAAATATGATGATTCAATCATAGAAAAGTTCTAGAAGCCTTTCATTCTGTTGAGCAGGTCGTCTCCCTTGATCTCTTCAAACTCCTCCGGCATCATACTGTTGGCTAAAGTAGAAAAGCAGACTAAAGAGTCACGTCATATTGGAGTTATGCCCTCATTCAGACATCTCACAATATCATTATTTACTGACTCTGAAATGTCACACACTCTGCCAACACAGCTTATACTTCAGCCTTAACTATTGGCTAGTAAATTTAGGAGAAATAGACTGAGATTCAATGGAAAACATACCGGGACGAGTCTTCTTCCTCCGTTCTGGTCTGCGAGGAGTCTCAGCCAGAGAGTTTATTATACTAGAGTTACTATCAGGTTCAATCTCTCGGCCATCGGCATTGGCCACCTGAGACCTTGACCTGCTCTTCTGAAGCTGGGCCCGTCTCTCCGCTGTGAAAAAGCATAGTATCGTATCATATCGTATCCTATCATATCATATCGTATGTCAAAAACAAGAACCCAACACAGCAGCTCTCCAATCAGCAAATGATTTCAGAGTCAGCAGGTAGTTTTCTGGCAGCACATTCCAACTCAAGTCAAAGTGTGATACCAGAAGAGAGTATTTTCACATCACTACGTATCAAATACAGTCAACTAACAAACAACAATGTCTGTAACAGAGTAAACAGGAAGTAGTTTACCTCCAGTAGTCCTGGGTGTCCTCTTTCTCCCTCCTTCTCGTACGTTGAATGCTGTACCTTTCTGTAGGGCGTCAAGCAGGTTATCCATGACTCCTTCCTATAAACAGGACCGCAGTGAATAACACGTGTATAGCATGAAGGGGTGGTTGTGTGACTCAGATAAATATTTAGTTGATTATTTCAAAAAGCAGAGACCCATTTAATGCTGACTTGAGTACATATTTCAGAGCTGGAGCAGTGCTATATATAGACATATGCCTTCCAATCAAACTACACCTGCTGTTAGATAAACTAAGAGTGCAACTGATGCACATCCCATAAACTTAACTAATTCCCAACGACCTCTCCTACCTGGTCATCATCCTGCGAGAGATCAATAAGCTTCTTCTTTCTCGCCATTTTCTCTTGTTTCTCTCTGTCTGCTTTCTCCTTCGCCTCCTTCACTCTTCTGATCTTCTCTTCCGTCTCCCGCAACTTCTGGTTGTCTGTCAGAGCTTGCTGTAGATTTCACACCATAGTATAGTATGATATGTTGTTAGCATAAGACAGTATATTGTTATATAATGTATCTTAAAATAAATAATATAAAACAGTATAATATATATTATATATAGTATATTATATACAATAAAATATATTACACAATAAATAATTTAATATATTACATTATATAAGGGATCATAACATAAATAATATATTATATATAACATATTATTACACTATAAATAATTTAGTATATATAACATAGCATAAACAACATAGTACAATATATATTAAAATATATTATACATAATGTATCATAACATATTACGTTATAAACAAAATAGTATAATAAATTATATAATGTATTATAACATATTACGCTATAAATAATAGAATACAACCTAATATAGTATAAACAAAATAATATTTAAATCTGTTCTACAATAACTCTGAAAATGATAGCAAAACTCCTTTTAATTCAACTAATTTGATAATAAGGCTTCTCCATAATTCTTACATAAAACTTTTCTTTAAACGCCTTAATGTCACTGAAGAACTCCTCAAGGCTGTACTTCTTCACGTCAAACACGTAGTACTTGGAGAGTCCTTTATACAGGGTCTGCATCTTCTCATACATCTGCTGAAGGACAGTGAACGTTTCTCCAGCCTGAAATCATGGCAAAGAAAATGAGTAATACAGCATATAGAGTGAGTAATACAACAGATAGAGTGAGTAATACGGCAGGTAGAGTGAGTAATACGGCATATAGAGTGAGTAATACAACAGATAGTGAGTAATACGGCAGGTAGAGTGAGTAATACGGCAGGTAGAGTGAGTAATACGGCAGGTAGAGTGAGTAATACGGCAGGTAGAGTGAGTAATACGGCAGGTAGAGTGAGTAATACGGCAGGTAGAGTGAGTAATACGAAAGAGAGAGAGGGAGAGAGAGAGAGAGAGAGAGAGAGAGAGAGAGGGAGAGGGGGAGGGGGAGGGGCAGGGAGGGAGGGAGGGAGGGAGGGAGGGAGGGAGGGAGGGAGGGAGGGAGGGAGGGAGGGAGGGAGGGAGGGAGGGAGGGAGGGAGGGAGGGAGGGAGGGAGGGAGGGAGGGAGGGAGGGAGGGAGGGAGGGAGGGAGGGAGGGAGGGAGGGAGGGAGGGAGGGAGGGAGGGAGGGAGGGAGGGAGGGAGGGAGGGAGGGAGGGAGGGAGGGAGGGAGAGAGAGAGAGAGAGAGAGAGAGAGAGAGAGAGAGAGAGAGAGAGAGAGAGAGAGAGAGAGAGAGAGAGAGAGAGAGAGAGAGAGAGAGAGAGAGAGAGAGAGAGAGAGAGAGAGAGAGAGAGAGAGAGAGAGAGAGAGAGATGAGAGAGAGACAGGGAGGGAGAGGGGAAGGAGATGGGGGATGAAATTGAGACTTACTGAAGCAGCAAACTCAGACATGACTTCAGCGAACTTGTCATCAGGTTCAGCCGTTGACCTCTGATTCTGCACATTCTTGATGTCAATTTCCATTTGCTTCAGAGCTTTAGACATCTGTGTGAGGTTCTTCTGCAGCATCTCGTCTGACACTGCAAGAGAGAAGTTTGTCAATAACTAGGATAGAGAAGAGTCTACAGTTTGTCTAGAACTAGAATATAGAAGAGTCTACGGCTTGTCTAGAATCATTCTACATTCAATAATCTGTCTACAGTTTGCAGAAATGAGTCAACATAAAGTCAAGTCAACTGCTAACCGAGTCAAGTCATAAATATAAGAAAATAATCTCCTTAACTGCAATGAAATTACAGCCGATGGCTGAAATCTCAATTAAAACACTATTAGAATACTACAATTTACAAATTTATCACAACACTTGCTATAAATAGTAGAAAATAATTGAACATTTTGAGGGTGTGACATTCAAGAATTTTCCGAACAAGCAACACAATCAAAATATTTAAGTCAAATGAGTCACAAGTCAATGGTTTTAGCAAGCCAAGAGATTTCAAGGAAATGACTTAGGCCAAGATCTGGAAACTTGTCTGTCACTCTACACGGTGTACAGTCAGTCTACAGATGATCTATAGAGAGTACACAATTTGTTAATTGTCATCATGAAGATGAGTCTATTGCCAGTCTACAACAAGGGGGACATCAAGGTAGAAATGGTCTAAAGACGGTCTATAATCATTCTACGTTTAGTCTATAGAGAATCTACAGGTAAGATAAATATGGTCTAGAGATGGTCTAGAGACAGTATGCAGACAGTCTAAAGGAGAAATACCAAATATATTTACCTCTGGCAGCCTGATCAATGTGAATCAGTTCGTCAGCGTATGTGAGAATATCAGGGAATTTACTTTCCACAGTCTGTGCTAAGAAGTGAAGTAGAGTTTGTTTTTGATCTTGTGATTTGGTGTTTTCCAACTACAGAGTACAACAATACAGCTGGTCATTCTTTAACCCCAACAAAGGCTTGTAAAACAGCACAGAACAAATGAGGCAGGTTTAGCTTCAGAGAGATCTGAAAAAGCCTGTGTCCCAAACAAATATACTGCAGAGAGCATGGCTTTTATGAAAAGCTGTAGTTTGGGTTCCAAACTAAAACAGACAGCAAGATTGAAAATCTAAGCTATAAAATCTGTTCTATATTATTTTGACTCTAAAATTTCTCTAAATGTTTAATAAATAACTGCACAATACTACCACACTGTTTGGTGCTGCCTGAACAACTGTACAGTAATGACATGCCTTAATATAAATCATTTTACTTTCATATGACAGGCCATGTATAAGACCTCATATATATTCTATTTTATGGCATCTCACTTTATAAAGACTTCTGAAGAACGTTTGAATGCCACATCATAGCACAGCCTTTCTGCACAGAGAAGTTTTTTTCAACTTAAGTTACAGATCTGAGCGCAAAACTTTCAAAATGATAGCAAATACGATACTTGAACATAGAAGAAAATATTCAGATCAACGTGAACATTATTTGTCAATTGAGAAGAGCGTGCAGGGACCACCCCTGTTTATCAGAAAGCCACGCCCATTTGTGAGAGACCCGCCCACCGACCTTTGTAAGGAAGTTCATCTCAAAGCCCAGAGTCTGCTCTTTCTTGGACCCAGCATTCATGTAGTTCCCGATGAGCAGCACCAACTCCAGCAGTTTCTTGAACTTCCCACTCTGTTTCACTTCTTCACAGGCAGCAGTTGCTGACACAATATCCTGCAGACGACAGCACATAACGGCATCAACAGTATACAAAGTCATCAACAGTATACAAAGTCATCAACACAACATCGGCCAACAGATGCACAAAACCTCCTCATAATAAGCTGGATTAACAATTAATTAAAATTCAGCCATTGTTAAGTAATAATAAACAGACAGGAAATGAGCTGTCACTAAGATTCAACAGTTCCAGCAGTGGATGTGAATAGTGAGGAATCGTAGAATAAAGTTGAAGATACTAAAATACAGAAAACTGATGATATTAAAATTCTTATCAACAGTGAAATAATCTACTAAATTAGGATACAAAAGAGCTCTATTAAAACAGATTTTACGGGCAGATTTTATAACACATACGGGTTTAATATCATTGACTAAATCATCAAACTTCATTTTGAAGAGAATGGAGTTGAGTCTGGGAGTCAGTCTCTTCACCGATGACATCACCACGCAGAACTGCTCCGGCTCGGCCAGGTCGTCAAACTCTGGTTGCAACTCGGCTATGTTCTTCATAGCATCTGCCAAACAGGGACAGTAAGAATATGAAAAGTCAATTAAGGCTTTAAAATGTTAAGTAAGCCTTTGTAACATCAACGTTTTTAAAAGTGTTTTTAAACTCTGGTACAAAACATTATAAAAAGGTAATCACATAGAATATGAGACAATTTGTGTTTAAAATGTGGCAATATTTCTCCAGATAAATACAAGGGCATAATGTTTGTATACATGTACAGTAGCATATTTGTAGATGCTTCCAGTGGCATAGCATACAGTAGTGAATGTGCCGATGAATAGAGTACTAATAACACAATAGTATATAATAATTATATATACTAGTATAAAGGGGAATTTACCTGCTTCAGGTAAGGATTTAATGAGTTGTTCTACGAGAGTCTGAGATAAGCTCTCCTCATCTACAGCTAATATCCGCCTCTTGATTTCTTTGTACGGCACTTTAACCTGTGTATCATTAACAATGTCAAAATAATTATATCAATAATATATAATATAAATACTCGTATAATATAATACTCTACCAATATAATTATAATATATCATTAATACTAATAGGGTATTATAATAGATCATTATAATACCCTATTAAATGTAGTATCAATTTAATATGACCTCAACATAATAGTAATACATTATATTCTAATATTAAAAGAAGAAAATGTAAATATTGCATTTATGACAATATGAATACATGACTTCACAGCTGGAATAGGCGTTCAACATTCAGTCACAGATGACGCAGAAAGTAGCATGTCACTCACCGAGCCGAGTAATATAGATAAGCTTTGGCCTTGTTTACCGTCCAACACCCTGAGTTGTTTAGCTTTGCGTGATTTTTTAGAACTGTCTGAAGATTTGACAGACTCGGCACTACCATCTTCCGCTTTCTCTTCTGGAATACAGAATGACTTATCAATAAACCACAAAGAAACCAAAACCGCAAGGCTAGACAGATCAGCGTTATATTAGTAGGCCAGAAGCTGTAGAATAGGCATGTGATACGCAATGTATTTCTTACAGGAAACCGTGTGTTCACACTGCATACCTTGGCTGCAATGGAGACATAGTGGTGATTCACAAAATATTAAATTACATATATACATATGTATATATACATATGTGTGTGTGTATATATATATATATATATATATATATATATATGTATATGTATATGTATATGTATATGTATATGTATATGTATAGTGTATATATATCGTGAAAGAGCTATCAAACGCGGTAAACAATATATTGTTAGATCACAGGAAATCATGTTTAGATATACAAAGCTGTAAGCCATCGGGCTTCTATGCCAAAGTTTGAAAAAGGCTGAAGACGTCAATCAAAAATAAACTGACTGGGCAAAATAATATCACTTCTTATTCATGCAGGAAAGTATATGAGGGTTAATTTCAGTGTTCTCAGCAAATCTTGATTTGTATGGCAGAAAAATGTGCGGAAATGCTTATAATTTTAGAAAAAAAACTTTACCCTTTTTACCCTTTCCACTTTTTCCAGCATCTAGAAATTGCAATTCAACATCACAAATACAAAATAACAGATTACTGCACAAGCAAACAGTCTTCAGTCTTAAAATCATTAACTTCAGTGTGTAATACATAAAACATCAGCACAACACGACTTATTCATGTAAAAACGTCTAATATGTAAAGTTCATGCAATGAATCTTCCAAACAAACCTGTTCCAAAATTTCACCTAAAACTTCAAAAGAAACAAAACGAAGAAGCGTTCAGACAACTCATAAAGAGAGTAAAATGCAACAGTCTAATTATACAATATGTCAGAAGAATTCCTATCAATATTGTGAAGTATGGAGGTTCATAGATTCAAATATTGATGCAATGAACAAAACATGATGTGTTAAATATATTTATTTGGTCTCTAAGAGTTTGTTTTGACTCCAAAGTTACTAGAAGATATATATTTAGCAGCAATATAGAAGCAAATGATAGAATGTAAATCGTTAAATGCATATGATGCAATGCTATCAAGGGTTAAATAAGAATTATATATTGGAATTGCCTGCACTCGACTACGGGGGGATAACTTACTCGGAAGAGGTTTACTAGAGAAACGAGTTTTGAGAGTTGCAAAGAGGTCATCATCTGCGAGACTGTCTTCATTGGCTTGAGCCCAGAACGCGTCCTCGCTAATATCCTGTGGCTTGATCTAAACAGACGATATAGTAGAAGATTTCAGCCCTGCACACTTACAGGTACATATACTGCACACTTACAGGTACATATACTGCACACTTACAGGTACATATACTGCACACTTACAGGTACATATACTGCACACTTACAGGTACATATACTGCACACTTACAGGTACATATACTGCGCGCTTACAGGTACATATACTGCACGCTTACAGGTACATATACTGCACACTTACAGGTACATATACTGCACGCTTACAGGTACATATACTGCACACTTACAGGTACATAATGAGAGAATCATACTCAGCAACTACTACATGCGCTAAATGTCTGAATGGCTACTTTTCATACAACCAATCACTATTCATAGAATAAGCTAAAATTGTTACTAAAGAAGTTATCTATTTTTTTAAATGTAAAAACCCAAACATTTTTGCTATATTTACGTAGCGGTAACACATTTCTATTAACATATATATAGATACACAACTGGTTAGCAGGTCATACTCTATGAACAGAGAAAAGCTAGAAATAGATCTGGGTGACTCACGGGGTTCCAGTTAGCTCTCTTGGTGGGCTGGTCCTGTACGTACTTCTTCTTTGGTTTAATGAAAGAAGGAATAGCTGGACCTCCAAATGCTGGCATACGCGGAGCACCAAAGGGTGGAGCACCAGGGGGCGGAGGAGGGCCCATACCAGGGGGTGGAGGGGGTCCCATGCCAGGGGGTGGTGGTGGCGGCGGAGGACCCATACCAGGAGGTGGTGGTGGTGGCGGAGGACCCAT
The DNA here is from genome assembly GCA_964035545.1 of Bugula neritina. Lineage (NCBI taxonomy): Eukaryota > Metazoa > Bryozoa > Gymnolaemata > Cheilostomatida > Bugulidae > Bugula > Bugula neritina. The sequence continues at coordinate 2,922,984 of OZ037771.1, read as the reverse complement.
ACCAGGAGGGGGTGGTATTCCACCAGGTGGAGGTGGGGGTGGAGGAATGCCTCCTGGTGGAGGGGGTATTCCTCCAGGTGGTGGTGGAGGCGGGGGAATTCCTCCTGGGGGTGGAGGTACACCTACAATAATATAGGAGTATAATGACATATCATTAAATGTAAGGCTAAAATACAATGATCACAGCTGTTTTGAATGGTATAAGTAGTAAATTTATTACATGAAGCAATGAATACAATTAGTTATCAAGGCACAGTGAAGTTTGAGAGAGCAACAAAACCCACCAGTTGGAAGTGGAGACCCTCCTGGTCCACGAGCTATTGCTCCACTAATAGTTGCACCAATACCCTCACTCAACTACAAGAAATGAATGCATCTTGGGACTCTGCTACAACTCCAGGAAATCAGTTCCACTCACAGTCACAGTGACACTCACAGACAGTGACAACGACAGGTGCAAATACAGACACCGTATGGCTATAGTAATAGTCATACTTAAAGTTACAATCATTCACAGTCAAACTTGCAGTTACACTTACAGTTACACTTACAGTTACACTTACAGTTACACTCACAGTCAAACTTACTGTATTGCAGTTGGACGTTAGTCCATCCTAGACAAAACAATAACAAACAGTCAACTATAGATAGTTTTCAGTACAATTACAATAAAGAGTATATAAATGTGGTGCATGTACACATGTGTATACATACTGTATGTACATATGTATACATACTGTATGTACATATGTGTATACTTGTGTTGTGTGTAAATGTATATATAATAATAGAGCAACATTGCTGTATGAAATCAAGAGATAATATTTTACTGAAGCACACCTTTCGCTTGGTATCTGTGAGCTCCATCTCTTGCTCTTTAACCTTCATCTCTAGAGAAGCAAGTTTAGCCTCAGATTCCTGCTTCGCAGTGAGGGCTTCTTCAAGTTTCCTTCGCTCCACCCCACCTAAAATTCCTTCTTCTTTTGTCTTTTCTATAATATTCCCTGCAAACAAATTAAAATACTGATTAAAATACTAATACTAATTACTAATACTAATACATCAGTTTTCATTTAAATAAAACGTGCAAAAATAGTATAGTATATAAAATAGTATAGACTATAGACTATAGAGTAGAGTATAGTACAGAATAGTAAAATGTAGTAGGTAATATAATATATAGTATATTATATTATATTGTGAATACCGTACATGTATACCAAATAACGTCCACTTATCTATGAAAGGGTGAATGTATCTATTAAAGGATCCACATACCTATTAAAGGATCCACATACCTATTAAAGGATCCACGTCTATTTGGAATCTTTGTGTATATCTAAAGTCTGGATCAACTCCAGTTTTGTGAAGGACTATCTGTGTTATACACTCTTCTATTAGCTTGTAATATTGCAACCTGACAATATAGCAGCAGTTATATTGTAATATAAGTGTAACTATATACTTATGTATTATAATATACACATAATATATAGTTTCACTATGCAATATGGCGGCATAATCCATGAGGAGCATAACTATTAAGAGAAACTAATGTGACTGATCAAGAAATCATGTGACTAATAAAAATGCATTTTGACTAATAAATAAGTCATGTGACTAATAACGAAGTTATGTGACTAATAAGAAAGTAATGTGACACCTAGAAGAAAAATAATCACCTGATTTGAGCGTCATCCCTGACATACATGAGATGCTGGAGTATGGAGAGAAAGTAAACCTCACACGGAGTGTGGGCGACACTGTTGTGCAGGTATGTGTAGCACTCCGTGCAGTCATCAAACTCCACTCGGATATTCTCAGTACGCTGTGAAAAGTCGTCGGCATCATCATCTCGGTGCGAGAGGAGGATGTTAAGCTGAACTTTGACCTGTTCATTATCATCTTTCTCTAGCAGCTACAACAGATCATAAACTGAACAAGTAAGCACAGGGCAGAATCTTCTCCTTCGTACCACAAAACAGAATGAGGATAACCAGTGAAGCAATGACATGTTTGGACATAAATGATCGCTCACAATGTTTGTTTGCTATTCGCTGATCTCTTAAAAAATACTGCACATACCTCAATGATGTCTACAATGCCAGCCCGCCAAAACTCATTTCTTAAATGTATTCTAAAGTCAAGGTCGTCTGGGGTTGATATGATGGCGTTTGTTAACTGAAGGCATGCCACCCTCATGTTTATATTATTGTTTATATTCAAGCCTTTAACTATGGCAGCAAATCTTTCGTCATGCTGCCTCAACTCATTGAAATCTGTGATGCCTTCCAACACTTTGCTGTGACTGTAAGCAGACAACAAGCATGCAATAAATTACATAATCTAGGATGTCAAAATGTCACATATTTCTTTCCTGCCCGGCTAGCCATAGAATGTTACTTATACAGGGGTAGAAAAGTTCAGCACATATTTACCGAATGTTGGGTCAAGGACATACCCGTGTGGAGGTACCAGACACACGCCAGCCATCAGTCTAACTGTCTCCAACATGGTGACCTCATCTCTCACATCTATGGCCCTCGCCAGTATGGTGAGTGCAGACTCGTGGTTCAGCACTAGTTTCAGTCCATACTTACCGTTTGTGAAGGCTCGGAGACAACGCACGCATTCTGTGGCGCTTTTCCTCTCCGCCGTTCTACAGGATATGATGTCACACACTGAAGTGTACACAACAATAGTAACCATAGCAACAATAATAAACATAGCAACTATAGTTACTATAGCAACATGAGTAGCTATAGCAACAACAGTTACTATAGCAACAGTAGTTATTATAGCTACTATAGTAACAAGTCACTGTAGATACTATAGGCACTGTAGCGACAATAGTTACTATTGTCGCTATAGCAACAACAGTAAATATCGTTGCTATAGCAACTATGGTAATTACAGGAACAGTAAAAGGAAAGCTAAACAGCCAATCAACAACTAACTCAAACATAAGTAATACTAAAACAGAAACCTTCAAACAAAGTTAGCTCATCTTACCGGAAATATGCGCTATGCCACGGGTACCAGTAGAACAAAACAAGAACAGCAGTAACACGGGGTACACAGACTATGTGAGCCATTAGCTCTGCACAAGCTAACAACTCGCAGAAATTTGAAAGTATGAAATAAAAATATTAACACTTTCATCCAAATTTTAACTTCGTGAGCACTGAATGAAAGATATAAAAACGTAAAAAGTTAAACATTTCTCAGGCAGTATTTAGCACTTATTAATACTACTCATCATGAGAGAGTAGAACATTTTGTAATACTTCTCACGTAATATTTTACATGCGAAAGTTGGGCCAGCAGTACTCAACAAAATTATATTTCTATATAATTTAACATATGTATTACATAATATATTTATATATTACCAATAAATAACTTAGTTGGGTGATAAATAGTTCATATTTAAAGCAGCAGACTAAAATAAGTTTCTGTATATCGCGACAACAAATGATGGCTTAATTCAAATCTCATCTAAATAAAAATTTTCGGCTTCTAAAAAGCTTCAAAGAACGTAAAGACAAACAAGGGACAACTGTTGATAAACTCACGATTGTAAACATGTGTTGAGATTATCAAGTATCGCTTCCAGTCCCGGACCACCAAACTCAATCATCCAGGTAAGAGTGTTACTCGTGAGAGAAACTCGTAGCTGCTTCAGCAACTCGAACCTCTGTTTGCTTGTCAAGTCTCGGTTAGTCAACTCAGAGATGAATGAAGCAGGCGAGTCGAAGTTGGCACTGCTTTTCTACAAAATTTATTAGTAATTTAGTCAACCCAGAAATGTAAGAAAATGATGCAGATTAAATATATTTTAATTTAGGAAATAATTTTAATATATAGAACACAGTGACAAGAGAATACACTGAATGAATATAAAATATTTCGATATTCAATATCAACAATATTATAACTAATCTTCTTTTAAGTTCACCAGGTCAGTTATAAAGCATTGAAATCTGTGGCACAAATAAGACTAACCTATAGGATAACTCCAAATTTGATTTATCTAACATTTAGCAAAACGAATAATTACTAGAATCCAAAATAAAGGGGAAATAGAGAAATCCTTTACATTCAAATAGAACCATTTTGAATGCCTATACAAGATATACTTCCCACACATTAGAATCCGAATGTATTCACTATTAGTAATTCAAACTGCCACATTCCACACTCAACAAAAACATTAATAAAAATCCAAACATTTCCTTTTTAATTTCTTTTATAATAAAACAAGTAAAGAGCCGAGCAGCAGAAAAAACTAACTAGTCGGGACTCCCTGCTGTACTGCATAGACAACATCTGCCGCTTTTCTCTTATCGGCTTTTTCCTCAAAGGAGCTCTTTTCGACTCGTCTGTCAGATTCATGTCTGTCAGCATCTCCTCAAACTTTGCGTCCACCTGATGAAGAGAGGACAACTCTAGTCATATTCTGTGCACAGTAGGACTGAGTAAATAGCTTATAATATAGAGAGGTCAACTCTAGTCATATTCTGTACACAGTAGGACTGAGTAAATAGCTTATAATATAGAGAGGACAACTCTAGTCATATTCTGTACACAGTAGGGCTCAGAGTAAATAGTTTATAATATAGAGAGGTCAACTCTAGTCATATTCTGTACACAGTAGGACTGAGTAAATAGCTTATAATATAGAGAGGACAACTCTAGTCATATTCTGTACACAGTAGGGCTCAGAGTAAATAGCTTATAATATAGAGAGGACAACTCTAGTCATATTCTGTACACAGTAGGACTCAGAGTAAATAGCTTATAATATAGAGAGGACAACTCTAGATATATTCTGTACACAGTAGGATTGAGTAAATAGCTTATAATATAGAGAGGACAACTCTAGTTATATTCTGTACACAGTAGGGCTCAGAGTAACCCACAAAACTCTACGCAGAGTATTATATAAAAAAGGCTTAATGAAAATGCAATCAATGAAGTTAGCAAGAAAGTAAGGGGATATTAACACATGAGTATGATACGATACTGAAACATGTCCATCGTAACGCACTAATGTAGAATATTTTACTTCAGTTCGACTGCAGATAACTGCTTACCTCCTTATCGGACATATCTTTAATCTGCTGCTGCAGACCTCCATCATCCTGTGACTGGAGTTCAATAGTGGACTTCACTTTACTGTCCCTCTTACTTTTGGCACTTTTTGGGCCAAACTTCAACTAAATGCATACAAAGCAATGACCTATTATATCTGGAATACACAACCATGATCTAGTACATGTCATTATGCAATACCACATGTCAAACATGTCTATTGCAAGTCACGTGCACAATTGTGACATGTCCCAATACATTATTACAGGATAAAAGTTGTTAGAATCATTGGCACAACAATTTCAATAGATTCTACATGTTGGAATTATTATGCAAACACAACCAAAAACATTTCACAGTATTTTATTCAATTTTGACAAAACAATTTTAGGCTACAAGGTAGATGGTGAGCCAGAAATGGAATGAAACTAACAAGAACTATCAGGTGTAACAAGTGATAGAGAGCTATTCTAGAAGGTGTGTGCAATAAACAGTGCGCAGTAGATGGTAAGGCTGGCTAGAAATTCAGTGGGCAAGCAAATCTAACATCTAATGTAATCAGATTACAGAGAAAGCTAGACGAATGAATTTCTTTTACAGATTTCTCTTACATGCTACGTAAAAAATGTTTTGAAAGAGTTTCAAATTAAAGGTAGATATGAAAGGGTGATTAAGGTAGACCCCTTTGGCTTTTCATAAATCAAATATAAACTGAAACAAAATTTAGGGCTAATGCAAGCAGGCAGTGACTTATAAAGTATAGAAAGAAGAAAACAGAAATAACATAACATATTAATCACATATAAACAAATTTTTTCTATACAGTCTAATCTTCATACAATAGATAAAAATTCCAGCTATTTAAAAAGGGGGCAACTCCTCATCAACGTAACTATATTTGTATGAAGATCATCTGTGAGTTAGAATTCAACCACCATTGAAGCACAGGCGGAGCAGCAGCTTAGGTTCTAGAACACAGTCTAACTAAGAGAAAGGGGCGGCCTACCACACGCCCCTTCCTCTCATCAGACTTAAACAACTAAGAGTAGTGAATAAGGGTTTCCTGTGAGATTTACTTACAAATGAACTATTTCGTTTAACACTAGCTAACCCAGCAAGCAGCTTGCTGTCTCTTCTACCAGTGCTATTGCTGTCCATGCTTAAAACTAGCAAATAAAATAAGTAAAACATAAAAGCTCAATGGCAAACATGCATGCAATACTTCAGTTAAATTCATCCAGCTAGGACTGGGCAATAATAGTTACACAAATGGCAACGCAGTAAATAACATTATCCACTACCCCTGGGAACCACACCAGTACATATAATATATGTACACAGAGCAAGGTTAGCTAGTATGCTGGGGTTGTTAGAGACATTGTTACTTAGTGAGACAGAGAAAATATCATAAAGAGAGGTTGGTGTGCCCACAGCCATCACAATGCTGAGGTTGTACCAGTTTCAAAACCAAAGAACCGTCTTGAAGAAAGTTAGAAAGGGATATATTTATGTTGCCAATAGAGTGACAACAGCTTATACAAGAATATAACAATATAGTATAGAAAGCGTTTGAAATATTGTGGCTTTTGAAAATTTTATGGGGTAAAAATAAGTGTTCAATGTTCCGAAATTTTAGTGAATAGAAACAATTAAAATACAGGACTAAAGATTATATCTGATAAGTCTTTGAAAATACACTGAAGTGAAATTCCTAATAGTAGTACAGAAGGAATTTTCCAGCTATAAGTTTTGTTATATGAGCTAAAAGAATAAACTGTGTCAGATTAAGAGACTGAAAGACAACCAAGTCATAACCTGCAGCTACAGTTTATTATACACAAAACTATGTCATTATGATGAGTGAACTTTACTATCTCACAGAGGTTGTGAGGTACAGGATATGTGAAGACAAGGCACAGATAGTAGACAACTCCTAAAAGGCAGCAACTAACTCGAAGAGATGGTGGTTGGTGCATAGCATGAGCAGTCAGCTAAGATTGAGAAGGCAAATCTAAATTCAAAACTAACCAAAATCTGTGATGAAATAATACTAATATTACTCAATTTTCTTTCTAAAGTTGATGAAGAAATATGACTTGCAACTCAATTTCAATTAGTGAATAACCCAGACATCAATCAAAACAGCTAAATGAAATAAATACTAACAATAAGACATAGCAGTAGCCAACTATTAAATGTCCACTTTAACTTTACCATACAACTATGAGCTACTACTTTAAGAGCAGCTGTGAGCTAATAGTTAGAGCCTATTACAGCACAAATGTGGCAGATTCGGGTTGGAATCCCGGCAAAGATATATTGGTGGAGTCAGAAAAAGCATCCAATCATAATTACTTGTGTGTCACAGTAATTGCACTCACACCATGCTGCCAGCATAGTGAGAGGCAAAATCCTTAGCCTGGTTAAACACCCTTGTCACCAGGGACTATTATAGGGATGGAGACTTAAAACATATGCTAGTTTTATACTAGTCACTATTTAATCATTCATTTCTACACAATTAATTGAGTATATAAGTTGCTGATCACTAACTAGAATGTCTGTCATGAAATGAATAGAGTTCTGTAATGAAACATCTATTTATCTGAGTTTGAATACATTTAAAGGTCACTGACATTAGTAGACCCTAAACTTCCTATATACTTATTATGATGCTTACATGGAATGGGCAGTGGACACACAAATGCAGTCAACAGCTTGAAGGATTGCAACCTCGATATTGTTTCAGACACCAGTTGACCTTTATATGACCTCTAACATGCTTCTTACAAATGTATATTAGATGAGTAAAAAGAAAACATTGAAGACGAAGAGTGGAAGTAGGAAATAGACTGAGGATAGGAGATCAACTGGGCAATAGCCAATACAATATTATTCTGATAATGCAAAGCATAGGAATATTATATTGGATTCAGTGATTTGACTGTTAAGAACTTGGGCTAGTTGAGAATTGGGACATTACATAGACTGAGCATCTTGTGTAATGCATACAGCTGGTTGGGGGTTGGATAGCATGCTTTTAAAGCTTATTTGAAAGGAGGAGCCAGTTTGTAGACTGGGTACCTGAATATATGACCAGTAAGATGAGGCGGTGTTAGAACTACCCCAACCATTCATATTCTCAAGTGCTAAAAGAAATAAACAAGCGTTACAGTTATTGAAGACATGTGCAAATTTTGCTCTAAGTTATACTTGTTATCCCCAAGTTATACTTGTTATCCCCAAGTTATACTTGTTATCCCCAAGTTATACTTGGAGCAAACGACTCCTTACACCACCTAACGACCTGCCAGATTCACTTATCTTTATACTAAAAGGAGTGAAAATGGCACTTACAGGGTGTTCAACTCTTCAACATACAATCATATAGTAGCACTGCAACAGTGAGTAGAGTAGAGGTGGTGATATGGAGGAAATAGAGTGTGTATTGCAAGTTAGAAGCTCTCAATGACTGCATATAAATCTTATCAGATAAGGATATGGTTGTACAGACTATTAACATTCCAACAGTTGAAGAGCTCTAACTGACATGATTATGGTGAAGATGCATTCACCACTTATAGCTTACTCCAGTTGAAACATGCATATATTATTATATTGTCATATTACTATACTATATTACTATATAATTCCCGTGACTATATTATCCCATTACTATATAATTCCTATGACTATATTATCCTATTATTATATTATCCTATTACTATATTATCCTATTACTATATTATCATATTATTATATAATCATATCATTGTTGTATTACTGAGAAGTGATGTCATAATATCCCATGCAGTAGACAGTAAGTAATTAAAAGCCTGGTACTAGAGTGTAACTGCAAATAATCAATTTTTTCACATACTTGCAGTCCAGCCCACTATTATGACTTATCCCAAGACTTCCTGTTTTTTATTACAGCTATTTTCAGCACTGAGATTTTACCATTAGCCGTGTATTGGTTAGTGTTGATATGGTGATAAGATTGTGGCATAACTAATACAGACAATAGAAATATTAGACTGCTTGGTATTATGTGAGCATAACACCACACTGCTGTATAGTACAGCCATTGTGAATGTAAAGCTACATATTAGTTGATAGCAGATGGGTTGGAGATGAAATTGAAAAGAGTGATTTTAAAAGACAGTGTTACAGCTCACCAATTCAGAATAAATGAATGTATGCAAATGACCAGGTGGTGCTACAATCTCATTATTCACAGGAGAATTGATGATGTTGAGAGGTCTATTGTGAGAACTCAAGATGATTCAGACTGACTCAAGGTGGGCGTGAACGGCTTCCTTCACTGGACTCGGTTGAATGATGCCCACTCAGCATTTACCAACTAGAACTCCATAGAACATAAGTGACTATTGATGTGAACTCATGAAGAGAAAACTAGTTATGGTGATATGGTAGTTGGAATTTCGACACAGTTAAACTAAAGCTATTGGCCCAAAAATAGAATATAGTTGAAAATAAATAAACATGTATGAATAACAGTAATTGTGCAATGAATACACATGAAGTTGCTCGGTCTAATTCCAGCCTACTAGTGCATAGAGTATATGGAGTTCAATATTAGACTAGCAGTCAATGACAGCCAAGAATTCTGACCAGTTCATTAAACATATCAAAACTGTTTGGAATTTAGATGGTAGTGGGTGAGCAAGACAGCATTCCTATACCATGAGTCAGAAACTGAGCATTGCAAGGCGGTTGACATACGGCTAGGGTGGTAGACATGAGGCCAGGGTGGTTGATATACGGCTAGGATGGTAGACATGAGGCCAGGGTGGTAGACATATGACCAGGGCGGTTGGCATGTATGTAACTGGCGTAGGATACTGTCATGACTTTGAGCCAACAGGGAACTACTAGATGACAGTGATTAGAAGAGTTGAGAAGAGTTGACAGCTACAAGTGACCTTAACGCCTAGTCTAGCATATTCTACAAGACCCTAGATTGAAGGTATCAAAGGTTGAGGCAAACAGAAGCTTTCGCTCACATCAAACTGGCCATAAAACGAGATACTAAACTCCACAGTTTGGAGGCAACAAATAACAGGCATAGACGAGTGTGAAGGGGGGGGTAAAGGGGGTCAACAAGCTACAGAGTAGAGTCTGGCACATTACTCCAAACTGTCATATAAATAATGAAAAAATGAAAAGTCACTGTAGTTGGTAACACATTGGACATGTAGAGATAGAATGGTAAATACCATAGATATTGCTGGTGTGTTAAACTTGTACAAATATAAGTTTGTTAGTCAGTGTCCAAAGTTGACTTTCATCTGGTGCGAGTGTCACCCTGATATCCTCATTATCTGCAATGTAAATCAACAGATTTAATTGCTTCAATTTCCTTATCAAACAGCTTGCAGGGAGCGAAAACTACTCAAAATCCTACTCATCAGTAGCAGATTTTACCAGCCTATGGTATACATACAATGCAGTTGTAGATACACATACATATATACACTACAGTTCTAAACACACTGTAACTATAGCTATAGCTTTTGGCAATTTATCAACCAAGTTTAACAATGGTTTATTGCAAATCATCATTTTAAAGAAACTTGAACTCATTATAGATATAATATATAATATAATGAATTGCTAGTAAATTATGTTCAAAGCAGTTTTCAGTTGGATGATTAGTTACAGTGGGATATTTAGTAATTTGCTAGATATATCAGCTAAATTATATTTATAAATGTGAACTTATTAAAACACTGCATAGGTTATTGTCTTGGTACTTTTCAGCATAATACTAGTAGTACAATATACTCAGAGCTGTGAGAGACACACCATTATCAGGTCACTAGGCATTGACCATTTCTTTATTTATTCTTCATTCTTCAATCAAAAATACATCAATTTACACCTTTTTATTTTTAAATCAAAATGAAAAAACTAATCAAGGTAAGAACCTTTAATCAAAACCCAAATCCAGCTAATATAGGCACAGAGAGTTTTGGCCATAAACAATGTGATATCTAACTTACACTTCATTATTCTAAATCATAGAAATATTAATGGAATATATTTATTATGGTTGAATAAGGTCAATGAACTAGAACAGCCACCGGAATGTTATTGAGAATGGGTCAATCAACTCACAAATATAGTATGCGCAGCTTTACAAATTCCTAGCCCAGCTTCAACACTTTTATTCTCAAGGCACTTTGGAGCTAATATCTTATATGAATTAGTTAACATTGTAAACAGAGGCACACATTTGCATAATTTACCGTCAACTTAGCAATACACACATCCAAGAATTCCACAGTTAATTTGTAATGAACAACGCTTGGCAACAGTAGACATATAAATAGAGGTATAACTATCATTATGAGTAGCACTTTATGGTTTGTATAGTCAAATTGACTTTGGGTGAGCAATAACTAAACTTTAATCGTTGAACAACTTCTAAGGACTACAAATCTATTGACTTAGTTTTAAATTGCCAGTTACGAGTCCAATACTAGAACTAGAACTACTACTACTACTAGCATTACTTTTCCCATTTACGAGCACTGTTTCTGTTGGTTATTTCAAAACTAATCCTTAGTAAGCTATCAGTATTACCATTAGTATTACTATTACTACACATAATATCTTAATAGATATATATGAAATAATATTTAATGTCATATTATATAGATATTTATTAGCATACTAATAGTATTATAATTAATGTAATAGTGGCAAAAAAACTCAATAGGTAATATATTTTATTGCATCCACTTTTACCAGTATTTCTACCAACCTAGTTTCACAATAACAAGTAATAGTAGTCTGAGTCACCACAACTATATGTTGAACTTGATTACATTTAATATAACTATAAGATAAATAAAAACTTAAAGTGTAACACTGACACTGAGAGTAGTGAGTGATACTGACAGTAATACTGATATTATAGTCACACAAACCTACTATCCAAATCTAACTATAACCGTGTAAGACAAAGACCAAGGGTCAGTGTAAATCATTATGATTATCATTATAATTAAATTTAAGTTCAACAGTATTTATTAACTAGCTCTAATTTTAAATCAGCAAGTGTACATTATATTATGATCCATACCTTAACAGCAACACTGATTGTCAGTTTGATTCACACTCGTGCAGACAGTTTGAGTCACTTACACTGTGACACTCACACTGACAGTGACTGTGACAGACACAGTTTCAGTTTTAGTCTGTGTCACAGGACCACTCACACTGACATTCACACTCACACTGTGCCACCGGCAGTCACAGTGACACTGACTGACAATGACAGTCTGAGTCGTGAGTGCATTATGATTATCACTTAAACTTAAAGTTTAAGATTAAATATATTTATAAAGGTAATTAACTAATTTAAACTTGAATTATATTAATAATTATAAAGCTGCTGCCTGTCGTGAGTGTGTCGATTAATGAAATGTCAGCTAAATACTTTAAACGTATATACTATATGGTATTAATTTAAAATTTATTAGTACTTGCAAATAGATAGCTTTACAATTAGTTTTGTTTTATTGGCGTACTAGTCTTGCTAGTAGTAGTACTAGTAGTACTACTACTAACAAATTTAAATGTAAATTTATATTCAGGAACTATAGACTGAGATTTTTAGAATATTTTGCAGAGGTTTACAGCGACATCGTAACGAAAAAAAATTCGTTTTCTTATATTAGCTAATTTATCCAATAAAAGCAGTCGGCTATAACTCACCCAAATTCGATTATTCAACATTAATTGAAAATAGCACATTTGTCGTTATAGACTAACGAGAGAAAATAACTCTATAATTTGAAATTATAGTTGTTATGTAATTGCTACTTTTCATCCTTCGGTTTCGCGTTTTATATAAATTATTTTAGTAGAAAATTATTTTATAACTTCTTGAAAAAAATTAAAAAAAGGTTTAAACAAATGTAAACATGCAAAACTATTTTAAATAGTTGTTTTAAGTTTACAAAAGTGTATAGTTACTTGCAGTCACAGATTTATAATTTCCTAATTTATGTCAAGGTCATGTGGAAAAAAGTTTATATTTTGTTTCTTTCCTTTAGATTTTATTTGGTTTTCCAGCCATTGCTAGGATATATCCATCCTGATGAATTTTTTCAAGGTCCAGAAAAAATTGCTGGTATGAAAAATAAAATAAAATGCAATAGTTCATTGACATAATCGCAAATATGTACTATCAAATCAATATGAAATTGAATATGGTCTTCAAGTTCAAGATGAACATGAACTTGAAGATCAGAAGATCAACTCAAAATGTTAAAGTTAATTACTCTATTCTTATAACTACCCTTATTTTTTATTATGGTGATTGTGCTAGTGATAGCATTATTGTAATTTTGTCATATGGATATCAATATTCAATACAGTCATAATAAATTTAATTAAAATATAATTATAAATTGAAATAATATTAATATAAATATATTAATAAGTATAATCTAAACTATAAGTATAAGTAATAACATTAAGTTTGACTAATAGCAATAGTAAAGTAGTAGCCTAAATTTCAAATGCTGATATTAATAGCAATGCTAGTAATAAAATGTTTAGCCTAACTTCGTGCGACTCAGGCCAAGAAGGGCATTGGTAAAAAAGATTGATCTTTGTTAGACCCTTCACTAGTTAAGGACCTTATAAACTTAAAGAAAAATCTAATTGTGTTTTGTTTATTTTGTTTGTTTGTTTGTTTTGATTTCGAAAAATGTAGTATATTAGCACATTGGGCTTCAAAATTAATGCATGCAATAGTGGTATTATTCAACGTGGAAATTTCTAAAGTACTTTGTTATTTGTTGGAAGAAAACTGCATGCCAAAATTTATGCAAGCCGTTTTATTAAAACTTGACTCTAAAACAGAACATCCGCAGTAGCCTCACGATTTGACCTTGACTGACTAATGATCAACTTACACATGTTTTGCATCCTATATAGGTCGAGCTTTTAATTTTCAATTACATTTTTTCGATTGTAATGTGAAAGTATTCCATAGTTTTCTGTTTTACAAGTTCCATGAATTATGCCACATAAATGTATATCGTATATATTTGTGTCTTTTATAGGTGACATCCTACATTACGATGTGCACATACCCTGGGAGTTTGAGAGTCAGCATGCCATTAGAAGTCCATTCCTGTGGTACATGCTCTGCGGGTACCCCTTCTCTGTGGTCCGAGCCCTCAGAGTTACCGGGGCTATCAAAACTTTCAACTCCTATTGGTTGTTAGTTGCTCCCAGACTTGTCATGTCTATATTGAGTATTCTAACAGACCATGCAAGTATGTTGCACAATTTGCTTTCCTATAAACACAGTTATAATATATTTAGTATCTCAGCGTTCAAGCTAACAGCTTTGTATTTGCGTGGTTTTTTTAATATTACTCTTATAGGCTTGTATTTCAAACAAAATTTTGATAGAGTTGCAATACTTCACTTATCAAAAAATTTGTTCGTAAATATTTAAAATTGAGATTGTTGCATTCAATTTAAAACTTTGTTGTGATGTTCATTGAAAACCATGTTTATTGGTTTATTAGTTTACTTTTGCATTTATAAAAGTAACAAAATATTTAAGCGGAATACCTTCTCCACTGATCACACATAGAGGCAATATCTTGAAGCTTTATTCTAATGTTTGTTTTCAACTTTTGTTTTGTAGTAATGCGGATAGCCGCACTTCTCGGCTGTTCTCCCTACATTGCGGGGTGTTTGTCGGCCACATCGTATGTCACACTAGTATTCTACACTAGAACATTTTCCAATAGTCTGGAGTCTTTCTTCTTGGCTATGCTACTTGTATGCACCTGTGAATATGTAAGCACACACGGGTTTCACATCTCTAAAGAATCTAAGCAGTCCTCTGTTACTGGAAGTCTAGAAAGCAACACGAATGAGGCAAAGACTGAAGAGAATGTCAGCAATAATTTACCAAAGAGTAGTTCAGCAGAAGATAAGGATGGCTGTGAAGTGCCACCAACAGTTTACGAGGATAAAAGTGGCAGCAATAGAGAGCCAATGAGTGGACAGTCTTCAGAGAGTAATAAAGATGAGACAAGCGCTGACAGCAACTGGTCAATAAATCCGGATATCAAAAATATTCCACAAATCAATGATGACGCTGACGTTGAAGTTGCTGACTCTGCAGACAGCAAGGAAGCTGATGGTAGGGATCGTAGGTGCTTCAGTACTTATATTTTATTGCCAGCTTCTTTGAGATTTGTATTTTTTATACATTTTGTTGTCGTTTTGCATAACTTACTGTAAAGCTAGGCACTGCCTATAGATATGTTCTACATTAGTGATTGATCACGAAACTTTATCTGGTGTTTGTCCTTCTGAAGTTTAAGATTCGGATCGTTTGTTCTACCAATAGTTATCCTGCTAAAACAAATTTTAGATACACAGTTTGATGTAGCGGATAACTCCAATGCAGATAATTTAGACGTGCACAGGAAGTCTAAAATGGGACAACTGATGGAAAAGCATGCTTTATCCACTTCAACTCCAGACCCTAATCAGGACTGTCATCCAAATAAGTAAGATGTTTCTATTGATGTTATCTTTTTTATATATACAATAAATTATATATATGATATTATATAATATACTGTCATCGTCTTAATTCTGTTTCAGATCTGAATCTACGTCAAAGAAGGCTAAACATGCGTCTCACAAGACTGGCCTTGCGATATCTGTTGTGGTCATAGCAGGAATTTGGAATCGTCCTACCTTTTTAGGATTCGCTTTAGTGCCTATTTTGTATTGGCTATTTGCGGTAGGTATTGTCTTAGTCTTTTACTTTAAGTGTCTCTGGTTTCTTGTTCCACAGAAGTTATCAACACTTACCTGATGTTATCATGCAGCCGATGAGTAATTCATGAACCGTTGGCAAATGTTTTAGAAACTCAAAAATAATTAAATGAGTTTCAAGCAATAAAATTATTGAATTATTCTACATTACAGGGAAAGGTGCCTAGGAGTATAAAAGAAGTGTTTCAGGCTGTAGGAAGGGGCCTGTTTAACCTGCCCTACCTCTTCAATACGGCCATAGTGTTTATACTGTTTGACACTTCATACTACAGATCTAAATCCTTCCTCAGTTCTTCCGGAATGTTTGATCAGTTTGTTGTCTCCCCACTCAACTTTCTCCTCTATAATAGAAACAGGTATCACTGTAGTACACCTCACAGCTGTTGTAACACACTTCACAACTGTTGTAATACACCTCACAACTGTTGTAATACACCTCACATCTGTTGTAATACACTTCACAACTGTTGTAATACACTTCACAGCTGTTGTAATACACCTCAAAGTTAGTGTAATACCCCTTAAAATTAGTGTAATACATGGTATGACTAAATTGTATGATGCACCTAAAGGTTATTTTAATATACTTCAAGATTAGTTGTAATACACTTCACAACTATTGTAATACATCTTAGAGCCATGGTAATACACGTTAAGCTATCAGAATATCCTAGTTGACTAAATAAGTATCAATCATTATTCACTGCATGTTTTAATAAAAAATAATTTATATTTTAGCAAACCAAATTGTTAATTTACTAAAGTAAATAATTGTGTGACAATATGAATCTTTCTACACAGCTATTAGCCTGTGCACTGCGTTGATAGACTCAGCTCCTGCATTGTAGTGAAAACCTATCGGAGCATGGTCTTCACCCACGATACCTCCACATCCTCGTCAATTTACCTCTGCTATTCGGACCTCTCATGGCGTTCTTCTTACTCTTTGTATTCATGGTACTTTACATCAAGAATAAAGGTTAGTATTTAGTTCTCTCATTGTAACACTATTGAGATATGTGTGTGTGTCTACAACCTCTTTCCTATGTTGCTCTACCTGTAGCTCACCGACACGTGATGATAATGTTGTTCCTCACCACGGCCACACCTCTTGCCCTGCTCAGTATGTTTCCTCACCAGGAACCGAGGTGAGTGATTGCATTTGTATAGAGATATTCATATACTGTACTCTATAGAGTATGTGTACATGTCTTGGAGTTGTGTGTGTTATATGTAAATCTATTTGCATGTTTAAGAAATAGTCACACACGCACACTCACACACACACACACGCACGCACGCACACACACACACATACACACACACACCTACTTTATATATATGCAGATAAATTTATCCATAGTTTGCCGTGAAGTGTTAGGAGTTGTTTTCTTTTGTATATCTATAAATTTTTCAATGTGGGCACAGCACTATGAATCAAGATTTTTAATTGGTCCATGGGCTGATATGTAAATAGACTTAGATTGTTACAACCTCACTCTCCTATTTGATTTAGAGGCTATTATTCAGTGTTACCTGGAAATAGCATCCTAGATATATGGTCCTCACTGGAAGGTAAAGCTATACAGGGCACTTCTCTAATCTACATACTTGCTTGTTTTTAATTAAAGTCATAGCCTTTCCTTAACCTCCCCTCTCTCTCTCTCCCCTCGAATCTTGCACTACAGAATAAGAGTTATCTACTCATTTAGAACTTTTTATGTAGAAGTGTAAGAGTTGTGTGTTCACCTAGTGCCTTCTAATATAATAATTCAATATTGGTTGCTGTGCATTATATACTTGCTGATGCAAGGGATTACACTGTAAATAATATACACCAGGGACATATGTATTCGGTAGTTGTCTTCCCACCTGATATATACTTGTACATAGTGAGTGTTCAATGACAGATCTTTCTAGCTTAGGAGGAAACCACAGAGATGGTGGTACCAAGTTGTAGTCTAATGAGCTATTATTCAAGAAAAGTAAATATTTACCTACATTGACATCTTTTATTACCCTGTTATCTGGGGCTCTAAAGTCTATAGGATGTTGTGTGCCTATAGACAAAGCAAACTTAGCGTGTTAGATCGCCCATAAGTACATCTATGATCAATGTGGAGCGATAGGAATACCGCTATCCTTTGTGCACTCAACCGTAACAAGCACGTGCTTCGTACTGTCAATCTGACTGAAGCACTCAGTTGTCAGTTTAACAAGTGCTTCAAACACTAGCCTGATCATGTCTGCTCTACAATCTATAAAGTATTCCGACACGGAAGGATTGGAGATACTGGATCAACTTTTATTACCATTGACAACCACCTATGTTAAAGTACACAACGTCGACGATGGCTACCGTGTTATTAAAAGCATGCAGGTTAGAGGGGCTCCAGCAATCGCTATTGTGGGAATGCTTAGTCTTGCAGTGGAGCTAAAATCTCTCTCGTTTACTAGCAGCGATGAGTTAATCAGTAGAATCAACCAGAGGTTGTCTTTCCTTGTTACATCCAGACCAACGGCTGTAAACCTCGCCACCGCCATTGCAGACCTCCGCCAGTTCCTGCAAGACAACAGACTACTGGATGTGTCACAGTTGAAGTTCAAGGTCATCCAACGTGCGGTTTCTATGCTAGAAGAGGATGTGGCGAGTAACAAGGCTATTGGAAAGAATGGATGTGAGGCTATACTGAAATACGCCGGCGGGACGGGTACTATACGCATACTCACTCACTGTAACACCGGATCTTTGGCTACAGCTGGATACGGCACAGCTCTAGGAGTTATCAGAACATTGCACGAGGTGGGAAAACTTGAGAGAGTGTACTGTACTGAGACTAGGCCTTACAACCAGGGGGCTCGGCTCACTGCGTATGAATTGGTCTACGAGGGAATACCTGGTAGCCTGATCTGTGACAGCATGGCTGCCTTGTTGATGGAAAGAAAAGACATCACTGCTGTCGTCGTGGGGGCGGATCGTATTGCAGCCAACGGGGACACAGCTAATAAAATAGGAACATTTCAGCTTGCTATTGTGGCCAAACATTTTGGTGTTCCTTTCTTTATAGCTGCAACTCTAACTGCAATAGATATGAACACTGCTAAAGGAGAGGACATTGAGATAGAGTTCAGGCCAGCAGAGGAACTAGCCAATACCAACGGTGTTCGTACGGCTGCTCCCGGTATTTCCTGTTGGAATCCTGCTTTTGACGTCACTCCTGCATCCCTCATAAAGGGGATTGTAACTGAAAAAGGAGTCGTTTCCCCTGATAAACTCTCAACTCTGTTTGCATCATGATGAGTGTAGTATCTGACAGTGGTGATATTTTCTAACGGGTTATGTTTTTAACCTTGTAGAAATTAATTTGTGCACAATCTAAATTTTATGTAAACATATAGTTTTAGAGGTATATCCAGTCAATGCAGAAATAAACCTACTATGCCTGCTGTACTTTAATTAGTTTACTGTATGTTAAACATATAGTTCATCTGCAAAAATTGTAATTTTTTACTTTATTTTGACATATGGCGGTGACAATGAATGAAATATTAGCATGACTTCATGTCATCTTAGTTTATGCAGAACAGTCATGTGATTCTTTCACTAGGTTGAAGATCTATCTGTTGAATAGAATATAACTTATTATGCCACAGTGTTTGTTTACTAGCCTTGGAATCATAGTGTGGTCTCTGTTAGCTTGATTTATCAGGTGTTTGGTGGGGCCATGCAAGCTCAGCAGATTCTGTTGTGGTCAGGCCATGGATGCCCCTGTTCTGGTGGGGTGTTAGTCTCTAGGTCCTTTTACTCCTGGGCTTTTCCCTTTTTTCTCTCGAATTTCTGACTAACATGCACTTTGCATAGACCATTGTGAATCCTGTGGTGGTTAGGAGAAGATAATTTTCAAAAATAGTGCTTGTCATCTCTATGGGGTATCCATAAATACAGTTTTGTGTGTTCAGAATTCAGTATCCTGCATAATAATATTATAAGGAAACAGGTTGTGTAGTATTTAAATAAAATTAATATTTCTCAATGGTGTTGAAAGAAAACAAAATCACCTGTCAGTTTGATTGAAACAGGTGTTATCAGACAATGTCACTAACTAATACACTGTTATTATTTACTATTCAATACCAATGGTGGCAGGAGATAAGTGTCATTGCTATAGAATAACTTTTGTAAACATTCAGTAAACTAGTCTCCTTATGGTTGTAAAGGCCTGGCCTCACCATCAGTGAGAATCACACGAAATCGTGTGACGATTTTCGTGAGTTACCCTCTTGTTTTGACCAGCCACATACTCGTCGGACGAAACACATAATAAATAGTCCGTGAATGAGTCTTGCACGAGGTACAAACAGCAGAAAATTGTCAAATAGAAAAACGTGGTAGAAATGAAATAATTACTGTTGCTAAAATTCTATTGACCAATCAAATGGTACTTATCGTCGATTGTGATTTTTCGTCCATCTTCATCGTCGTGTACACCCAACGATGACGATTTCGTTTGAATTCCCTCAAATTTTCTCGTACGAATATTTTTTCGTGTCAAATAGACGATTTCGTGTGATTCTCACGATCGTGTGGCCAGGCCTTAATAGTAGCAACTTATACTAACTTGAAATGAACTCCCATCACTATACTTCAATCTATGATTAAACTAACTACACAGGTGTTACTCAACTGTAAGAGAAAAATCTTGTAAATTTAATTGGTTATTAAATTTAGCTGTAACAGCAATAGAATTTAAGCCATGCAAAGAAAATACAACTCTAAACTCAAAGCTAACTGAAGTTGATTGACAAGATTATTAGAGCAAGATGCACATTATGTTACAGGTTTATTATTCCGCTGTTAGTGCCGGCTGTTGTCATAGCAACATATGGTCTCAATCTGATCAACAGCAAAGCCCTGTATGCCTTATTCATCATATTCTGGATTCCTCACAATTTCTTCTTGGGTAATTTAGTCTACCTAATTTTGCATGTTTCCAACTTTAGTCAAGCGTTTCTGTTTTTGTTGTCTTTTCGAAGCAGTGCTCACCTACCAATGATTTCTAGAGTTGTTATATTGATGTCTACACGAGTGTTGCTATGTTACAGGATTCTTATTTGGTAACCTTCACCAAGCTGGAGTTGTTCCCTCGCTGATTTATCTAAACAATCTAAAGTCGGCTGGAAGGTTTAACAGAGGGGAGATAATTGTATATCACAGAACTTATATGCCTCCCAAGTCTCTATTACAGGTGAGATCATAAGCTGAGTAATTAGAATGAGGCAATAATGATACAGCAGGTTGTGGAATTGCTCAATTAAATTTGAAATGTGATGATATCAATTTAGTTGAATAAAAAGAAATACACACACATATTTCATTGTATTATAGTAGTGTTGTGTGTAAACTATTATTGTACCTGCATGTTATAATAGTCTTGTACTACACTCTGTATATATACTGCTCTACACATACACTTCACATAAATACATATCCACATACATGTACACTTACCTGTAGATACACTTACCTGTAGATACACGTACCTGTAGATACAGTACACTTCACGTAGATACACATCCACATACATTTACCTATAGATACACGTACGCTTACCTGTAGGTACACTTACACATACACACTTACCTGTAGATACACTTACCTGTAGATACACTTACCTGTAGATACACTTACCTGTAGATACACTTAACTGTAGATACACGTACGGGAAGCCGATCACATAAAGCTTGTTGACCTACAAGGGGGAGTAGACGACTTCAACTTGGAGGAGGTGCTCTCTGAATATGACTCATTCTTCTTTGTCAGTCCGTATTGTGAGTCGCAGTTACGGCAGCTGCTCGGTGACAGGTAAGACAGGTGCTCTGTCAAATAAATAATCTCAACTCCTATAAATACATATATACTGAAGTTGTCTTCTCAAAATAAGCCGCGCTTGTATTTACACGAAGCTCGACTACGCCATAGCCAATCACTGTCTGATTTCACTTTCTAGCATTTTCTTCTGATACTTGCTGTGAGTTCTTTTTAGATTTTACTTTTCCCATTGTTATGTCTACTTCATAAAGATAGTGGAAAGTTATTGGAAATGTTTGTTAAAATAATGTAATGCAATTATTGCAATATAATACACATGTACTGTTCATTTGAATTTTGTAGTTTATTCAGCTGTATTATATTAAGCATACAAGTCAAGTTTTTAATTTTTAAATTTTTGAAAGGCGAATATTTGTGTGAACTAATTGAGGTATCAGGTTAAGAAACTCATAATTTCTGTATAGTCAACTTACTGTGAGAAGACAACTCTAACCCTAATCAATTATTGACAATGTAGTGAAACATGCAGCATTGTTTGCAGAGAGTTTCATGGTGCCCTATTTATGCTAGCATTACTCATATTTTAATTGCAGTACATCTAGTTGTATTCAGTTGATATACATGCTTATTGCAGCCCTCAACTTTGCTGTGGGGCTCTAGTAAAGTTTGAATTTTATTGTAGAAGTTATATATTATATCCTAAAGATGCGTCACTTATAATTGAATTATTGTTTACCATGTTTATTGTAATAAATTTACTATGAAACTTTCAGCTTGTCTACTTGGCTATGTCTTACAGGTTCTCCGTTGAGCTAGAAAGGTCTTTTTACCCTCACCTCAGTTTAGAAGACCCTCCCGATATTGGTATGTATCTAGTTGGTTACACAGACTACTGGTTAGTTACTGTGCCCTCTGTCAGACGTAACGCCTCTGTATTATAAAGTATACTAATTATAAGATCCCAGGGTAAAATTTATAAGATTCCATGCTATGTATCAGATTTCATGCTTTTTATAAAATCCTATGCTATTTATAGGTTCTATGCTATTTATAGATTCCATGCCATTTATAAAATCCTATGCTATTTATAGATTCCATTCTTACATACGACAATGAAGGGCTCCCTGACTGGCAGGCTACGTTCGACTCCTTGCATCTCTATCTCTCACTCAACATATACCGACTGACTAACAGGAAGTTGATTGTGCAGACGTACCCCAGCTCCAATAGTTTCAAAAATACCGGCGACTACGTTGGAGACGAGGATTATGAAGTCATGGCTATCACGCTGCCAAAAATCACCTCTCTTAACATGTGACCATGACGACAGCATTGACATGGCAGCATTGACACGCTAAGTGATGCACACTAATCTCAATGTAGAGTATTGTTCATTATACTTCAGCAGTTGTTGACATGAGACTTTATCAAAGAATTTCAAAATTGGTTACAGCAACATTTTCACACAAAAATTGTTTTCTATATTGTTTGATAGTAAATTCTCCCCTGCGATATTTTTCTAGTTTTTGTAAATATTTTGAAACCAATGTTAAGTTATTTAATAAACAGTTGAACTTTCTATTTTCCATATCAATGAAATGTGGGCCACAACAAACTGAGCTGCACAACTATGCACTATATATGCATATAATATATATCCATCTATAATTACCAAAAAGTCTAAAACATGAATCACAATGAAATAAAATTTGCCTTATTTTACTAATTCGCTTAGACTATGTAATTCAATAATGTATTTGAAGACCATTATAGATTCTATCACTACACATAATGAACTCAAAAAAGGTATTTAATATGTAATTTGACACATTCACCGGGTTGTACATGTGGATTTTAGCAAAAATATCTTTCTAAAATATTGTAGATAGAACACAAAATCTAAAATGATAGTTTAAATCACTGAATAGTTTGTCGAAACCGTACATTACTTTGACTGTTGCAGTGAACTTCTGTCTAATCTATAATTAGCACCATTGTTGTTGTCCCAAAACTGTACCCCTTTACATTCATACGAAATACAGAATTCAAAACTACTCCATCTTTCGTCTATGCTTAGCTGAAAGTGAAATGTGTCATAAATACTAGTTTTAGCAGCACCAAATGCCGGATTAAGATAATAGCATTCTAATTCTTCGCACGATCTCCAATTGTCTGCAGTATAACGAATCTTTACTGACTTTGTGTAGTCTATGTTCCTTACTTTTACAAGACCTCTCATAGCCTTCTCATTGATGTCAAGAGATTCTAAACAAACACAATCACTACTAAGTCTTCTTAAATATTCATTGTAGTCTGTGATAGGCTGAGCAAATAGAGGCCGCAGCGACGGCTGTTTGGAGTTGCTAGAATTGTTAACATTGCAGCTCAGCAGTTTTGGGGGTGTGTCAATGCCTTCCGACATTATCCTAATTGATTCCAAATCGTAGCCCAGTGAATCAGCAAAACTAACTCTTCTAGGACTTCTGCAACACAACAACAAGCAAGTTAAGTTTTATATTTAGAGCTCAATGTTCATGTGTATTGACTATAATAGAATTAGGTACATATATTATACTCAGTTAAACACAAATATATTTCCATGGTGAATTTATATAATGTCCTTTTGAGAATGGTTATCGCATGAAATGAACTATTGGTAAGGGTTTGAGATCTTAAGGTCATAACAGCATTAGTTGAGTCAGTACCCTCTACTGTACTGTGAATGCCACAACTACATTTTAATTTTTTATAAAAACTAAAGTTGTTAAACACCTACTGTATTATTATAATTACAGGTTAAGCAATGACCATTCTGAAAGATTAGCTATTTGTTAACATAACACATTCTTTTGTTTTATAGTGTTGTTAACAATACGTGGAAGGTTAATGCTGCTGACACAGTATTTAGTAGTTTACAGTAAATAGTTAGTAGTCTACAGTTAGTAGTCAGTAGTCCACAGTTAGTAGTCAGCAGTTAGTAGTCCACAGTTAGTAGTCCACAGTTAGTAGTCCACAGTTAGTAGTCCACAGTTAGTAGTATACAGTTAGTAGTCCACAGTTAGTAGTATACAGTTAGTAGTCTACAGTTAGTAGTCAGTAGTCCACAGTCAGTAGTCCACAGTTAGTAGTCTACAGTCAATAGTTTGTATAGTTTACTACCTCAAGAGCTCGCTCTTATCTGTAGGATTTTCATT
This sequence comes from Bugula neritina, assembly GCA_964035545.1. Taxonomy (NCBI): domain Eukaryota; kingdom Metazoa; phylum Bryozoa; class Gymnolaemata; order Cheilostomatida; family Bugulidae; genus Bugula; species Bugula neritina. The sequence continues at coordinate 2,898,015 of OZ037771.1, read as the reverse complement.
GGGCGGACAATCTATCTTGTCATTTGTCTCCTCAATGTGGTTGTTATTGCTAATGTCTGATATTATCCCCATTTTATCAATCAGCAGATCATTCATATTGACATCAGCTAATCTCTGTACGGCATTGCCTGCAGTACAGTAGACAGCATTCAATGAATACATAAACCAACAATTAAAAACTATTTTTGTTTGTAAATTCACAACATTTAAGTGCAGTAGCAGAGAAATTGAGATTGCCTAAGTTCTTTAAATTTCTTTATAAATTTTTGTTTGGGGCGCTGGTTGAAATTTTTTGCGCGAACATAACTTCTTTCACTACATTTCTAATCTAGAACACAGGCTTTTCTCAATTTCTCCATTTCTGCACCTTACCTATGTCAATTCTAGCTCTGTCAGTTATTTCTTCATTTTGTCTCCCGATATATTCAGCCGATACTTTGGCAAACCTCTGGTTTCGGCGACGCATCACAGGCTGCACATAGGTGGTCATGTCTGTCCTTTTGGCTTGTTACTATTTCTACAAGATACAGTGAGACATCGCAGACGTTCACGGTTACTAGAGATCATAGTTCTACTGTTATATAACAGGTCAGTTCTGTGTAGACCGAGTATATCTATCAATGGTCTAGAATCAGGTTGACCAAAGCAGATAAAATACAGAAAGTGAACTTGCGGTGTAGACTTTGAACAGTTAGAGATATCCTATCATTTACAGCAAAGAGGTGATACAATGTTTTTCCTTTCTATGTAAAACTTGCTTTTTTGTTTAAAATTCAATTAGGCAAAATTATAATCAATTCGATTCAAGGATCACGAAGAACCTTTTGTTCCAGAATCATAATTTTCAATCTTGACTTGTCAAAAACAGCAAAGCTAAAAATTTTACTCATTTTTTTTCTGTTCTTTGTTTATAGTTAGTTTTTGTGCTAAAGCTAGCAAATATCACATGCATATGATATCATCTGTTATATATCTGTTCTATTTAGTACGATCAAGAACTACAACCTTTATGACGGAGTGTGTCTGAACAAATAGAAAATATATATTTTACTAACAGTTTTTACTAGGCTAACATTACATCTACAGCATTTTATAATTATTATAGTTGTAGTGCAACCTGTATAAATAAATCAATAAACGAAGTCCACACTTTACTATATAGACAGTTTATAAGTTATGTAATAACTAAGAAATCGGCTTATATAATTAATATGTGATATTATATTATATGTTAGCTACAGGTGCAACCCATCACATAAAAGCTAGAATGTTATGAGGAACTACATTCTAGTGCAGTGTGTTCAGTGGTTTAGAACTATAGCAATATATATTCTAATTTCATCAGCACACACCATATCCTAGTAAATTTCCATTTCTTTTTATTCAGTCATCTTGTTTTTGTTTTCAATACAGCCATTCAACAGGGTAATTTTGGTGACTGATGGAAAACACTCTGTGCAATTCATGACAAAAATATTTGAAAGCATTGACTAGGATACTAATAATATTATAGCAAACCTTTTTCTGAGACACTCAACAGTTATGCAATAAGAAACTTGATTACTAGGAGAGGGCAAATCATGATAGTTTAATATTGGGACTTCCTTGTTCATACCACTATACTTTTTCAAGACAATAAAGTAGAGTAATCTGGTTTGTTTAGGACATATCTATGATTGGATTGCATTTAGAAATGGTTTGAAAGTAGGTAGCAAAATATAAACAATAAACCAATTGCAATTATAGAAAAATACTAAATTTTATTCTTTCCTGGTGTGTAGTTTATCTGTGTTGATCAATCAGGTAATACTTTTATAAAAAAGCATATTTTGAATTTTGTTAACTTTAGCTTGCTACTAAAGCTGCAGGATATCTGCAAGGTCGATTTGATCTACAATTTCATGCGCCATTTATTATACACACTAGTCTGCAGGTTTTAACAAATTACTCTGTAGCAGCATAAATAACTCATAAAACCAAATTTTAAAAAAAGTTGTGATAAGAGATACGTAGTTATAAAACAGTGCAGTTTCTTCCAAAAGTATAACTAAGCTGTAAAATAGCATTTAGCCTACTCTTATTCCATGCAACATACAGGCTACAGAGAAACCTCACAGTGTTATACCGAATTAAAACGCTATCAAAATCACATACCCTTATATTGTAAGAACAAATGCAAAGTTGCAGTACACGTTAGAGATATGCCACCAATAACAATATTTACTATAACCTCCTTACCTCTACACAACAGAAATCCACTTCAGTAGCAGTGCGGTGTATCCTGTAGTCTACAAGCTAGCGGTGTCTCAGATGTGCTCCACACAACTGATATAGCATGCACACTCTATCAAGTGTAGCCTAGAAGTTTCCGGCATGTTTACTCTATAGCATAACTGCTGGCGTAGTCATGACTGGCTTCAATTCAGTCACGTAGGTTAGGATTATTGATTATTTGTGTCCAGTCTATTCGTTTAGCTGCGCAGGCGTGAATACCAGCTATATAATATGCATAATAACCACAAGGAGATGTTAGCTAATGAAGCACAACAATGCTGGCTTATAAACACTTTCATAGGTTGTAAGAACTCTATTAAGCATCTTTAAGCATCTAACTTTTATTTTCCTTCACTTAGAGCTCACAAGAAAACACTTTGGATTTATGTAGAAAGTTTATTACTATGCTCTTTTGCTTCTAGGTATAAGACCAAAGAGTGTATACATACACTTTCAGACCAATGAGCCTCAAAATGCATACATTTTATTGTAGTGATGACTACAATAAACAAGGCTGAAATGTTGTTCTAAGTGTTAGCACCTGATATAATCAAATTTTTTGTTATTGGAAAGTTGAGCAATGGTGAAAGGTAGCCTATCAGCCAATAATAGTCTGTCAACATAGAGACGTTTCTATTGAAACTAATTGGCACAGAAACAGAACTTTGTTGACAAACTGCTCAGCTAGTTGGAGCAGCCTGAAAAACAGACAGACAAACAGACAGACAAACAGACAGACAAACAGACAGGCGGAAAGCTAGCTAATTACAGCTAGTAGTAAGCAGTTCTTGCAACCCCCCCCACCCTCACAGAATTCATACCATTATAAAGCGCCTCTAAGATGCTGTTACATAATCATTAGTGAAGTAAATGTCGATAAACTTCAAGTAATTAGTAGCTATGCATAGCATATAGCGAGTCAAGCATTTGCTACACCTTCGGTGTGATTTTTCGTTTGCTAATCTTTGGAGATATATTTCAACCAGTTAGCCTTTTTATGTTTAGCAAATTTCATGGTAACGTTTGATTGGCCAAAGTGATATGACACATTTTATTTCATAACAAAGAAAGTGTAAATTAGTTAAGATTTAACCAACTATATGCATGTCTAATGTTACATAATAGGTTGCATTAATTAAAAATTAGAGATATTATTGTACATGTCCCATGTTTATTTTTCAAAATCAACATTTGGTGTCTTATACCCGTTTACTATTAATTAGTGTTTATCTATTCTACCAATATTAAGTAGGTTTTCTTTCTATCTATAAAGCATTAAGTAACAGGTAATGCGTTACGATTATAGCAATATTTTTATGATTTTATGCATGCAATGCATTAGCATTTAATTCCAATTATTAGTTTAATGAACTGATTGCAATTATAAGTACAATAATATTCTATAACAAAACTTTAAAGAGGTAAACAAAGAAGTGCATAATTTAATTCTATTATATTTAATTATATTTGATTATATTGATATTTGATATATTATTTGATTTTGCTGCAAAAGCTGTTGGAAATAACAGTTTCATTAGTTTCCACAACTTAGTTTTAAGACTTACAGCTGATAATACACAAATAAGGTAGTTATTTTTGCACGATCAAATGACATGATAATCTCATGTAAGTTTACGACTAATTAAAACATGCTTATGGTTGCGTAATGACTAAATTGTAAGCTGAACAAAAAATAACAAATATTATTATATTATTATCATCAACAACGATTTATGTGTATTTGTGGGAGTTGTATTTCCATAAAATAAACCGCCACAGCGCTTTAATAGAACTTCAGCAGGTATAAAACTTCGTAAAAGTTGAGTGTGGCTAGGATTTTAGGCTTCAGATTTTGTTTGCAAGATGGCAGGTTCAGTCAGAATATTTTCGTTTGCTTACAAAAATGCACCCAGATATGTTACCAAATATCAAATTAGATGGCAAACAACAGCGCACTCACTTATAGTTCGACAGAGAATTCAAGATAAGAAGAAACAAGCTTTACTTGGAGGTGGTGAAAAGAGAATAGAAGCTCAACACAGAAAGGTAGCTACTGCCTACTTACAGTTACTGTTAGTGTTAGTGTTACAGTAGTACTACTACTACTAGTAGTAGTACTACTAGTTTTACTGCTATTACTACTACTGCTACTACTGTACTACAACTGCTATTGCTGTACTACTGTTACTACTGTGCTACAACTGCTACTGTACTACTACTGCTACTCATACTGTACTAGTAGACGTAGTAGTGTTACTGTACTAGTAGTAGTAGTGTTACTGTACTAGTAGTGCTACTGTACTAGTAGTGCTACTGTACTAGTAGTGCTACTGTACTAGTAGTGCTACTGTACTAGTAGTACTACCTACTACTACTGTACTAATAGTGTTACTGTGCTAGTAGTAGTACTACTACTGTGCTAGTACTAGTACTACTACTGTGCTAGTACTAGTACTACTACTGTACTAGTACTGCTACTGTACTAGTACTAGTACTACTACTGTACTAGTACTACTACTGTACTAGTAGTAGTACTACTACTACGAGTACGTCTAATAATACTCCAATACTAATAGTTACTACTACTAGTGATAGTAAAGATAATAGTCGCTAATACTTTTCATGGTACCAGTTAATGTTATCATTATGATTTAACTAGAACTTCAACTCGTTAACAAAGATATAATTTGTTGTTTTGTAAGCATAATTAGGCATACAAATTTATTATAATAAATTTGACCTTACTGATAAATTTTTTTTAGTTTTTTGTATAAATTAATTTTGTTGTGATTCAATAGTGCGTAGTAATGATTTCTGTTTTTTGCTTTACAGGGTAAACTGACAGCCAGAGAGAGAATTAATTTGTTGTGTGACCCACAAAGCTTTGTAGAATATGACATGTATATGGAACACTACTGTGTTGACTTTGGCATGGAAAAGACTAAGTTTCCCGGTGATAGTGTTATTACTGGAAGGGGTTTAATTCATGGTAGACCAGTATTTGTCTTTTCTCAGGTACACTTGTAGTTCTGTTTAATTATGTGTGCGTCTGTCTGTGTGTGAGTGTGTGTATGTACGTTTGTCTGTGTAAAGCATACCACTTTTTAAGGTGATATTAGTTATTTTTTATTTTATGCTACAAAGTAATATTGTAGGTGATTCTACATGATCTTATTGTTAGTGCTACAATAGAGTTTTCAGTGCTTCACCTTAAGTATGTGTTTAACTTAGGACTTCACAGTGTTTGGAGGCAGTCTATCGGGAGTGCATGCTAAGAAGATCTGTAAGATAATGGACCAGGCTATGTTAGTTGGTGCTCCTGTGATTGGACTGAATGATAGCGGGGGCGCGAGGATACAGGAGGGTGTGGAGTCCTTAGCAGGATATGCAGACATCTTTCAGGTGCTATTTTCTATCATTATTATCAATCGTGTTGTTAGTTCTGTTAAGTTTGTTAACCTTGTACTTTTTATGATATTTGTATTTAGGGTTAGTTTTATTTTTGTAATTTATACCTGTCATGTGCGTGAAGAGGTTATTGGTAGATGCAGTTTTTTGAGACTTTCTGAAAGCATATATACTTTTACTGTACGACCTTGAAAGTGTATACAAATATAACAGGGTTACCGATTTGACTGTATAGGACATATGGGAAGTATTTCTGCAGTTGACCTTGACACTTTAGTGTCTAATTTAAATGGTGTCACATCAAATGCAGTCAAAGGTTTTTATATTGAAATGGATTTTTTTGTAGAGAAATGTAATGTCGTCTGGAGTCATACCTCAAATCTCGATGGTTATGGGACCATGTGCGGGGGGCGCGGTGTACTCTCCCGCTCTCACTGATTTCACGTTTATGGTCAAAGATACTTCCTACTTGTTCATCACTGGGCCGGACGTTGTTAAAGTAAATATAATATACTCATATATTCACTGGGTTTCCCCCTCTATTTGGTCGTAAAGCACCAGCAGCTCATTGTTAACCTGACTTATGTAGCACTTGATTATGTGACACTTATTGGGTGACACATTTATCTTGTGACACTTCTTTGATGTTACTCATCTTTTGTGTGACACTTCTCTTGTGTGACACCTATCATGTGACATTTGTCACATGACTATCATCATGTGACACTCAATATATGATCCTCATCTCATTCTATTTGTCTGCAGAAAAGGATGTTATTTCAAGTCATCTACTAAACACCAGGTTATGTAACACTCTTATAATCATTTGCCAGGCGGTGTCTAACGAAGACGTGACATTTGAGGAATTGGGAGGGTCTAAGACTCACACTGTGACATCAGGTGTTGCTCACGGCGCCTTTGACAATGACGTAGAGGCACTGATGACTTTGCGCCATATGTATGGCTATTTACCCCTTAGTAACCAAGGTATTATTTATCTGTATAAAATATACTCTATTAGATATGTTAGATAGCAAGGCACTTGGTGTTAGTTATTTTCTATAATTTTATACTTTGGAGTCACCTATATTGTCTTGTAAAAACATTTGGGGGTGATTAATGAAGCTTGTTTTATCTAAAACACTCCTACTCACTACTTTCATTCATTTTTTTCTACAGCTTGTTTTTAATTCATGAAATACAACTTTCTTGCTGAGCTCTATTTTAATATGAAAATTTGTTTGTAATAATTAAACCGACTCTAAACAAGGAGTTGCTAACATGCAGTAGCATTAAGTTAAAACTATTCTGAACTTTCAAGCACCATGCAAGAATATTGCGGTGATTGTCATTTAAATTGTTGCTTTTAGACGAGTCTCCCATAATAAAGTGTGAAGATCCTTGGGACAGGGACGTACCCAGCCTACAAACAGTGATTCCTTTAGAAACCACAGCCGCCTATGACATGCTCGATGTGATAAAAGAGGTTAGTGTGAGACGGAGTTAGACAATAGTACTTACACTTTGAAGCTGTGATGCTAGGAGGTACAATGTATTGTTTTATTTGCAGACTGTGGATAATAGAGACTTCTTCCAAATCATGCCAGATCATGCTAAAAATATCGTTGTTGGGTTCGCTAGGATGAACGGCAGAACCGTCGGTGTTGTTGGAAACCAGCCAAAAGAGGCAGCAGGTATACTATAAGTTTGCTGTTTTATGGGCGCACAGTTCATCAGTGACCAATTCCTGCGTGTACTTCTCGGCATCTTGTGTCGTAGTTTAAATAGCTTTCTAAGTTAGTAGCATATTTGTTTAGATTGTAAATTGCTGCAGAAATTTCATGAGAACTGTTTGTAGCAGTATTTTCCATGAATAATTAGTTTATTCTCAGATTCAAAGTTCTAGAATGTTCTTTGAGATTACCTCATTGCTAGAGAGCTCTATACCTACACTGAGCTCTATAGGATTATTGTGTACTTGTGTCTACTTGTAGGATGTTTGGATATCAATTCATCCACCAAAGGAGCCAGATTTGTCCGGTTCTGCGACGCTTTCAATATTCCTCTGATAACATTTGTGGACGTGCCAGGGTTCTTACCAGGCACAGCTCAAGAACACGGGGGCATCATCAGACATGGTGCTAAACTGCTGTATGCATATGCTGAGGCTACTGTTCCCAAACTAACCATCATCACAAGAAAGGTGAGCTATTCGTAAATTTTTAGTGCGGCTTCTGTGTGCAATTTCTAATTTTGTCACAGACCTTGTTTAATATTGATAATAAATCATGCTTTATTTAGGGATAGTTACAGGAATTTCTTAGCAAATTTTCAATAAAAATTAACTGGAGTTTCAAGCATATTTTTCTTGAAAAATGATGTTATCTTCTCTTTTTAGGGATATGGTGGAGCTTATGATGTTATGAGCTCTAAACATTTACGAGGTGATATCAACTATGCCTGGCCAACTGCAGAAGTAGCGGTCATGGGTGCTAAGGTTTGTATTACATGGAGGATTTACAATTTACTACCTGCAAATTGCAATGTTTGCATATATTTTCATTGCTTACTAATTTAATTGCTGAAATATACACCAACTTTCATAGATCTACCCATCCGTTTACACAAATAGATTGTACCATTTGATTTGTCATCCGCAGGGTGCCGTTTCAATTATATTCCGAGGAGATTCTAATTTGGAAACCTCAGAAGAAGAGTATATCGACAAATTTGCTAATCCATTTCCTGCTGCCGTCAGAGGTAGGTTGCCATATGCCGACATGCTTAGTGTGGACGGCTGGCGTAAGCCAGCAAGTTTTAGTGTTCAAGCTGAAGTTTTAGCTGCATGATTCTAGCAGGCCATATTCTGTTTATTCCAATACAGTTGTTGACAGACTTTAAATTGGTGACTCCATACAAATTGTTTTCAAGATAAGCCCACTGTAAATAATTTTGTAAATCCAAAATTACACAAAATGAAAAAATTTACCATGTATTTTTTCAGGGTATGTTGATGACATAATTGAACCTAGAACTACAAGACGAAAACTTTGTGAGGACTTGGAACTTTTAGCTGGTAAAAAGCAGACGAATCCAAAAAAGAAACATGGCAACATACCATTGTAATTCAATTGATGTTATTTATATCGGTGTACAGGAAATTGTCATGGTACTAAAAATGTCAAGCAGTGGTTTAATTATGACATGTTAGTAGATTATAAAGGCGTAGCAAGATAGTTTTATTTATTTATAAAATACAGCATATTGAGTTGTACAATTTACTTATAAAAAAATAAAATATATATGCATATATATGTACACAGTGAAGTCAGAAGAAAAAGTATCAAAATATACAATTAAATTCAACAGATAGACTAGAACATAGTCACAATCATGCCTTCGCTAATAGCATTCTGGCTGTCTGATTTTCTTCTTTTTGAAAATCCTCCTGCAAAGATGAGCAGATAAATGTAAATAGATAAAAATAGTATTACACAAAAGGTACTTTCAGGGAGAGGAAATTAAAATATTTTAATTAACTGATTTCATTAAGGGAAGAAGTGGTTGTTAAACATAGCAAAAAATCGTACTGGATTATAAATCACTTTGATAATTAGCGAACAACTTGGACATGTGGCTACTTCTTCACCATTTAGCAGATCTTCCTGTAAAAACAAGTAAGCATGGTAACACAAAAAAAACAGCTTGCACTACGGTTATTATCAATGACTAATGAGCTCTTCTACAATCCCATATTAAATTTCATTCATTGCAAACACACTCGCATAGCTGGTCTAAGTATTAGTATAATTTAGTTTTACAGATATGTTCTAAACAAATAGAGTTTGAATGAGTAGCAACGTTCATGAGTGTATAACTAAAACTTGTAGTTATACACTTACAAAAACTCTTACTCAGACTATAAGTATAATTATTACTATAGTCTATAACTACAAGTATTAGTATAACTAATAATATTGTAAGTAACAGTATAACTATAAGTATAACAATTACTATAAGTATTACTATTAGTATTACTAGTAAAGTACTAGTATTACTAGTATTACTCTATTACTATTAGTATTAGTATTAGTTTTAGTATTATAGTTTCGATGTACTCTTACTTTTAAGTCTCAACAATACACTTGAGTAATACCAATACTAAACAGCTTGTAATTCCACTTTAGCGTCATTCTAGTGTCAGTTTAAATTAATCACCATGATTGACAATGACAGACTTAGCCCTACTTTTGATATTTCGAATTTGTCACCGCACGGACAAGGATAATAGTACATTTCTTCATCTTCGTCATATTCAAAATCTTCTATTTCTACTTCATCGTGATAAACGCTGTCCATTGCTTAAATCTTTTTGTGTCAGTGATGGGCTACTTTTCGGACAATTCTTATGAATAAGAATTATACCATAAGTCTAAGATTAAGTTTTAGTCACATTTACCTATGATAACCCGTGGTGGAATCGGAAACACAGGTGTAACTGAACAACCTCAAGGCCAGTTAAAACAGTACATATTTATAAAAATAACTTTTTACATTAAATCAATTTTTTATTTATGACGTTTGTTTTTTATAACATTTGATGAAACAAAAAAGTTTATTGTTTTTCATTTTTCAAAGTTTTGATTTATGTTAATTTGAGGTACATGCAGCTGAATATTACGCGAGAGCATAACTTCTCTTGTGAATTTTCTAATCTAGATTTTTACAGGGTCTTTTTTTAACTTGCCTGTGATTACAAGTACAACAGCCACAGCTAGTTCCACTACAGTTAGTATCATTGAACTGGATAATCTGAGTTCAGTGATGATGATGATGAACTCTTTATTGATAAAATAATACAAGAAAAAAAGAAAATACCTCTATTTGCAGGCAAAGATGAAAGTTAATATTTTCGAATGTATAAAAAAAAAATACAATCTACAGTATATTTGTATAACAGTTTTTTTTGTTTTTGTTTCTTTTAATATTATAAGGTACATATAATATTATTATATAAATACAGTATGATGCTTGAAAATAAAGATTGTATTATTATATTATTATTATAAATACAAAATAACTGCACTGTGGTAAATAGAAATTTAAATAAAGTATTAATAATGTTTTTCATGTAATTGTAGTTGCACTATACTGTATACAAACTAAAGTATTGGGAAGTTTGTGTTCTTAAGTTTTGAGACTATAATTGCACACTTAGCAGTCGTCTTGATCATGAATTAAATTTTTGTTTTAGTTATGTTTACACTCATATTTATAACTATTTAAATAATCATGCTCAAGGCTAGGAACTTTATACAAATTATAAATAGCTATTAAGGCTGAAAGCAGTTTTTCAACAATTAAAAACATTATGATTATGGTTAAACATAATGAATAATATAGAATTAAATAAGCTACATCTAGCTCTAGTTCTACAGCATAATGATAATCATAATCATCATCACTTTATAATCATAATGGTAATTTAAAGTGTAAAAAAATAAAATCAAATCGCTATATAAACACTAAAACCAATAAATTATAGATATAACCATATAACTATAAGTATATAAATTATAGTATGTAATACTAATAGTAATAATAGCTGATAAGTAATAAGTATAAGAATAATATATGAAAATCAAGTGATCAACATGCATCTACTTTTTATTGCACTAGTGACTAACAATTTGAATGTAGAAAGTGAGTCAATGACTCTCTGATACTTGAGGTGATACTCACAGTGATAATATAACATTACCTGTGTTAATAGACTATTCAAAAACTTAACTGACAAGTGATTATTGTTGCTAGACTTCAATTTTATTGCTGGTGCTAGCTTACCTTACCATGGAAATCCAGCACCACTATGCTTTACCTTTAGTCATGATTCAGCAAAGATTTATTTCAAGTCATTTACAACATGTAGTTATGTCAATGATTCAAATGTATTAATTAGTCATTATAAACTACATCAGAAGCTCTGGCTTTAATATGATGATAACTCACCTTTTAGTATTTTTAGCATTTTATAATTTTACAATGTCTTAGGTCTGATAAGTTACTATACAATTGTTTAAGATACCAGATCATGGTTCTTAAACAATACTAATTTAACTAAACAAGTGTATTGTATATTAGCTGATTTGGCATAAAGCATTATGAAAATATATTTTTAAATTCAAAGTCTCTTTATAGGTATATAAATCATCATGACAGTCCCAATGTGCATGCCATATAATTGAAATAGCTAGGCTCCACTCCACTACTGCACAGAGAAAGTAATGTCAAAGCCACTTATATAAGTTATAATTGACAATTTTTTAGTTTGTCAAATTGGACAATATACTCATTTGGTTGATTATGAAAATTGCTTCTTATCTGTATCCAAAATAATAATGAGAAGAAAAATTTAAGCTTTCTTTTTTCTATTTGTAGCTACTAGCGTAATGCGTATATAAATAATTTTTTTTTAATAACTGTTGTTCAAAAATAAAGAAGTTGTCTTCTTTTTATCATCTCAAATCCTACCCTGCCTCTCAACACAGGACATGCGGTTGAGGCGTTTAGTGCAGTGTATCGTGGCATCGTGATTGGCCAAAGCATGAATAGCCACTGTTCAAGTGTACTACGCACCCTCGTAATAGACGTTTATTCAACCGTACAAAATTGAATTGTAACAATATTATTCATGTAACCTGTTGATTGTTCATCGATAGTCAAGCTTAGAGCCAGCTTATAGAGTCAAGTAAAGAATACTTACATTATACATAGAATGCTGCAGGCACTAGGTAAGTAAAATATTGTTCTAGGTTAGTAGCCATGTTGCTATATTTTAAATAAGTGCTTTAATACTTAGTCTTACAGTTATAGTTATACTAAATCTAATTGTTTTGGCTAAAGACTTCACAAGTTCAGCAGATGATACTCATACTGACTTACTCTTAGTAAGGTATTTAAAGATTTTAAGCACTCATTTTTTATTTTTAAAATTGTCATGTTGGTTTAGGGATTCTTTAAGTTTATAGTAATTATAATTATATCAAATTCAGTATGAACCAAAAAGTGAAACAGTTGTTTGCCATTGAATGATCAATGGGTGGTATGAACATATCAATACGAATGCATTGGGTTTAACTTAATAATTATTTCCTTTCATACAGACAATTTTCATGCTACAAATATTGGCGTTAAAATGGTCTACAACTTTGTGACTGGTACAAATTCCACTGGGTCACATGATCTGTACTTACTCTTAGGCTATGGTTATAATTTAATTAGTTTTATTTGCCTTTCTAGAATATTGTTTTTTAGACTCTCCTCAATGTATTTCGAGCAAAAGCATGTTAAATTATTATGTGTTAGAAATATGGATGTTGTCATGCTTTTACTATACATAACCCTCCAGATTAGTACCAATATCGCATATAAATGCATATGTAATTATATCTGAACATCAATCATGGCATTGCCTAATTTCTCTGAAATGCTAACACTGCCATCTTTCTAACTGTTCTAGTTTGTGACTATCTCAAGCAATCTATAAACCCTTCACTTTAAATTCTACCATGTAATCATCATTTTAAAGTTAGCATTATTTTGAGGTGAAAGATTCATAATTAGAAGCCCTAAGTTAAATAAAATGGAAAATCGGGTAGATATAAAGTTAATGAAAGACTACAAAGTTTACAATCTGAATTCCTCGGAACCTTTGGATACACCAACAATCAACTGCATTTAAGCTGTTGAAATATCTGATAATGATAATCATTTCATCAATCTAGAGCCATAAAGCCATCATCTAGAATTAATGTAAACATATGAAAACTTTTCCAACTAGACTGACCCATTTCTGTACTGAGACGGTTAAGTGGTTGGAGTGCGAGTAGTCTGGTAATACTTGGGTGAGGCTGTGAAATAGAGGAATAATATTTCCTTTACTGTCCTCAATTACCATAATCGCCTTTACCTTCTACAATAAACTAATACTGTCTCAGAGTAATTTATAGGCCTCTTAGAAAAGTGAGGTAGTGTGTGAAACTGTAATCCTAGTATGGCGTTTCAGGGTATAATTTATTAAGTCTAGTTCCCTTCAGCCAAGCTTATTCTGTAAAAATTCAAGTATAGGATTATTTCCTCAATTGTAAACCTAATGGGTTGGCTGTTGGTGTTAGATTTTAAATTTACCCAACTTTTTCTTCCAGTCTATTAAAACTTTTCTCCTTGAGTTTGGTTTACACTGGTGACTCATCAAGAAGTTTAATGACATATAGAACCTGTTCAAAACAATGGCGTCATGGTAATCATACATATCATTGGTATACTCAGACTATCAGTATACTAAGTTCTTAATGCTTTAAGCTAACTACGCATACTGTTGCCCAGGTGATTCATTTAAATTTCTGCTATAACCTCCTACATTAAAGTTGAAACATTACTTAAACCTGCCACCGCTGCACCTATTATTAATGCTCTGAATAATGCAGTGTTTCTAGATCTTTACATGGCATTCTAGATATGGGTATACTGTGTTGTAGTGCTCATGCTGAATGGACATCTCCAGTGAAGAGGCTATTTAGGATTATATTAACATTTCATCGCCCCAAGGGCAGGGATTAAATTCATCTCACCATGAATTCTCAAACTGGATTAGACTATATCATAGAGAATAAAGAATTTACCCAAAAGTTAGCAACTGGTAAGAACAAGACCCCAGGCTAAAATTTAATTGCCTTAGTAAATTAAATCTACTGCAGTCTGAATTATTAGCCTGCAGATCTCTTTGCTCTAACCACTAGTACATAGTTTTGCCAGCAGCTGTATTTACCTAACATTAAATTTGAAATGGAACACAGCGTCTCCCACTGATATCCAGTCCGAATTAAATGCCAATTAGCCTTGATGATATTTTCAAATGCTGGGAAGTTTTGGACCATTTCTTAAGCTGATGAATTTAAACAAAAGAAAAGAAAGATTGTAAATATATAAAGCTGCAAATTTCAAAAAGCAGTGTTTGCATATAGCCAAAGAATAGGATTAACTGTACTTGGATGTTTTGCAAATAGTAAAGGTATAACTAAAACAATAGGGGAGACTAATTATTGCAAGAACTGTTTTGAGATGGTAATTAACAACCTTTGTCACATCCTGTCATTCATTTTCTGGTGGCTGATGAGGTTATAGCTTGATAAAGTCTTGTTATGTTGTGGTTTTTAGAAAAAAAAAGAACAACACAACTTTGCTTGTAAAATAACCATCAATGTGATCTTTTAAAACATTGTGGTAACAATGTCAGTTGGATGCTATCAGTTTGTAAACAGTTTATTGCTATTAGTTATCTTAATTTGAATGAAGCCTATCTTTCTACATGAAGAAATTACAGCTTATATTTAAAATATACAAGATTAATTTACTGTTTACAGCTGCCAATTAAGCTAATAAACAATTTGTATCAAGTTAGTTAGAGCTGTCAACAAGAAGACACAGTGCAGGGCACATTACAAATTATGTTAATAATGCTGATCCCTGGCTTGAGCTTTCACATAAAAACTGCATAAAAACTGCTACAAAATTCACTTAAATTAAAAAAGTAACAGTGGTGTTATTTGCTTCTTAGTTTCTTATAGTTATTATATATGGAACCAATTCAGTTAGTTTTTAAAGCTTTTAATATGCTGGAGAAATTAAAATGTTTGTTAAAATTATATTCAATGCAATACAGTAAACCTTCATCTTCATACAATAAGAAGTAACAAGTAGCTAAATAACTTTATAATGTAAGCTTTGCCGGCTCATAGTCTGATAAATGCATTTATAATATTTTCACTGAGAAATCGAAATCCTCGCAGTGTTGATTCTAAGTTTTCCTTTCAATACCTGGATATTACTTATTTCTCAGGTATATACTATTTCTATTACATGCATAGGGATGTTACCTTGTAGCTATGGATACGGCACATCATTATAAGCACATTATAAGAGTAGCTGTATTGGAAATATCTTGCTGCATGTAGAATTGAGTCACCTTATTAATTATGTGCCTTTCTAAATTTAAATAGACATGACTGGCCCTCATATTTCATGCATCCCTGGGTGTTCATTTAAATTTGTTGTTTAGGTTAAACTTTTTTCCTGCATAAATTTTGAACAATTGTGGCAGTGTAGCCTTTCTCCCTTTCGTGCATCTATGCATATACTCCAATACAGTTTTGCCACTGAAAGCAGCATTTAACACATAAAATTGCAACAAATTAACACAATACGGTTAGAATGTAATATTTGAAACCTGCTTCGAACTTTACTAAAACTGTAATCCCTTCCAACTTTCAACAGTTACAGCAATGTTGAAATAGTAAAATGAACTATGCTATCAACAAAGAGGTCAACATTTTTTCAAATCTATTTACACAAAGACTCAGTACTATTATGTGGAGTGTCAGATATCAGTTGGAAGACAACTGCCTTATTCTCAGCATCACCTAGCTAAGTATAATGTTGATAACTCTTAGGCTTGGCTTATGCTAATTACAGTAAACTTACATTCACAGCCATCCACTGTTTGGTAAACATACCATCTGATTCAGTGTGAACTGGCATGAAACTTGAGTTTAGCGAAGCCCTGGCTACTTGACTGGGCTGATAAGGGAGAGAAAACATTAATAGGGCCTCTTTTAGCTGTGAGAAGGGTATTTCACTCAGCTAATCAAACCCAATTGACCATTCAGTACTGTGGTAGTAGCTAAATATGTAATATATACCCATTAAACTTCACATCAAATGAGGTTAATAATGCGAAAATAGCTCATCAGACAGTCATGTTGTTTTTGTACCTCAGCAAAATTTGAAATCCCAGAATTTTGCTAAAATCTGTCATAGTAACCATATATAGTACAGATGTTTTAGTTTTCTCAACTTACAGTTTAATCAACAACCACAAATAAAATAACAAAATCATGGACTAAGATGTGTTCTGCCCTGAATTTTCTTGTAAAAAGTTGTGAATGTCAATGAGAACTGAACAATAGTCTTGATAGTGCAGTGCATTCATTGTTTACTATGGTTGATTCAGTTCAAATAAATTTATAATTCATTTATTAATAACATAATCATTTAGTCCTCATGTCTATGCAAATGCTTTATTCACAATGGAATCAATCGTGCTGAAGATTGTTTTATATTTTGCTCAATTAACCATACTTTCTTGCTTAACATAACTGGCACTGGCGGCAACCTACAAAATGCCATTTGGCAAAATTCTCTTAGGTGTTATGAGAAGAAACTGCAGTTTTCAGCCTCATTACATTCACATTCATCGAGGCTCCAAATGTCCACATTTTCATGACTCCAGTATCATTTTCACAGCCTGTATCCTGATAATTGCTCCACATGGGGCTGCTCACTACACAGCAGCTATGTAGTTATGCATGGATAACGAGAAAAAGTTATTCTTGCTTGGGAAAAAGGCTGTGAAATATCAATAAACAAGCTATGCAAGACATTTGCCATAAAATTATCAATTTTTTTATTTTCCAAGTCTTGCATCTAGTATTATGTTCAAAATATAACTCTTTGTCACCAACTCTTGCCAAAAGTTTACTGGTTGGTTTAACTAGTTTAGTTACATATCTTACTTGACATGTTCATTATACCTAAGAGCAGTGTGTTTAAAATTTTAAATAATGAGTATTTATTTTATTGCATTGTACAATAACGTGTTGTATTATTGCTTATAGCTCTGGACACAACTAACACTGTAGTAAAAAAGCAAGTTATAGAGTTACTATCGGCTCTCTGCGTCTACTCCAGTGAAGGATATGATAGAGCACTCAGTGCTTTACAGCACTTCAAGGTTTGTTATCACCCTTAAACCAATATTCTGTGAACACTTTTTTGTGTTTGTGGTCATCTGGTTTACCTTGTGGCCAACTCCATTGGTCCCCTGTAGGCAATCAATTTGAAACATTCACAAATTTGACTAGTTATGAAGATACTTTTCCTCTTCACATCCCTTATGAATTTTATCCCAGCATCTAAATTCTAAATTATAGTTCCAAGTGCCAACAACATGTAGTAGAGAACTAGGGTGGTGTTTTGACTCAGTGGGTTGGCAGTGATGAACTAATGAAGGACAATGCCACTTAATCACATTACCTGCATAGGTGGATAGAGAAATATTATGATTTTCGTCACAAAATTTCGTGAACTGTGTAGAATGACACTGCCCTTTACGTGTCATTATTTTTGTATAATCTCAGAAGTTAGTAATATATGGTATAGTTACCATATCATTCTCCAGTTGCTAAGCTTAGGTCACTTATACACCTTAAGTGTACATTTCTATACTTCTGGTTCCCACTCCAACTAGGCTTAATCATTCCTTGCCTACTTGGAGTACTAACTGCGAGATCAAGTGTTGCTCTATGGGCTGTAACTGAAGCTAGGTGGAGATAAGATATCAACCCTACAGACTTGACTAAATTAATTGCATCAAATTTTCGAACCCCTGAGTTTTGAGATAATCTACATCCATTGGGTGGTTTAGCTTCGGAGTGACTAAGAAAATATTCACCATAGTTGTGCACTGGTGACTAGAAGTGTGTTTGTTGGCTACATGCTGGTAGGGCAGTAGAAATGCAACTACTTCAGTACAGTGAAAAGTGTAATCATGTATGACACCTACATAATATATGGCATTATTCAGAATTCCAGAAAAGGTATTGTCAGGCATAATGAAAGGCTAGTCACCTCTAAAACTAAGTTACTGGGAAGAACTTGTTGAAACTGTAGTGACATTCACAATGATGTTGTTGATAGGTGGCTCTACAAAGGTCTAAGCATAGGGTGAGAGATTGTCTGTATAATGGGCCTGTGTAGTAGGTACTACCATTCCCCCCTTACAGCTCATTGGTGTACTCCATCTGGTGGAGCTAGGAACTCTTTGACCAAAGGTTTTTACTTCAATCGGCATCCAGTTGTTTTAATTACACAAGAACTTTAGACTGCCGCAGTATCCCGTGGTGGGTTGGCTAAGTGGTGGGTTGGCTAAGCGTTGATCTGCAATCCATTATAAGCCACTAGATCTTAGTCTATGTATCAATCGCCACAGCTAAGCATAGTCTATCATAGCTTAGCTGCAGTTGATTGAAGTTCCCACTGAATCATGCTAGTCAAGGTCTTTTATTTGGGAGAGAAATATAATTTGAAACAAACTAAATATAAAAATATTCATCATAGAATAATAAAGTTTGTATCCATTGTGTCGGTATGTTTGTGTTAATATTGTGATACTGTTGATACAAGGAGGCCATAACTTAATTTATACAAAACCTAAAGCGTTCATTTAAACTAGGACTAGTATTATCCTATATCAATAACCTTCTCCAGGTTATTATGTCGATAATCAAAGACTTTTCTTAGCTTTTACAGCAACCAAAAGAGAATTACATGCGTAGTGTGCAAAAAATTTCAATCACTTTTCCCCACACAAAGTTGCAATCTGCCTTTTGATTCTTTAAAAGAAAATATTTTCAATTGATACCAAGTCTTGTTCATTTGTAGTCGAATTTCTTTGTTAGTCAGAAAAATATGACTTCATAGCTCAAATTGAATTTAGAAAATCACACCCTAAACGATATGTAATACTTTGTAGAGAAAACTTTTAATGACAGTAGCCAAATTCCCTCCTTTCAAATTGTAAAAGCACCAGATTCATGAAGCACTTTTGAGAGATATTCAAAACTGTTTTAATTAACAAAACCTGACTAGTAATAAATATATGTCACATATCTGGGATACATCTGGGTTCAAGGTATCAATGACTGCAAGTAGAAAAGGGGTTCAGCTTACTCTTCCCAATTCTTTTTAAAGAAAATTTATAATCCTAGTAGATTGTGTTCTATTTTTTAAACCTTTACAACTGTTTTAGGAGCAAAAGAGACTTCCCAATAGGTTCAAGTTTATAATAACAGAGCTTGAAGATAGCGATGATGGTGCATATAAGACAGCTTTGTTGGCTTTCTGTAACTGCATCATCATTTCTACAGAAAAGGTGGAAGACAGAGTGAGGATTCGAAATGAACTAGTTGGTAAGTTCACCTCAGGCTTATCTGTATTTTGTACCAATGCAGGCCTTCTTAAGGTGGTACAAAGCACACCTCAGCTTTTCTAAAGTATGCTCATTTCATCTTCATATTAGTAGGGAAGGTCTAGTGTTTTAAATTTACACTCTAGTGGTCTGATTTTAGGCATTAAAATTTTAAGTTTGATGCTAACATCTTATGATAAAGCTAAAAGTTAAAGATAGCCAACTGTACTTCTAATTTGGAGTATATTACACTGACTACGTTTGCAATAATAGAGATAAGCATGTATCAAAGTTGGCAGCTGTTTGCTACTGGCTATCTTGCTGATGGTGTATTTAGTGTCCTCAGGTGGGTGGACCCTTTTACAAATCATCTGGTTTGTTGATTTTAGAGGTGCGTGCTGCATGTAATTGGGCCTTATCAGTTTGAAAGTTGTATTTTTAGCTGCAGCAAATGATTGGTTTGTACCAACATATATTATCATAGCACCTGCGATTAAAGAATTCCCAACCTGTAGTTTAAATTAAATGGTTTTGTTGTAAATCTTATTCAAATCGTTTCTCCAGTAACTAAAAAGTTGAAATTATAAGTCTTGAATATATTGTCTAAATTTTACATCATGTTCTTTCAGATTAAATATTTTGATTTTAAAGTTAAGTGAACTTTTAAAGAGTTATTGACCTCTTGGGGAAATAGTTTTTCATTTTTCGTTTTATTTATAGTAATTGTTGGTTTTACAAACCAGTAGGTAGGTAGGGGTGAAAAATTGCTCAGTAGAAATGTAAATATGCAACATGTGGAAATCAGCTTGCATATAACCAAAGACTTCTGATTTTGACAGGCAAAAATTCCAGGGATGTCAATAAATGTTAGTTGTATTCACAGTTAGATTTTTGGTGAATATGTTAGTGGTTTTATTGGCTCCATGTCTCCAGCTGTGGCTAAAAAAGCTCTATTTTTAGTTACTAACACACAAAATAAGCTCTTACATCAACCATTGTTTGCTGTTGTTGCCTAAAAAGTTTGGTTTTAGAAATGCTAATACACCACAGTTTTTGTCAACCTACCTCAATGATGTAATGCTCACAGCTTAGGAAAACAAAACAACATCTGAAGAACAATTTCCACATACCTGGTTTTGCTAAACTTACCACAAATGAAATATTATAGGTGGCACCTGTTTTAGGGTAGTAGAGTTTGGTAGTAGTGGACGTTTGTATAATATATTCATACATTTTTGACAGGGAGTATTTTTTTATGTTTTTGAATATATATAAATTCAGAATGCAGTATGAAATGCTGTTTATTTTATTAGCCACAGACAAGCCATCTAACTGAGTGCAGTTTTTTCCTTAATCTCTATTGTCACACTACAGCTACACACCATGGAGACGTGTTGTATTTATGTTTACAGTGGCAGCTGTGTTTTTAGTAAATAATTATAACATATTTAATCTTTATCTCAAAGTTTTAATCTGTCAACAGAGGCAGCTGCTCTAACAATCAACAATAGGCTTATTCTCATTATTCAAATGACAATCCGAACCTGCATTTGATTGTTTTTACATTAAGTTAATCATTCTGATTAATTTTGATAAATCGGCATAATGTTTTGGTATGCCATGATAAACAAAGTATGCTAAGCTCTACTGAACACTACTAGGGTAAGATTTGAAGCTAGTTTAACATAAGGGACTCAGTCTGTTTTTTGGTAATCAGCCATTTTGTTTTAATAATAGCAACTTTGAATTGTGCTATTTGGGTGGAATTCTTTTTATTGTTGATGGATTTATTTTAGCCACACTTTGAAACAATATAAGCTCTAAAGTTAGCATGCATATAGTTAATCCACATGCTCAATGAACCTGTCTAGGGATAATTAGTTGAAATTACTGTAACTTTTGCTCCTCTAATGTGATTGCTCTGATCTCATTTGGTTGTTGACTTTACAGACCGGATGTGGTCTACTGCTTTACTCCCTTTGCTTAGATAAGGCTGATAGACCTTCACAACCCATTCATTAATCACTACTACACACTCTGGTACTACAAACAGACAGACTATCTGATTTTCATTCACAAATCACACAATAATTCAACTTCTCTTTTGTCTTTACTCACAGATCAACTGATAACGCATCTAATGTTGGCGCTGAATATTGTATATTGAAACGTCTTTTTATCTTCTAACCGCAATGTTTGAATTTTTGGTAATCAGGAGAAGGTTTTTAGGTCAACTGAAAACTTGATCTATTTGCAAAGCTAAGAAAACTCTCAGTGACAGAAATGGGTTTGAGTGTAAAAACATCAAATATCAGTGTCCTCAGTTAACACTGTAACAGGAAACTATTAAATATGTATAACTAATAAGTAATCTCATTTAAAAATAATACATCAGTAGCTTTATTACAACTACTCCATTTAGAACTAGTTGTCATTAAAATAAACTTTGATGTTGGAGCACACTATTGCTCCCTCACTCTCATCCACTTTTATGATTATTGTATTGACCTCATTATATGGGTATTTTCTTATTTCAGGTCAGAAGTTGCTAGACATAATAGAAGAGTTGAGGTAAGTTGTAAAAACAAACTAGTCGCTGAGTCACTCCCTCTGTACACCCCCTCTCCTCTTACGGAGTTATAGTCTCAGTACTAAGGCTATTGTATTGTATACAAGTGTTGGTTTGTTGCACCAGTTCACCTGAATCCAAATGACAACCAGAGCTGGAGCTCAACTATATTACTTTTGATCTGATCTTAAACTTTAAGCTCCATTTTTAATTTCTCATCAACCTCTAAACCCCTTTCATTTGCTGTATATCCATTGTGAATAGTAGAGATCATGCTGAGTTTGCAGCAGGAAAAATAAGCATAGCTTTGATTAAAGATGCTGAATAATTACAGAGGTGACAAATCTCAAATCTGCTTTTATGACTCACATTCCAGGATTAGCTTCTGATTGGCCGGCGATGTCTCAACAACCATCGTAACAAATGTTAGGCTTGTTGTCAAACAGAGTTGTAGAATACGATATTGAGCCAACAGCTTATGCCGCAAGTTCAACAAACTCAAAAGGGATTGTCCTTAAAACACTCGAAACGATTGCTTTTTCTCTCACTGATTACTCATAACTTCAGAATCCATCTTCCCATGTTACATATTTCTTTCAAGGGTCGTCTCACCTTTGTTCACGGGATGTCATGTATGACATAACGCTGTGCAAGACACATCCCAGCAATGAAATAGCATTCCATTTATGTAATTTCAAGCCCTAATTTAGGTTTTTATAGAGAGCCACCCAACGCTTCGTGTTGTAAGTGTATCATTTTACACTGGGTATTGTGATTCGTGCTAATTCTGTCTATTTAATGTAAATATTTCAGTAGATAGCCATCTTGGATTGGAGGTTTGCGTAGGTCGTATTGAATTTCAGTTTTATGATCAAGTTTTTTTCTTAATAAATTGTGTGCTCACACAAAAAGGCAGTGATACGCCAGCCTACAACTGTATTCTTAGTTTGTCTGTGTTTGTTGAATAATCAAGATGAGTATTGAGGGTGTTATGATGTGAAAGTGTGTAATAGGACCCCTTTACCCATCATATAGGCTCTGTCTTCGATGATGCGTTAACATGTTTCTCTTTCAATCCCTTCCTTTCTTGCTATCTATCACATTCCTTTTGTCAACTATTCATGCAAACAACTTTGTATCAAATATCATAAAAACCTGTCAATATTAGATCCACTGCTCTGTCTCCTAAGAATGTGAAGACAAAAAGTTGAATTTTCTCTTTTCACTCTCACGGTCAAAAATTTTACCTCGGGATTAGAATCCTCTTGGCTCAGGTCTAACTAGGTGCCAGCTTGAAACCAGGTTTTTTGTTTTGTGGATTTTTACCTTTTAATTAACTACCACTACATGACAGTCAACATCAGAGAGGGCACTTGCTCAATAACATTGTAGACATTAGGTTTCTGTGCCAGTTTGGTGGTTTAGTGTAGTACAGGCTAGTACAGTGCTGTGCTGTAGTATTACAGTCCAATGTAGGGTAAGTGGATGGCTTTTCTAACTTGTTGAGCAAAATAGGTGGCATTCATTAATTTCAACTTCCACTTTGCTCCTGTGTATCCCCTTGTATCCCATGTAGTCGCTGTGTAGCACTTTGTATCCCCTATGTAGCCCCTTGTATCTAACACTTGCCTTTGTCAGATTAGGTAATGGGGATATTTCTTCTATTCTTCCAGCCACTTTACCCATGGGCTACCGGAAGTGTCTATTCAATGTATATAAACACAGCCAGTGCCAATCCTAGGAAATTTGTGCTCACTTGTCAGTCTAATTTGTGAGTACATTGTTCCTGAGCAAGCCATGTGTAATGGAGCTTGGTAAATCAATTACATCTTAATTGTAAGCTTTTTAGCCTTTCTTGTCTGGTTGTATTGTTTGGTGTTTGGTTTTGACCTGTAAATTCAGATACATAGCTTAAGTTCCACAGATTTTATAGCCTCAAAGCACTATTATTTGAAGTCACGATCCTGACCAGTGAAAAATGTGTTTCATGACTATCAAATTTTGGCTCAAGTCAAGCTGGTAGGATTGCTTAAGGACTTTCAAAGTGGTGCTAGGGCAGTTTGGAGTCATTGCTCTTTCTGGAATTATCAATGGCGAGGGTTGGAGTTTGATCCACTTTCCCCTGTTCTGCTAATTTGGTGCCTTTAACAGCTGGACCACTACTGACGTCTTTTATCTCAACAGTGACTATATTAAAGAGAAATTTGCTTCAAAAATACCAGCAAGATGCAAAGTATAGGCTTAAAGGCAAAATCAGTTGATGCTTCCAACACTGTGGAAGGTTGTGCATTCACTGTTTAGTTCAGTATTCCGGTGCAGATCTTGATGGAAGGAATGATTTGATTACTGCCAGTTAATCCAAAGATGAACTCTAAAATGTCTGAAATGCTAAAGGATTATCTCAAGTGTCAAAGCTAGAAGATAGCTGTAAATAGTCTCTCTGTGACCAAAGAGCTCATACCAGCAGCAAGTGTGGATATGCACTGAATAACACTTGGAACATTGCCTACATGCACCTATATCAGCATCAAGTAATTCTGGAGTTGTCTTTCTCTTGTAAAACTGATGTACAGCTGCATATTTATTAACAGATCTAGGCTATTCTAGCACTGGACATTAGATATTTGACTGTGTGATGGACCTTTCTCCCTGGGTTAACATAGCCTATATAATAGTAAATAAGCAGTGAAATCCAATTAGTTTACATTTAATGAATATATTTAACTTTGGCAGCAGCAAGTTGTTCAGCAGGCTGAGGTGCTATGTAGATACAGAAATCTATTAGCTTGCTCACTGAGTGAGCTCTAATTAAGAGATGCTGGCTGGCATATGACAGCTTTCATACTGCTAGACTCATATCCACTTCAACTGAAATGTACAAATTTAAATTTACTCTGGACTAACGATTTCAGCTTCTTTACAATAGGCTTCAACTCTTGTTTCATTCGGTGTAGATGTCAAGCAGCTGTATTTACTTTTGCACCCATGAGTGTAGAGGGATAACTCCCAAATAATGGTTACAAAAATTGAAAGTGGGTTATTAGTTCATGTGTAAGTATACAAGTAAGTGTGTAAGTATTCAACAAAGGTGTATGTCATTCTGGTGGCCTCAGTGGTTTGAACTTTAGAGAGCATCTGCTGACAGAACACAAATATTTCATTCATAAAGCAAAAACTACTGCGGAAGAGTTTGATTGGCTGAACACCCACTGATGACGCTAATAGCTGCTGCAGTTTGTTTACTCGTAGTAGTGGGGTTAAACTCGTGCCCCAGCCACGTAGAGGTCACATCGTATCTCTTTCAGCCGACTACAAACACTGATTGTGCCAAATTTCAGGTCACTGTCACGAGGACTGGTTGACAATACAGAGCTGTCGTCTGCTAGCTGCTGCTGTGTACTGATCCGTTCACAAATATCAGTGATGAAATAGTGAGTTATAGGCTCCCGTTAGCTTGTGCTCCAGTTGCATATTTATGCTCGAGTATCACTTGTGTTCTTCTACACATGTGTGCGTTGAGAACAAACAGTCGGCATTGCTGTGTCAGATGTCCTGTTGTCACATGGTCATACCTTGAATGTTGGTGGCATTAACTATACATCCAAGGAATGTGCTGCAAAGTTGGAGTCGACTGTGATAGATGATACCGAATGTGTATTCATAGAGTCAGTGATCATTTCCGTTAGTTTCAAGGAGTTATAGAGTTGGGGTGGATATTAAGTCTCATAACAATGTTGGTGCAGATGATTGCATCAGCTACTAAGCTGGACCAGCTCTCTTTGACCAGTGTGCTAGAAATCAGGTAAGTTTGAAGCAGGAACAGTAAGCAAGTTAAGATCTTGAAACTTCGTTGAAAAATGTTCACAAATGTCTTTTGTGATTCTTTTCAAGTGCACCATCCCCTGCTATTAGCACATAGGCCGGCTGTAAACTATGAAAACTGTGTGAAATACCATGGGTGATGGGTGCACTGTATGCTACTAGTTATGGCTTCCAACTACAACAAACAAGCCACTCCTGGAGTGGCATGCGGTACCAGTAGAACAGATAGTAGTAATCTAATGACAATTCAACACAAGCGCTTCCTTTTGATGGCTTTCAAGTCTCTGAGTTGTTGAAGTGGTGATGTAATCTATCCTGCTGCTGCTATAGCTAAGGAAATCCTCTTGCCATGTTATCCATGCTCATCCCCTTGGTTTGTTTATAGTTGAGAAAATTATATCTTTCACTCATCATGCTGTATCTTGATCCTGCGTACATTACCTTTACCCTTCTAGGAGTTAGAGTACATGATGAGCAAGTTGATAGTGAGTTGGCAGCGTTTAGATGTCATCTTTTGTTTTGACTTACAGAATAGTGCATTGTAAATTGTAATTATTTCAAATTGAAGACTGACTTCCTGTTGAATTGAGTCATTGAATTGGAGCTCAGGCTAATGAGTAAAAACTTTATGATATATTAAAGTAAAACCTCATTCCAGGCATGTACCACACTCACAGAGTTAGGGTTATATGCTACGTTATGTAGAGGAAGGTTGACTATGCCAATGTTAAAAACTACAAGCAGTGTGATTTATATCATGGTACCTTTGAAAGTCACCCAACTTGACTTCTAATTGTAAATATTTGAGCTCAAGCAACTATCCAAGTGGTGCAACTACACTGTGACATCACAACTGGACATTGACAACCGGGAACAGCGGGCTTTCAGCAATAATACCATTGCAAAACCTTTGTAATGTCCATGTTGCTATTTTGGTGTCCAAGTTGTTGAGACATTGTTGCAAGACCTAAAACATTTGTTTTTCTGTTGTTTATGAATTTTTGGTGGTAAACAATACTATTGTTGCTTCATTCTTCAAAGTTGTTTTATCATTCAGACATGTGTTGTCAGAAGTGGACACGAAATCTTTTTTTAGTATCAGACAGCTGCAATCCCAATCTTATCCAGAGGCCCATTTAGTGGTTAACCACAATTTTTATGTCTTGCTAAATCAGGATTTTCTTTGTCAGCATGTCATCCCATTGCTTTATTTTCTGCCAGAAATTTTTATTGCCATTGGGTTGTTTAAACTAGTTGTAAACCCTGGAGGTTACATTGGCTGTCTGGGATGAGACCATTGTATACATTTCGTGTACTTTATAGTGTATGTAAATGTGAATAAAATATGTACCTTTTTCTAGCAAAAAAATAAATATTTTATTAATCCACATGTAATTGTCAATAAACAATTCATTACCTCCTAGCCCCTTTCTGGGAAAGCACAAAGAAATGGATGTCTTGCAAAAGTGCAGGCAAAATTTCAGTATCTTAACTGTGGTTAGCAAAGTCAATATTTTCCTAAGTCAGGATTGCGTTGAGTGTAGTTAACAACTGCTCTGATAGAAGGGTTGATGGGCTGTCAGGTTCTGGATGACTGATGATGGAATAATTTCTTTGTTTGGTTCTGCAGTCACCTGGAGAAAGTCTCACCATTCTTCAGTTCACTAATTATACTTATAAATGTTGAATTTGTAAGACTTCCACCACTGGTCACATGTCACCATCAAGGTGGGGTTAGCATTATAAGCCCTGGGCCTATCAACATTTTTATTGAAACAAGTTTGGTTCCCAAGAAAAAGTTCCTTCTCTCATCTTATGTCCAGAATTTGTATAGAAATTACACTTCCAACAGTAAACTTTTATTAATCAATATTGTTTCCATTTGGTACTTGTGAAGACCCTTTACCAGAATGGTTATATATGGTACCATAATCACCATGTCTACTACCTTAGTCACCCTGTTCTCATTTATCATATTCTAAACCTTTCTTCATTGCTATTTTTATCCATTAATTATTGTCATTTTCATCACCGCTAAGCTTCAGTCGTATTCAGTTGTGAAAGTTTGTCCAAAGTTGCATGTGATGAAATATTCTCTATATATGCCTACAACTCGTCTGTTCTTATAGGAAAGATGCAGATAATTCTCCCGGAGACGATCTAACCGTGCAACTGGATGTCTTCGATGAGCAGAAGGCGAGCGACGAAGACCAGCTACCTCTGTCGACCACGGAGGGACTGGATCTTAGCAGTCACTCAGATATCTTCACAGCTATAATCAAACAGGTGTGGTACTACCCCCCCTCCATCATGTAATGTTCTGTGAGTTGTCTATGGACTGTCTGGGCATGTAGAGGTTACTGTCAGTCTACACAACCTCTACTGTTGTTATGTAGCCCTATTTTTGATTTTGTGTCTGTAAAACTACAAAGTTATGGTTTGAATTTTTTTATAAGCCACAAACAATGTTTCTAAATTATCTTCTAAAATTGTAAACTGCCCTTACGGAGGTGCACACCAGGAAAACATCCTGTTCCACGTGAATAACTGCAGGAGACATTAGTTTTACACCTGTATGATTTCTGAAGTGAAACTCAGCAAAAATCAAGTCATTTCAGCTGTGAACAGAAGCCTGTAGTAAATATGAAGTGAAACTGAACCAGCCATGTTTAGCGGTTGGTGAGCCACTGGTTGAGGCAGGAATGTTGTGGTTCAGATGTCAGTTGGTGATGTCAGTTTGTTTATAGCATGATTGTGTCAACTACAGTAGCTGTTCATTCCCTCAGGGTGTTTGTGCTGCGGTACATCTTCTAGTAACTTCTATGGCAACAGCCCAGCTGTTTCCTGCTCATTCCAATGTGGTTTGGACAAGCTTCCTGGCTGAGTTAGGCCACCATGGTGACTTAACTACTTGTTGTTATAGCAATGTTAGCAAAAACTTCTTTCAATAAAGAATTGTTGATTTTGCACAATCTCCAAGAGCCATAACTTCCAATTAAAATGTTAATTAGTTAGGAATTTGCTGAACTCGGCTTGATTTCAACTGTTTGTAACCCAATGTAACTGTTGGATTCAACTGACATACTAATTGCAATAAACACAATTATGTCTGTCTGTCTGGAAATGGTCTCTATGAGACAACCCAGGTGTGTATAGAAGAGATTTCTCTCAGATTAGCAAAGTGTTACTATTATAATTACTGTTAATTGCTGATCCTAATTTGACGAAACTACTTGGTAATAGAATGAAAGAGCATCTTGCAGAATGTTTTATTGCTGCTTATGGGTTTCACTAGATTTAGGAATGCTGATTAGTCTAGTTTCTGGGAAAGCTCCTTGTATGACACACCAAAGTAACGTGTGCAGGAAAATTTTTTTGGAATTCAAGTATCAACTAACAATGCAGATTTCAGTTAATGATTTTGGCTCTGTGGTGTTTTGTTGGTGCTAAATAATACAAATAAATTGAATATAGCTGCACCACACTAGGGTAAATAACATTCTGTTGGTGCAGATTCCCAATTAAACAGACTGTTGCAGAGCCGAGAATAATCTTAGAGGAGATAACTCTACAGTGTCTGCTATGATAAAATTAGATATTCTTATCACAATGGGCTATCAAAGTTATTAAGTAGATTGTGAAGATTGATGGGAGATTATCAGCTTATCCTAGATAGGTTGGCATATAACACCCAGCATGTTAGGTTCTAGTGAATATTGTGTCAAATTCTATAGTGAATACTGTGTTATATTCTAGTGAATACTGTGTTGGATTGTAGTAAACATTGCGTTAGATTGTGGTGAGCATTGTGTTATATTCTAGTGAATACAGCGTCAAATTGTGGTGAACATTGTGTTAGATTGTAGTGAGTGTAGTAAGCATTGGCCAGTGAACATATGAATGCAGTATCTCACACTAGGGCTATAAAACCAGCCGCCATTCTTACTGCTGTTGGTATTCAATGTTGCATTACTGACCATTACAATTTGGGGTTCCGGGCTTTATTACCAGCCAGTAATATTTTATTTTTAGCTAATTTGTTATGTATTATGTGTATATTATATATATATAACGTTGGGGTGATAATGATGATGAAATAGTTAGTGCAATGTTACACTTATTGAGAGCAGAATAATACCTTGGGCTACTCCACACATTCTTTCAGCATGTAATTGTACCTGGCCAATGGTTGTTAAAGAAAAATAGCACTCATTTGGGCTGTTCCAGCCTATAAAAGCTGTACTTGTACAGCTTTTATATTTTTGGTCTAACAACTTGCGCTAGTCTAGCAGTAATGTTTTTATCACTTAACTCTAACTATTTTATTTCTCTAAATTCTCAGCTATGTTGAATATTTGCAGTAGATTATAGTGTAGGTTTGACTACTGGTTAGAACTTGGTGGTAATTGTATAGTAATATATAATATGGGATAAGGAGTTAGTATAATACTCTGTTGGCAACAATAGTAGTGTACAATAGCAGTACAGCTTAATGAGGGGACAACTTCATAGTACTAATTACTGTAGCTGTAGACTGCCAAGTATTGAATAGTTACTAGTCATACACTACTAAAGTTTGTAGTTACTAGTCATACACTACTACAGTTACTAGTTATACACTACTAGGGCTAGTAGTCATGCATTACTATAGTCACTAGTTACTAGTTATACACTACTAGAGTTACTAGTTATACACTACTAGAGTGTGTTAGTAGAGATAGAAGACTAAAGTTCAGTAATCTGTGGTCTTGCAACATCTTCCTTAATACTTCCTGTACTGGCAGAGCTGTAAGCTCATGCTATCTCATCACTTGTGATAATAGCAAATCATGACATGACGAGACCTCATCATTACTAATAGTTTAGCTTCTTCTAACCAATAGGTTTATTTTACACAGTTGGTAAATAATCATCTTTTATGTTTCCGATCTTCAAACATTAAACAGTAATGTATACCCCAAGACATGTGGTAGTTAAGTCATAACGATGCTAAAGCTTAATTGCTAGAGGATTAATAAACCAAAACAAAGTCCCATGTATGTAAATGTAAGTTTCAGTTCATCAAAGGTGCCTTCAGAGGGGGTAAATTAAACAGCTTTTCTGGTTGCATAATAATAGCTTATGCATCACAATTTTACGTGTAATGAGAATACTGTTGTCAAAATCAATATGTTTTTCTCTATTTCAGTTTTTTGAATGAAATTTGTGCCAACTTTTCAATTAACAGCCCATTGAGCTATTGTGTGCACTTGAGGTTGACTTTTCAGTTATTTGAAGGTCATTGGGTTGAATATTAATTTGGTTATTGAAACTTAAATCGTTCAACTTCACTACATCTTATGCTTTACCTAGTTTGGCTATCACATATAGGAATGTCAGTGTAACTCTTTTGGAGTTGTCTATCCAGCCCATCAGTATCTTTCTTGTGTTACAGGTTAGCAGTACAGAAGCCGAGTCCAGCTTCCTGTGTATACTACAGCATCTGCTGCAAGTAGCGGATCCAAAGGAAAGTAACTCTGCATTAAAATGGCAAACAATAGAGAAGCTGGTGTACAGCGCTTTGCTACTTGACAACAAGGAAGAGGCAGAGAAACTCTTTCACTCAGGGCAGAAGAGATTAGCTAAAGCCATTCATGGCGACGATTTGGACACAAAATCTCCCAGACTAAATACAGATATGCCAGACAGTATACCACCCCCTCCTTCTATACCTGCACCCCCTCCACCCCCTGGTGGACCACCTCCACCACCCCCTCCGCCGCCACCACTTGCACCACCACCTCCTCCAGGAGCACCCCCGCCGCCACCGCCCCCTGGTGGTCCTCCTGGGATTCCACCCCCACCTGGCATGGCCGCGCCTGTTGTACCTAAAAAGCTGCCCCAGCAGATAACGCCTGTGCCTAAGGCTAAGACGAGGAAGCTGCAGTGGGCTAAGATACCAACCAACAAGGTTGTCGGCAAACGCTCTGTCTGGTCTTCTTTCTCACAGACTAACAATCATTCCATGGTGGACTTCTCCAACATCGAGGAGCTGTTCTTAGTTGAGGATCCAACGAAATCTGCTAAACAGTCGGATGGGTCGCAGACCCTTAAACGAAAGAAAGAGTCGACGGAAGTGAGTATAGACTCTAGTCTAGGTGTAGTCTGTAGAAACTTTTCTTGCTAACCGTCATTAGTGCAAAGATAGATGCTCTGAGTTAGTGTACTGCTTATACACTTTAGATATATTTTAGATATACACTTACACATGACCCGCAGGTAGTACATGTACTATACTTACTATTACTGATATTATGCCTTTAATTTACTTAATGTATAGTGTGTCAATGGTTGCTCACTAACCATATTATCTACCTCAGGTCAACCTGTTGGACAATCGTACCAGTTTGAAGGTCAACATCTTCCTCAGACAGTTCCGGTGGACTCATAATGAGATTATGCAATTACTGCGAGACGGAAAAAGTAATGAATTTGGTGCTGAAAAACTACGAGGTCTTCTTAAAATTCTTCCACAGCCTGAAGAGGTGAGATGTTTCTCGGTGTTTTGCACCAAACATCTGCAATATGCATATATCAAGTCACATGTGCTAATGGGAGTTATCTCCTCGAACTGTATAAATGTAGCAAGAGACGATAACTCCATACTTATTTTTGTAAGTCGTGACGGAACCAGTGCATAAATTTGTTGGTTTTTTAGATTGAACTCTTGAAAGGTTACACTGGTGACAGGGAAAAGTTGGCGAATGCTGAAAAGTTTTATATCCAACTTCTAGACCTCCAACAGTAAGGATTCACATTGACAGTTTCAACTTTCTTAATATCTAATATATGCAATATGTTTACCTGCTTCCGGGTAGAGATCATTGTGTTGATGTTAATTACAGTTACAAACTGAGAGTAGAGATCATTGTGTTGATGTTAATTACAGTTATAAACTGAGAGTAGAGATCATGTTACTGAAGGAGGAGTTTGCCAACACGATTGGCTACATCAGCGAGTCTCTAGACACAGTCATAGTCACAGCTCAGGATATGATCGACTCTAAAGACTTACAGGAAATACTCTATATGGTGCTCGTAACAGGAAACTTCCTCAACTCGGTGAGTTACTTGTTTCATTTCGATCTCATTTTCTCTATTTTAGTTTGACACGATTCGTTTCCCATTCTCCCTTTGCCTCAACAAAAATATTGTTAAATGATATTATATTATATATATATAATATTATATATATGATGTTGTACGTATAGTTAATATTATGTATAGGGTGCCTTGCTGTGTCTAGTAACCTATTCTAATAAGTACTTAACAAACCTACTCATTTATCTGTATTACTTTTTTGCATCAAGTTAACCTTTATGGCAAAATTATTTTCTTATACTTTAGTGGGGTTATCCTCCCTTTGTACTTGAGCTAGACAGTATGTTTTTCTATTATAGGGGGCGTACGTGGGAGATGCCGCAGGTATCAAGATAACCTCTCTACTCAAGCTGAGTGAGATGAGGTCTAACAAGCCTCGGATGAACCTACTCCATGTTGTTGTCGCTCAAGCTGAGAAATATAAACCTTCACTGCTTCACTTCACAGACAACATGAAATACCTCAAAAACACCGGAGAGTGAGTTACCATGTAGACACGTCTGCTGTAATATCTAACTGTTGCTAATAAGTAAAGATGATAATCTGTTAATTTGTTTATGAAATGCATATCTCCATATCTCACGGTTTCAGTTCTCACAGAATTCTATAGGTCACGAGAAGGGTTTGGACCCTGTTTTGTGGCTTATGTATGTATGTATAGGGATAAAATGGCTGAATATAGCAGATCCGTGAGTTGAGTATTCTATTATGTCACGGATTGAGGTTTTGAGACCCGCAGCTTAATGAGATATGGAGAGCACTGTAATAGTGTTGACGCTAAGAGTTGTGTTCTCTCTCTTGTTCTAGAGTCAACGTGGAAGCTCTCACAGCTGACATCACACAACTGGCTGATAAAGTCAAGAAGTTGATATCTCAACTGGAAAGCTCTTCCGCCGACCTTCAACAGCAGTTTTCGACATTTCTTACCTCCGCCAGTAAAGAGGTGGCATTGGTGCAGACGGACATAAAAGAGATCGATGCCATCAGTCTGGAGCTGGCGGAGTATTTCGCTGAGGATTCCAAATCATTCAAACTGGCTGAATGCTTTAGCATCATGAGGTGAGGGAGGACAAATCTTACATGGCAAACGCTTAGATTCACTTAATTATGAACAGGGAGATGTAAAGTTGTTATTCAGTTAATAATTTGCTGTCACAATTTTTCTATCTGAACTTCTATCACAAGTCAAGATACATTTGTGGTTACCAGTTCTTCTATCAATAAAATTATTGTTGCTTTTATCCTGATAAATTTTATGTAGTAAGAAAAACACTTGGAAAATTTTAACTTTAGCTTTTTGTTGTTGCTGATTGGTTGTCAACTTGTTTTGTGTTTTCTCATTGGTCGTTGTAACATGGGTGGTTTTGGTTCCAGAACGTTCTGTGAAAGGTTTAAGAAGGCTATCGTTGAGAACAAGCAACGAGAGCTTCTAGAGAAGAAGCAGCTGCAAAGACAAAAGCAGAAGTTAGAGCAGCAGCAGCAGGGGACCTTGGCTAAAAGACGTGTGGATCAAATAGGTAGTCATACAAGTTCATGAGTTGGTAGTCTGTATTATGGTCCTCAACATCCTGTTCACTTCAAATCATCAATTTATAATTTTTCAGTTTCAGGATGGATAATTCAGTGTTGGCATGTAGTGGCATAGCCTGGCCTCGTTGGAATTTGTTATTACACCTTAGGTCACTAACTTTAAGGATTTTAGGTCTATTTTGAATACCAAATAGTTCATTCTGTTGTTGTCTATCTTAGAAGCATTTAGAATTCACTCAGTAATTTGATATATATTATGTATACAAACTATGCATACTATGCATAGGTATAAACTATACACACTATATATACTGTACACACTATACACACTTATGTAGGTGTAGACATACTATACATATTATACCATGGTATATACTATATATACTCTACACAGGTGTATGCATACTACACATACTATACTATACACACTAGATATAGGTGCATGCATACTACACAGGTGTATCTTGTTTTTCTAATAAGATTAAATGATTACAGAATGCATTATCCCATCTTTGGTAAGGATATTTGGCAATGACTGACTATATGTGATGTTGTTGGAAGTAGCTTATCAGTTTTTATAATCTGATTAGATATTTCTCTAAAGTGCTGTGTTGTGTTGTTTACTTCGATTCTACTTCGCAACACTTTCTGTTCTGTCCAGCTGGTCAACAGATCTTCAGAGTTTACTTTCAAGTGTTGTTACGTCAAACAACTTGTATTACACTGCAGTATTATAGTTTTTTTGTATTTGTGTTTTATCTATGTTTATTTATATTCTATATTATGTACTTTTATTATGCTATATTTAAAAAAAAATTATTTACAAGTAGAATAATTATATGCTAGATACTACCGCTGTCTCTGTTGTAGGTACTACCCCTGCTGATAGAAATAGTGTAGTCTCGACTTCCTCTGATCCCGATGACGAGTCGCACATAGTAGACAACATACTCGGTGATATTAGGAGTGGATTTATTCAGAAAAAGAATTTTGGTGACACTGCGTTTGCAGTTACCAAAGTTAAGAAGGTACACGTCGTGTTGTACATGTATATCTCATAATTAGCATAATATGTTGAAATGTTGTTGTTTTAGTGTAATAGTTTATTGCAGTTTTATATTTATATACTTCTTGGAAACTCATTGAATTCTAGTAAAAGGGAATTACTTTCTATCTACAGGTGAATCTGAAAGACAGTGTAGTTGCTGTTCCAGAGTCAAAACCTGCAATCCCAGCAGAATCTCAGAGTGCTGCAGTTTCACAAACAAGTGACTCGGCTGTGTCAAAACAGTTTGACTTTTTAGAGAACACCAAACCCTCTGCGGAGGCCAATAATAACATTCCTGAGGTTTGTTCTTTGCATGTGGATTGAAAAAAATTGGTGGCCTCAAAGTAGGAGGCCAAGCCTTATGTGTGTTGTAGCCGTGAGGCTAAATTCCGTCCTTGTCAAGGGGAGTGCTAACCAGCTCTCCTTTCTTACAACACAAAATCAATAACAAATTCTTAGGCTATTTAAAACACTCGTTGAAATAATAACACACAAGGTGTGAATCTTCAATTTTTCAGTAGAATTGCATTTTGGTATTTTCTAATGTTATAAAAAGTATGTTCAATGTTCCCAATTTTTAATTCCTCAATTAATTTTGTTCAATGTTTTTCTGTGCCTTTGTAAATAAACTTTTTAAAAAAATTTATTCATCATGTGGAGATAACACCTAAAACTTTTGCAGAAGTTGCCCGACATTCCTAATAAAAGAACCAGGCAGAATCCAAACTCCAAAACTTCAACCAACACATCAGAGGCTCTGTTTGACTTTCTGGTCAAGTCAGAAGAAGTTGAGGAGGCGAAGGTAAGAATAAATACAGTTACTATGATATTGTAATATAATATATTCTCATATCATACATGTGTGTTGGTGTCAAGATGTATATCACCAGCAAATCAAAATAATGGATATTAATTATCAGTTACTAAAGTGAATCATGATAATATTGTTGTCTATTATGTTGACCTATACCAATATTTATATTAGTATTATATTTCTGCTGTGTGTTATTTATTGCTAACTACATATCATATTGCATAACTTGTTATACAGTTTGTACTTTCATACCTCATACATTGTTGTAATAATGTGTCCCCATTTAATAGTAGATGCTGTGCTACTCTTATAAAATTATATGCTGGGGTGTGATCTACAATTACATTTGGAATTGTCTACTTTAGCCTTTCGAGAGAAAGAAAAGTCTGCGTAACAGGCGGAGAGTGCGAGCAGAAGACATAGTAGCGGAGAAAGGTTCGGGAGAGAAAAGTCGGGACGCATCACCTGCCGCCCGCAGTTCTGACAACGAGGCAGATGTCTCTGGGGAATCGGCTAACAATTCTTTAGAGCGGCCGAACACGAAACCGACGAGCATTAGTAGCCTTCACAGCCTCATAGAGGTGAGCAATCCAACAGTAACTTTTAGCACTTCCTTAAATATTGATAATTTGCATATTTTACGCTTAATTGCCGCTGATGATATTCCCGATGCATACATAACTCTGCTTCCTTGTCAGTTTAGTGCAGGGTCGGGAAATTCTTCTGAATGATATGAAAATGATAGGCGGTAGATTCTATATTTAACAGCTACTGTCATTTGTTTACGATGCTAATCCGGGTACGTTGACTGTAGGCGGTGACTTTGCCGGGACAGTGTGAGGACGCGGGTGAGGACAATGTCAAGGTCATAGTTCCGACTAAGTACAAAGCAGCTGAAGAGAACGTGACTGAAGAATCTCCATTTTCGAGGAAAGACAAGCTGAGGGCTTCTTTCAAAGACCAGCTGGCTAAACGCTACAACAACAAGAAACACGGGGACGTCGTCTCAGTCATCCAGAGATTACAGGAAACTACTTCTAGTGAGTTCACAGTCTATGTACTACACAGTCTATGAATGTGGTACACAGTCTATTGGTACACAGTCTATGAATGTTGTATTGTGCAGCTAATTCAACAACTGTATTGTATTTGATCCTATGTCCACATTTATTTACTTTGTTATTTTCAAGTGGCATGTAACCTTATATTCTCACTTCCTGTTGGTTTTACAGAGACAACAATTATATTATAGTTTATGCTGAATTTTCTACTTCTCATTCAATTCAGGTAGCACGCACTCTGTTTTATTTTGCAGGTAAAAAAGATGAGACAGACAGTAAGAAAAAAACTGGGAAAGATGTTGCTACCACAAAGTAAGTGCTTATACCCTACTAGAGATAATCTGTGTAATTTGTGTCGTGATTAAAAATAATCTGTGTAATTTATGTCTCTCGGTGGTAATAACTAATTATCTTGTTTTTTATAGAGTCAAGAAAGTTAAAGATGGAAAAGTTACCAAATCTTTAGAACCTCCATCACAGGGATCGAAAGTGTTGCACAGAGTCAATAGTATTTCCAGTGAGGCATCCAATGAAAGTAAGTGTTACATTTTCGTACTAATATATTATGCATTATTTTTCCTCTCTTCACAGAAACAGTGCAACTCCAGATACAGGACTTGTAAAGCGGTTTCGTGGTAGCACTACCAGTTTATACTCTGATATACAGAATATGCCACACAGTCATAAACTAATTGGCAGACATAGCAAAAATATTTAGTATGGAAGATATGCAAAATATCTGATTAGCACTAATTTTAGTTATATCAGGTGATTTTTGGAATCTATTTCTGTTATTTGATACAACTATTACTGTATTCTATCATTTAGATAGTTGCATCAGATATTTACCAATATAGGTTTATCGATATTTTAAACTAGTTAAATAATACAAAAATAATACAAATCAGAGTTGATTGCAAATGAAAATAATATTTTCATAAAATAAAATGTTTTGTAAAAATATATTATTGTCCCCGAGCAGTTAGACTGTGGTGTTATCATTGTGTTTTTTCATGTTTCGTATCGTGAGACTCAACGCAAATATTGTGGCCGCAAGAATACAAACCACGACAGCCGAGGCTATAACAGTTAGCGCTGATTTATTTATTGCTCTTTCTTTTCCAACGTCGGCACTGCTGTCGGTCGGAGCCCAAGTGATGTAGTCAGCTGTTTCAGGAAGTGATGTAATACACTCGTAATAAATAATAATTGAGTGTGGAGTTTTTTCCTTTAGCGCATATCCTCCTTTAACTGTCCAGGTGGAAAATTTAATCTTCAAAGTTTCCAGGTTTTGTCGTAATGCTTGCTGCACTTTCTCAATTAAGTCCGAGTTGTTACTCTCTTTAATCTTAATTCTATAATCCCCAGCTTGTTCCGTGACTCCTAGGACGTAAGACAACTCCCCAACTTTGCATCTCACTGATTTTTGAGGAATTTTGATGACTGAAAAGTTTTGTTTGATGTCATTGTCAATGCGAGCGTGCAAGACGTGAACTGCACTGTCTTGTGGTACATTGCAGACGTAGTCTGTAACTAAATACATGGACTCGACAATGTCCATGACATCATCACTCTGCGTGAGTGTGGCGTAGTTTGAACAGGTATTGGTTACCAAGCTGTCATTGCAGTACTTGCATGCGGTGTACTGTTCTCTAGCTAACTGTTTCCAGTTGCCCAAATCTATCTCACCAGCGCACTCTTGGTTCTCTATGCAATGTCCGTAATTCTCTTTTGCCGTATCAGCAAAGGTGATTAACGCTTCAACGCTTGCTGTCCATTCGACTGGGATGAGAGGGTTGTGTGTGTGCATGCAAAAGGTGTTGTCACCGTGTGAATACTTTGCAGTGAAAGTCACATTTGACAGTTTACCTTTACGGCAGTCTTGGTAGATCCAGTCTAACTTTACAATCATATCTGTGAAAGCCATACTTAAATTTGTTGACAAAGTGTTTGTAATATAGGGTTGTGTGATTGTCACGAAAACAACTATAGCAGCCATTTTGTATGTTCTTAGCATATCCATCACGTTGAGTCAGCTTTATGATTCACCTGTCTGGTCTTTTCTCTGTAATCTTGAAACAGCAAAATTTCGAAGCTAAGAATAATTTTGCCTATAAGCTGTTGAAATAGTTTAAACAAAATAAATCTGCTGCTGCTGCTACTGACCAATAGTCTTGCTATTATGTCACATAGTCCAGCTATGAATACTGTCCTAGTCTTAGTACATGCACAGGATGGCAGCGCCAATCGCTATCCACTCCACACAACAATGCTCTTATGTTAAGATCAAGTGGTTTGCCCACTTTCCTATTGTTCAAGTTGGATAATATTACTATTTATCTACTTGATGGGTTTATCGTTGCTAAAGCCCTCTGTCTCATTCATAAGTTTACTTCACATAAAATGCTGCATTACATAAAAATAGTGCTAGCATTTTTGTAGATTTTCTCGCAGCTTTCATTTATTTTTGGAAACCAAACGTGAAATGCACATTTTCACCCATATTGAGCATTTTATCTAAGAAAACAATTTTTTTCTACTGTTTTTGTTAATAGAAAATTATAGCATATAACAAGCAGCAGCCGAAAGTGATATTGTGGCAGTTTTGTGCATATGCTATTCAAACACCAATGTCCAAAGTGACAAGAATCAAGTCTAAGTTCTTACCTTAGAGTACCGTGCAAGTTGTTGGCTTTCGCTGAAGTATTTAGTCAAATGATGGTCACTGTATACCAAAATGGTGCTAGTCATAAACTAATTCGGATTAACTGTGATTTAATGAATCAATACACATGTGTAGCACACCTACCTACTTCTTGGTGAAGGTGTAGATTACCACTCTAACAAAGGTGTGGCGCTACGACGTTACTCCACTCTTAAGGTGCAAAACCAATGAAGCAAACAGTTGCTGTGCAAATGCCACCTTCGTGAACTGTGTTTGGCAATTATAGTTGATCATAAATTTTAATATTTGTAATAATGTTGAATGTTTTCAATACTAAATTATAGGCAAAGGCTGTTTTGTTTTCGTGAAATGTGAAATATCAGTTGACAGTTGAATGTATCAGATATTTCAAACTAATAGATGACAGAAATACTAGGAGCTATATAGGCCTTCATTTCAGCCAAGAATTCACAGAATTTATACAGACAATAAATCAAAATCTGCCATCAAATTCCTTGTCCTACTGAACTGTCATTGTTTCCCTGTCAGTTTGGCAGAAGATAAAACCACAATCAATATTCAAAATTATAATAATAAATATTAATTTTAATAAATATAATGAATAATGATTAAAATTTGGGCCCCAATTTTGGAGGTAGTGTCTTGCAATAAAATATGAGCGCAACTCAACTTTCTAGGTATAGCTGTAGTGGAATGAATAAAGTTATAGTACTGGGGTACAGGATTCAATAAGCAATAGTACTAGGGTACAATATTCAACAGTATGTCATAGAACATATAGCACATAGAATGTAATAACAATGTTGAACTTTTTAGTTATGTTGTTTATAGGTAATGTGTTTAATGTTTTCTGCTGTATTTTATGTTGAAACTATTTGTTACTATTGGTGTGTTTGTGTTGTAGGTGAGGTGGCCGCTAGTCTGCTGCATTCACTGCGGACCAGGCGTGAGGAAGAAGAAGACAACCCGCTGCCTAAACGCTCCGACAGCATGAAAGTTGGAAGTCGTATTTCTAGCAAGTTAAAGAATTTATACAGCACAGACGATGAAGATAACGGGCTGTTCTACCAGCCACCCAACAGAAGATCCAAACCTCCTCAAGAAATTAGGTGATTTGCATTCTCAATTATAGTGCTGTGGGGTGGTGCGCTGCGAACCATTACTTTGTATCATTAGAAAGCTGGGACTTACTTAGTCTAACCAGCATAGTGTTCTTCCAACTGTAAAAGTTATTATGTCCTAAATATATGATTGAGATTTCAAGTTCAGATTGTTGTAATCCATCCATGGGGATGTAACTCGTATATCTTGAATTAGAATATTTCCCTAATGCACAGTGAATCTCAAGCTCTAGAAGGACATCATTTATATAACCAACTCTCAGCTTTTGTGGAGTTGTTTCTCAATAATTCCTAACTTCACACACTGCTGTCTTCCAATGCATTAAAACCACTTCTAAACCAATCCTGTATTAGCTTTATCATCTTTAAAAGAATATTAACAGCCATGGAAAGACAGTGAATGTTTCTCCTAGCTTTGAAACAAGTTAGTAAGTTGTTATTGAATGTGTTGTAGCCGTGACGACCAGGGGTGTATAGACTCAGGGGTGGAGATGAACGGTGACAGTAGCATCAGTAACGGAACTTCTGAGTGCAGTACCATAGATACTATAGACTTGTCTGCCGTTTCCAGCAGTAACCTTGACATGACTGATTCAACCTTGAAGGACAGCAATGAGACTATCATAGAAAAGCCCAAGAAGAAAGTCTCGGGTACAGCAAGGAAAGCCGCGCCAACTGGAATCAAAAAGAAGCAGACAGTTAACGGTGCTGCTGACAAAACGAGTCCACGATCAAACAGCATGAAGACTCGACTAGCCGTTCCTTCCGGCACCCCAATGAGTCGCAGTGGCAGTGAAAAGTCAGCGAGGAGCTCAAGAAGTGCTGCCAACGGCGTGTTTGATAGACTATCAGGTTCAACCAGGTCCAAGTCGGGTCTTCCGTCAGCCCGAACCGGATCACGGGAAAGTGTGAGATCATTAGACTCCGTGGCCTCAGGTTCGACACTCAACGACGAGAAAGTTAAGGTAAAGAGAAGTTCTCTGAACAGCCGACCAGCTACTAAGGCTGGCTCTAATGAGAAAACAACTCCTGGTGAGAAGGCAATTCCTAGGAGAGTTGCTAAGAAAACAGATGAAGCTAGCGGCGGATCTACGCTCCGACGAACGGGTTCTATTGCCGGCCGGCCCACTAGCGCCACGGTTAGTAGAACCAAAAGTCAACGAACTATCACCAAGCCTTCAGCACTGAACTCAAGTGAGGGTGGGTTGGCCGACAACCGAGCTTCCTTTCTAAAGAAAATGCTCGAGGCCAAGGCTACAGTAAAAGCCTCTGTTTGAATATCATGATACCCTGGCTATATAGGCATCCCAACTGTGATAGTATTAGCCCCTATGTATATCTTTAGTCTATGCACGTATAAATTAGTATAAATTAGTATTTTTCTATTATGTGTTAGTCAGTGCTTCATCAGGCACTTCTCATTGTACATCGAAGAATCCAATTGGCTCAAACTCTGTATTTAACTTTTCTATATTATATTCTAGTTTGATATCCTACACTTATTCACACACAACCACCTTGCAACTTCCCCTCCCTCATACAATTGCTGTATATTATTTAACACATTTATTTTTATTAAAAATTTTATATAAAAGATTATTTTATTTGTAAAATAGCAGTATTGGTGGTAGCTTCCCAGTTTAGGTTGCCTAGTGCCATATAGTTATTTATAACTACCCTGAATATCATATTAATTATTTGCTACAAATTAGTTGTTACATAACTTTGTATGCCATATGAGTAATCGCTGTAAAGTTTTTAAC
The DNA here is from genome assembly GCA_964035545.1 of Bugula neritina. Taxonomy (NCBI): domain Eukaryota; kingdom Metazoa; phylum Bryozoa; class Gymnolaemata; order Cheilostomatida; family Bugulidae; genus Bugula; species Bugula neritina. The sequence continues at coordinate 2,854,697 of OZ037771.1, read as the reverse complement.
ACCCCTGACAAAGGCCACTGCCGCTGTTCTTATACATATATATATTTTTTAGTTATAAGCAAATTAATATTTGGCTCTGTTTATGGTGGCCTCCTTTAAATGTTATTCAGTTTTTTTTGCATTCTATGCAACTGTCTACCATCTCTATTATACAATGTGCACAAGCTATTTTGTGCTTTTTAACAAGTATTTTATGAAATAAAATATTTTATTTGTTACTTAGCTCTGTTATTCTTTCTATGTAACGGGTTGTTAAAAGTTTTCGGACTGGTGTTATGATGACAATATTCATAGTTTTAGTAAAGCATAATGGTTTGTGTCGATATGTAAGATGAAAACAAGTTTAGAGTCCTATAGAGTTATCTCCTCGCCAACACTGTTGTTCAGCTGTGAAACTAACTCCTATCTGCCAGTAAGTATAACTTTAACTATGAAATAAGTATATAGTACAAAATATTCTATAGATTAATAAGTTTTAACAATCTGCATGTATTTTATAGACATGGAGTCTAGCAAATAAAAGTTAATAACAATTTCAGTACAAAAAGTTGCCCTATCATGAATATTTAAACAGATTCAAATAATGAGACTAGCAAAAGTAATACAGGGCTTCTACCAAAAGTAGAATATAGGCTAGTAAGTATAACTTAGAAATTATATAGCCTTGTTATTTATGTTTGATAATTAAGATGGGGGGGTTCTGGTAGCACCATTACAAAAAATTTACGTCATCAGGATTTGTCAACAGCCAGTGACTGCAGTCTAGTAAAGATAAAGCCAAAAGGCTGGAAAGAGAGAAAAGTAGGCTATTGTTCTATGTGAGTAAAAATAGACATTTGTTAAAAAATCAGAATAAAATATTACATACCTAGGTGGGTAAAGATTGCTAAGGAACGAAGAACATTCTAGCAAATAAAATATGTATGAAAACTAAATCAAATATCAGTGTAACCTAAGCCCTCAATCTTGCATAGCATAACAAGCTGTGTGCATTTGCTGAAAATTTGCTAAGGCTTTGAATATTGCCTGAGTATCCTAACTACTACACACATGATATGTGTGAGCACTGTGCAAACCACAGGGTGTACGCCTCGTAAAGGTTGAGATTGTGATAGAAAACTAAAGGGTCGAACCTCCAGCTCAGCTGCTTTGTGTGCAGAGGATCGTACACAAAGCTGTAGAATGGGGAAAGGTCATATCTATTAATAGCCTTCACACGATCTGCTATGATTCCTACATAAACGTCATCTAGAAGCAAGAACAAAAAATAAATTAAAAAATCAGTATATATGCTTGTTTATATTTTGATTCTTTTCTATTGTAGCAACTAGTTTCATACCGGAATCCTTTAGTACATGGTATGCTTTTACACTTTATATTTTGTTTATTGACTAACATATGATAATGCAGCTAACTGTACAGGACTAGTTAGTATAATGCCAGTTTTTCATAAAATAAATTACTTTCGAAGTCCAAGCTTGTATATTACTGTGAAAAATAATTATTACATATTATTTCTATTTTGTTTAAATGCAACAAATGGAGGGTAAGGTAAGAGTTTTTCCCAACCTACCTGTAAAAATGTAGGGCGTAGTGAATGATAACTTGTATATTTCTTTAGCTAAACGAGGTGACAGAAAATAGACCATTCCTTGGAACCATTTTGGAAACGTGTCGTACTTGTATACCTTATATGGCAAGTACCACTTGGAGGCGGGGTTTCTGGGGGGACCACCTTCGAACTGGTGACCTATAACAAAAGTTCTCAAGAGATTTTAGGATAATTTAATATCTTGCTTTGTGGTTTAATTTAAATAATAGCTCTGCAATAAAAAGAAGGTATTCTATACAAGTGCTCTTGTTCAATTATGAGTATATGAACTAGCAACCTCTCTATATGTGAAACAGTTGCAACATTTCCTTATAATTATAACAGTTGTAAAAGTTTACAAGTAATTAATTATGTACCAAACTAAAATGTTTTTTTGGGGGGGAGGGGAAGGTGAACATACACACATTCTGCAGATAAAATTTTCAACAAGTAATGAGTTAATCACAGTTGTGTTTGCAAGATAACCAGATCTTTTTACCTCCAATAAAAAAAGCATCGGAATGAAAATTCTCTCCAAGTTGAGTTGTAAAATTCTTCAAGAAGTTTGGGAACTTCCGCAAGTTTAATGAAATATCATCGTCCGTTTTAATGACTAGCTTGGCATTTGGGCAACCTTCAGATATCCATCTGTAAATTCGTGTAAATGGCTTATATCGTATGTTATATATTTATATTGGTGATGTGTCACATTCAATATGTACAAGTATAGGAAATTTAGATTTATATTTTATATCATTTATAGCTTTGTAGTCGTGTTGTCATCATGTACTTGCTTCATATTACACTATATATAGCTTTATATATATATATATATATATATATATATATATATATATATATATATATATATATATATATATATATATATATATATATATATATATATATAATTCACATTATATTCAGTTCTGTATGTGTTATCATGCTGTACTTACTTCATATTATATATAGCTTTGTATGTGTTATTGTAGTAATGATCTTTGAAGTTCATCTGAAGAATATCTCTGTATTTTTCATTCTCGTAATCTATATGCAGCTGTTCTGTACTATTCTCGGGTAATCCAAGTACGAACACTAATTTTACTTTATAGGAAGAGGGAAGGAAATCTCTAAAGATTAGGGGATTGCCCCAAGTTTGTCTAATGGTCTCCCTTTTGTGCCAGTACTACAATATTAAAACAAATCATGTAACCATGGCAATCGTCCTTTTGATGGCAACCTACTTATATTATTACTGCACCATTTGTTATCTTTAAGCTAGCAACCCAGGTACCAATATTGTATATGTATTGTATATTATACAATTGTTGTTTTCATATTTCACAGTAAATTTGGCTTAAAATAAAAATTATAACAAAAAATCAGTAAATTCAATCTCCTAGAGCTATAAAGTTGGCAAAACAAGAGCATATACTAAAAATATGTTCCGTTCAGTTGTCCTCGTGATACCATTTAGTAAAGCATTTGCAGTCAAGTTACTTTTATCACTTAAAATGTCTCTACATGAGATAACTCACAGCAATTTAGAGCTTACGGCAAGAGAGGAAATCTAACGATAATCTTAGTTTGTCTAAACTCTAAAGCATGTTATTGCATACCTTTCCTTTCAAAATCTATAATGAATTTGTAATGAAGGAATTGACACTTCAAGACAATATATAAAGTGGCATCTTACATAGCATGGCATGAATGTAGTGCCATAAGATAATATACTGCAGTGTATTTACCTGAGTGGCACTGTGTACTGTCACCAGCATAGTATCATTTCCTCTGCAGGGTTCTGGCTGTGAAATGAATGTAAAGTTATGGGGGTTCACTGTGACGTACCCGTATTCCTTCTTATATGGATTCGTAATGTTCAAAGCTGATCCCTCTCGTAGAGATTTCTCGTATTCCACTTTTTCTTGTTTCATCATTGCATGCATTTCTTGATATTCGCAAGTCAATAAATGCATTTTAAATTCTTTGTTTTTCTTTGCTTCTTTTCCTAATATCATTTCAGTTCGCTGATAACAGCGACGTTTAGCATCGGCATTTTTCTGTTGGTCTTCAGCACTAAGTTTGTCTTCGTTGGTGGATATTCCAAGACTTTTCATACTAATTCTTACTTTTTTCCCTTGAACATCGTTAGCTATCATCTCAACTGCTCTGACGCTAGATCGAGCAACTTGGTGTGTGGAAGCTGCCGTAACCATGGTGATGAGATATGATGAGGTCAGCAGTAATGCTACACACCTGGATGGAAAATTACAACACTTCACATATATATACACGTAATAAACATGTGTATTGTATGTATATATAATATACATATCTGAATGAAACATGACAATATTTTGCGCATTCATCCAGGAATATATCAATAAAACATAGCAGTAATAACAAAACAAATACTCACTGTTTGAGGCCAATCTAAACTTAAGAAAAATGTTTATCAAGTTGAATTATTAATTATTGTTTTATTCTAATACAAAAGAAAGTAATTCAAGGATCGTTAAAACAGTTAAAATACAGTTCTTTAAAACTTCATGTCCCAGTTATGGTAAAAGAGAAATTTTTATTTAACTCAGAAATAATCATAACTTAATTATGTAGTTGACCCAAAGACTATTAAATAATATCTGAGGATATTAAATAATATTTTAGGATGGCATGTTAAAGTATCTATAATAGCAAAACAATCTTTTTTGTGCTAGCAATGTTGCCACAGTCTCAATAAATATACATCTATCTATTACAGTATACCAAAATCCTACCATTTGCCAGTTGAGTTTATTAACTTATTCTTACCTGATCACCATAGTACTTGCGCTCACCTGCATTACAGGGCATTGAGTATGACATAATTGGAATGGCCTACACGTGGTGCGTACTTAATATATTGATTGATAATAATAATTATACTTCGCTAATCACCTGTACCACTCCTCCATTGTCTCATTTAATCATTGAACATTGTTTTGCTCTGCTCGCGTCACATGCTAAATTTAGTTGTCACAAAATCAATGAGGGCTGATGAGCGTCTCAAATCTTGTTTTGTTCTTAATTTCTGTCATGATGCGTACATACATAGGTCAACAGTGAGAGAAGCTGAATGCATGCAGCACACACGAATATTGACATGTTTTGTAAGGATTAGCTTGTAAACATAATTAATTTATATACAACAGCCAATGTGTCCTAAATACTAACATTACAAAACTAATCTCAATTGGCTATGCACATGTGTGTATTCAGATATAATTGGCTAAATCTAACAAGGGCCATATCAAATTGATCAATATATATATTAGTATAATTATAACAAGTTAATTTACAAACTGAGCTAAACTAAAGCAGTTTATGACAAAATAATAAGTTATTGATCAGAGCTCATCAGTATATAGTGAGAGTCTTCAGACTTGAAACTCTGAACATGTAAAAAATACCGTCCAACAAAAATAATAGAAAATAAAAACAAATGTAAGAAATACACCATTTAAATACTTATTTAATGATAAAAGAAATCTAGCCAACTTATCATGAAGTATTTCTCTGCTCAATAACTGCTGCTTATATAGTTTGACTTAGTGCTATATCTATTTGTTCCATGACCTTCATCTGTATGCTTCCATAGTCCCATATTACGTGTGATAGTAACATTTAGCCTCTGGGGAAGGTGGACAACTTGAGAATTACTTTCCCCAAAGAATAAAAAATTGCAGGTTTTGTCTATCAATTTGTTCAATTTATTTAATAATACTATAAAGTAAATTATCCAGCAATAATAAAAACATCTGACAATAATAAAACCAAACTAATATTAAATTTTGCTGTGATGATTGTAGTCACATATTGCTGTTTATGTATATAGTTGTGGTCTACTATATTATATGTAGATATATGGTAAAGTGTTAGACAAAGCTTTAGAGCTGAGCATATAGCATATAGCTGTATAGCTGTTTAGTACTATAGATATAACCAGCATATAATATGGATAAGCCTAAGACTCTCTCTCTCTTATAGGGTAAGCCAATTAGATGTTCTCTCTTATAGGGTTTGACACAATGGTGAGTAATATCTATACCTCAACAGCTGACAATTAACATAACTGTATAGATACAACAGTTTAGATGTGATTCCTCAAATTAAAAAAAGAAAATAATTAAATGAATTCAAAAATAAAATAAAACTTAAAATTTCTTCAAACTCCAGGCACAAAGTTTGTGCAAAATTAACACATAGATATGGCATGTAATGTTATCAATTACTGTATGAAACCAAAATCTATTAAATACATCAACGCTATTTCGTATTTTCAAGATTCAAAACTAAAATCATATGTATTTGGTAAATTACATTAATTAGTGTATTTTCACTTGGAAGCATTTTCTATACGATTGATTGCAGCATTCAATGTATCTTGATTTACAATTTTTGGTTTTTCAGTCATATTCAAGCAATAAGTCTATCGACTTCAAACGCTACATTCTATAATTCATCTTTATATGATGTGTTATAGATATATACTGTGATTTAAATATTTGGGCTAACGGACATAATATTCTACACTAACATCTTTTTGATTACCTTACTAATCTCATGCTAGCACTTTAACACTGGCACAAACTTGCACTTCAAATGGTTATCTTGTCATTCATAACTGACTTTATTCAACAAACACTAAACACTAACTATAACTAACACTGAAAACATTAACAAAACAGCATTATTGTATAACCACAGTCCTATTGTATCGGCGGCAGCAACAGTATCTACTCTGCAAAAAATATTGTACACTTTATAAATAGCACATAATCTTAGCTCTTATACATTATATCTTTGTAACATAGTATCTTAACTTATACACATAGGTTCTACATTGAAAATAAAATTAGTAGATATACAAAATTTTTATAACATGAAGCCAATAATGAAGCTATAAAACAATCAAAAACTACACCAAACACCAAACCCTGTCATTCACTCACATCTTTAAGAAAAAGTTAACGGAGTATGTAATTCAAACCATCTATTTTTGGTTGTTGGCAAAACCTAACTTACATAACAAATTATTTCGAATATTAAAACCATGGTTCATATTTTTCAAAGACGGTACAAAAAATCTCTTATTGGATCCATACGAAGCAAAGCACTTTCACTAGCTGTCATACATCTGTCAGCAGTAAACTTGGATATCAAACCACACAAGTGCTTAGATATGCATCACTACAGGTGCTATAGCATAGTATTGAAAGCTAGTGTCTACAGGTAGCATAACTCTAAATATCGTTGTAAATTAATTTTCTTTTGAAATCAGAAGAAGTTGTCCCCCGAATATTAAAAGTTATTTAATTTTTGGAGTTACTAGAAGTTGTCTTCTTTAAATATTAGACGCTAGCTTGCAATGTAGATTATTCCAGTTAACTGCAAGCAGAGAAGTCACAATCTATACTCCACAGGGTGTACATGTCATGAATATACGGGTTGTGGTAGAACACAACTTTGTCCACCTGCCAACTGGCAATGTTCAAGTCGGTGTCTCCATACTCTATACTGTAGAACTCATTGAGCGGATATCTATAGACATTGTCCACTCTGTCAGCAACCATCCCAACGTAGACATCATCTGTTTGAGACAAAATCGGCGTAAACAGCACTAGACACGTTTTTTGTTTATATCTTAAATTATTTTTTTAGATTTTGGAAATAATAAAAGAGTGATAATGTGTTGCTACAAATTTCAATGTGCTGAATTGTTAAAGAAATTATATTATGGGTAAACCTATACATAGTTGATAGCTGGTTGTTATTAGTAACTTTGCATAATATTGTAATCATACATAATATCTCAAATCGCAGCTCTATACATATTGTAGTTACATATAAAGTAAAACTGGGTGATTGCTTAATATTGCAGTATTAATATAAACTATAATTAGAATAGGGTGATATAATAGCAATACCTGTAAACAGGTATGGAGTTGTGAAAGATAATTTGTATATTTCTTTAGCCAGGGATGGAGACAGCATGTATGCCAACCCCTGGAACCAAATGGGGAAACTGTCAAATTTATACTCCTTTTTAGAGAGATACCATTTGGTGTTGGGGTCTCTCATTGGACCACTTTGAAACTGGTTTCCTACAACATATTCACGCAGTTAATTTAAATATATTTTAAAATTCTAAGTCGCCTGGCTAATTGCCAGAAAATGTCTTTAGCGAATTAATGAATTTGCTATTCTTTTAAATATCAGGAGCTCCCAAATATTTTGTTAATTAATATCAGTTTTTAATCTGTGTAAGCTCTTAGTTAAAAGATCAACAATCAAACTTATATGTTCAATTATATTGGGCATGTTTTTATTATACACTCATTTGCAATAAAATCTTCATGGTAATTTTATGTTTTTATAAAACTCACCAAATTGTATTTAACAATAAGTTTATTATAAGGAATAGTTCCTGTTTTGAAATATGATGAATTCCTATTTTATTTACAACCAAATCATCAGCTTTACTATGAATTTAGCAGCACTCAAAAGTTGTTCAACTATTCAAAGGAAGATGTTGAAACCTGCAATAAACGGAGACGGAGAACCGAAAACATCCCCAAGCTGAGCAGTGAACTCATTCCAGAAGAAATAGAAGCGCTTCAGATTGATCATGATGTCATCGTCAACTTTGAGGATCAGTTTAGCTTTGGGGCATCCAGAGTAGTCTGAGGCCCATCTAAAAGAGCAACAAAGGTCTGTATACACAACGTCATGTCATGCAAGGTGTGAATAATAGACTAATTAACTTTAAATATCTCTAGAATTTAGCTTAAAATAGTCCTATTAGTAACCAGTTGCAAGTTGCGTAAACATATAGATATAAAATAGTCAACTGCTAATTAATTATCTATTATTGAACAGAATGTTTCATAATGTTGCTATTTTTAGCCGTGTCAATGGCCAAACACATGGGCTTGAAAAGTTTATTAAAAATATTGCATGACAAAAAAATATTTTTTTTAAAAGTTTTTAGTACATGTTGTAATATATTGCAGTTTTATATTCATTGTTGTTATATACTTCATATTACATAATATATTAGCTTTGTACGTATTATTATGATGTACTTACTTCATATTATATATAGCTTTGTAGGTGTTGTTACGGTAAGTATCCATAAAGTTCACTTGCACCAAATCTCTGTACATTTCTTGTTCATAATTGATCAACATCTGAACTCTATAAGTGTTTGGAAGACCCAAAATAAATATCAGTTTAGACTTGTAGCCTGGGGGTAAATACTTCTGAAATATCTTAGGGTTAGCCCAGGTATTTCTCAAGGCGGCTCTGTTACGAGCATTCTAAAACAGAAAAAACATACCCTACAATGAGGATGCAACTCCCATATGAGTACAGAAAGTCATCGCCAGTGCTAGCACAATAAAGATCAGCGCACATTTTGTTTCTAAAATGCTAAAGCTTGCCTTAAAACCTGCTTTAGGCTCCTATACAAACTTTTCGCTAGATAATTATACAATGAAGAGCCCAGCCTAAAGGAAGATAGTAACGCTGATGTGTTGAATTGTGAAAGACATCATGAACCTCTTGAAATATTTTTATATAAACTGATTTAATGAATGAACATTACCTCAGTGGCACTGTGCACTGTCACTAGTATAATCTCATCTTTTCTGCACGGTTTTGGTTGGAGGATGAATTTGAAGTTATGGGGGTTCACTGTGACCACCCCGTATTCCTTCTTATATGGGTTTAAAACTTTGCTATAAACTGAGTCTATCGGAGTTAAAATCCGTTCATACTTTCTGTTATTCTTCACCTCAACTCTCAACTGTTCGTGACGACACAGAAGAATACGCTTCCTGAATTCCGCCGAACTGCTTTGTTCAGCACCAAGCAACTTGGTAACTCTTCCATTGCATTCATTATTAATTCGTCTGTCAGTCTCAACTATGAATGAGTCAGAAGTATTGGATGCATCTTCACCAAGATTGTGGATGTTTACCATAAACCTTGGACCTGCTACAGACTTTCTGGTCAGCAAGCCAATGGACTTGACTCGAGACCGAGCTTTTTGCTGCTCACTGCACCAGGCGAGCGAGCATATGTGGAACAGCAGCAAAATATACCTGCATTAAGAAGAAAGTATTACACAATTAATGTACAGATCTACACAAGATACAGGTATCACCATTGACAAAGTATATACTAATACAGTACAACATAATAATTAGAGAAACTTACCAAGTATGTGGCATTCCAGCATGGATTGATAAAAACATTTATCCAGGTTTTACTTTGCAAAGTCACCATCACTTTATTGTCACACATCTCCACCTTGTGGTGTAGATCAATGGAAAATATTGTTTTATTATATACACCATTATATTGTTTATATTATTATCATGCTGCAACAGATATAGATTTTTTTATTGTTTCTGTAACAATGATGTTTGGCAAGGGCGTAAATTTAGCACCTCTATAGGTACATTGGCGCCTCGCCCCAGTTATTGTAATGTTTATTGATTATAGACTGTTAAAGGCATGTCTATCAACTCATATCAAGAGTAAATAATAAGACAACTCCTACAGAATGGCACATAATGGGTTAGAATGGCAAATTTGTGGTTAATTTAAAAACAAGTATGTCATATACTGCTTTAAATACCATTTAAGGAGGCATGTGCTTTGCTAATTTGTTCTCTATTCATATTCACAATGCTTCAGCATACAAAGTAAAAGTTATATAATTAACTTACACATCCTACCAGTAACCTACATTATTATCTCAAGCTTTAGATGCTGTTGAGTGACAAGTTATCTATAACTAATAATCTGTTATTCTCTACCTCTATTTCATTGTGCATAAAGTCGTACATATACTCTCAATGCAGAGAAGATATTTATAGCCTCAAAAAATACAGCCTTAAAAATCATTTTGAATATTTATGGAAACTAGCTTTAATAATTTTTAAATATTATTACACAGTTGGTTTAAGGTCATACTTTTCATTTTCTGGCTCTTTGCCAGGTGCTTTATGTTCTATATGAACAATGTTCCACTGATAGCTCGAACAGGTTGAATGTCACAGGAACAAAAAAAATATGAAAAGATAAAGAAACTTATGTTCTCCAATATACTTTTTTATTTTTTTCAAAAGCCAATTCATGTTTAAGTTATAGCTTGTTGAAAAACATAGTCCCCCTTCCACATTCTTTTCAATTTATACGCTCCTGACTTGTTATTGTGTCTCAATATGCCTTGTATTTGAGTGCTTGTTAGTCTCGCTTCACTAACTTTGCCTATACTTCACAAGTGCCAGTGCTGCTGGCTCAAAAGCTAAATGTTATAAACTGTCAGCTAAAACCCAATCTTGTATTCCTAGGTTGGTTGGCCTAAATAAAACAATAGTCAAATCATGATTTCATGTTTTAAAAATTTACTTTATTCTAACCCGCTGCCTAGCTAGTTCTATTTTTGATGTATAATTACAAAATTTGTGATACATTTTTTTGGCAACCATGTGATTTATAAAATGCAGTAATGGTACTTATAATACTCTATTATTATCATTATAATATATTATATAGTATTATGTGTGTTTTTATTATATTGCATAATATCTATTTTATTATTGTTGTTGTGCAAACAAATGCAATTAACCTAGTTTTCAAAATGTACCTCTAAATTATCAGAATATCAGTTTAGATATTTTCATGCTTTGTTAGGTAAACCTAAAAAAAGAGGCTGTATTCCCAAAGTAAAGGGTGTTGAACTATGAACTATATTAGATTAGCCACTCTGCTACCAAGTGCATCAGTATAATATTATATGAATAGCTCTGATGCTTTGTCTCCGGTGGCTGGCTGCGATATGATAACTTGGCCAACTTCCAAGAGTTTAAAATTGGCGCAATTATTCAAGAGGTTACATACTGCACAGAGCTAGCAGTGATAGTAACCTTGCTATTGGCAGTACTTATTACAACTGCCAGCATATAAGCTGCATTGTAGAATGCCGTTGGGGCAGGCTAGTAAAACCAAATTCTGCTCTCTAATATACCTTAGACAAAATGCAGCAACATAATTTTTAGTTTCAAATTACATTTGCCACCCTTACATGAGCTGTGGGCTTCATAAAGATTCATATGATTAGAGATTTATGCTATAGGCCCTATCTGTGCTAGTGTATGATGAAAATAACACACCATTGTCAAAGTTAACTTCAAGTATGTTGTTTTCCAGAAACTCAGTAATGTCCATTTATCTCTCGCATACAAATACTTATGTAATACCATACAGTTTAAGTTTTATTTTAGAGCACATCTGCAAACTCTACAATAAGAGCTTGCTTTACCAGTCTATTTCAGACCTGTTTTTGTAGCTAGTAATACGCAAGCTACTTATTTTTAAACTTTTGGGTTATTTGTTCAAAACCATTAGCTTTGCTAGTAACCCAAGACTATTGCAACAGTTGACTGCTATCAACATGAATTGACAGCCTAATAATTATAACCCTTTTGCGCGCGAAATATTTATGTAATGATAGTTACTCATATAGTGCGCGTCTTATTAACGATGACTGCGTGGTCTAGAGGTTAGAGGCGTCGGCGAGGAGTTAGTTGGTTATGGTTCAACCCTGTTTTGTTGCAATTTTTTTTGTCAACTTATGCAAATCCTACGCATGTATAATAAATATGGCTATAATTGTAAAGTTTTTTTTTAACTTTTGTTCAACAGTAAGACAACATACATGCATAATAATTAGATACTGAACACTGGACTAAACCTTAAATTGATCTTATAGAATACAATGTACTTAAAATAATCATATGTGAATTAGAGAAACTGAAAGTACACCTGCTGCTCTATAGACAGACCTTTACTGACAAGACTGCAAAGTGAAGTGATTTAGCTGAAATTAACTGCCAAACAAACAAAGAATTATGTTGTGCTGAGGCATTTTCAATATATTATTGTAACATAGTGAGATGATTCAGCTAAGTGCTAATGTAAAACAGGGAACATTATATTGGCAGAAATCCAATAGACTGCCAATTTGTGCGAGAGGGTACTATATGTTATTGTGATAGCGCAGAGCGGCAAACGTACTAGGAATGTTATAATTAGTCACAGGAGCGTAGCTAGAACCACCATATGAAGAATTTAGAAAATTGCAGTGAAACTTGCAAAATGGTGTATGTTTTTACCAAATTGTGAAGAGCATAAACAGAATTTCAAAAAACAAAGAAAGTATATTAGAGAAAACATATCAAGGAATGTCAAGTTTAACTTTTATACTTTATAAAATGAATCCCCTGTGCTACAGCAGTGGAACATGGAGGGTGTAAAATTTTACTTATTATGCAACAACTTTCTCAAAAAAATTTTTATTGAAAAATTAAAAAAGTATATGAAAGAGGAATGCAAGAGCTATCTTTTCATGTAAAACTTGTTAATGTGAGACAAAAACTGTTCGAGCTATCCCCTGGAAACCGTTTATATATAACATAAAGCAGTGCCTGAATCTGGAAAGTAATGACCTTAAACCAACTGTGTAGTAATTATAAATAATCTTTATTCATAAGACAGTTTTAATTTTATAGTTTCTGTTGCAGCTTATCTTAATGTTTAGGTTGCAAACCACAAATATTTCAACAAAAGTTTCTGTGCAAATTATAATTTAAATTATTTGCTAAAATACATTGTGGTATTCGAATTAATGGTTCAACTTTGCAAATATTCAATTATTAAAATCATATTAGGTACTTCGTGAAATTATACTTTTTAGACTTGAAAGTTATCTTCTCTTTATTTTCTAGATGCAAAGCTATATAATCTAATAGCATTTGCCCCAAGAATGATGAAAATTTTAATTTGCTATTAGGAATTTATCTGAGTTGACAGTCAAACAACTAGAATAGAAATCTCAGTTACTTTTGCACTAATCACCAGCTCCTACTGTATGATTAAAATGGAATTTACTGAGGGCAGTCTTATATACTGCATGGCGCACATTTTTTGCTTAGCCGCTATTATAGCCATAGTAATAGTGATCGTGATAGTAATAGCAATAGTCATAGCCATATTAATAGTCATAGTAGTAGCAAGAGTAATTGTAATAGTAATAATAGTAGTAATATATAGTTATAGTAACGGTATAGTAGTAATATAGTGTTAGTAAAAGCAATAGTTTTTGTCATAGTGATAGTAACAGTAATACTAAGGGTAATAGTAATTGTCATAGTCCTATTAATAGTAATAGTAATAGTAGCAGTATAGCAGTAATAGTAATAGTAACAATATAGCAGTAATATAGTAATAGTAACAGTAATAGTAACAGCAATAGTAATAGTAATAGTGATAGTGATAGTAGTAGTAGTGACAGTCATAGTAATAGTAATAGTAATCATAATATAATAAAAGCCTTCTTTCATTCAAATATTTATGTTGGTATTTGCCACCATTTTGTTGAAATGAAACTGTAAACATATTTAGCACACAAACTAACTTGTATTGCTGTAAGTGTTTGTATACCCGCTGACTAAGCAATCATCACACTATATAGTAACTCATACCAGTAACATACCACAATATGGTTTAATTCCTTGTAGAGACTAAAACATTATATGTTATATACTATATATGGTAATACTATACATATTATATATACATGTAAGGTAACACTATACATGTTAGTATTTGTACAAGTACATTTTGATACGTACCTTTAATAGCACATTGAGGGAAAGTTTTAGCTCTACCAGTTCCATTTTATTTGCGTACAATAATTTATGTTCATGAAAAAACTACACTAAATAAAATGTTGTATTTCTAGAGTCGTCGTGGTAACAGAGTAAAGGAAGTGTATGATAACAGAGGGGAGAAAACTACCACCCAATTAGTATAATACTCTGTAATTAGAGTAGAGTCTGGCTATAGCGCCATTAGCTGCCATCTTCCCATTGTGCAGCAGCACCAGTTCTAGCAAGATTTTATAATCAAGAAGTTGTCTGACCATGATGTAAAGCATTGTCCAAACTCTGAATCTAAACCCCAGAAATGACTTACAAAGCTGTCTAAGTAACAATACACAGATCTCTGAACCTAATAGCATTGTAGACACCATTGTTTATAGTCTCCACTCCTGATAGAACCCCTAGTGGTGAACGTTTTGAAATGGGCTGTAGCGCAGTAACAATTCTGACCTCACCAGTGACCTGGACTTGAACCCATGACCTGTCACACTAGGCCTGTGCTCTCACCACTAGACCATGGCTGCTGTTAGACTTTATATCTAGACTGTTGACCATAGATACTAACAGAGTGTGTACAAAATTAATAAAAATAAACTATCATTCAGGACAAAACTCAGCTATGTATAGCAGGAAAAACAGATTTTACTTAAACAAAATGTAGAGTGTTGAAAATGAAGTTAAGAGAAGAGTTGATCATAGATCGGGTTATTCTCATTTCACCATGCACCACTTGATTAGATTTAATATTCAAAATTAATCTACAGACAGAAACTTAAAACCAAATTCCCTATTTGCTAGTGCAAACTGTTGAGATTTTATTTTATTCCCTCTTTTAGTTCCAAAATATCCAAGGCAATAGTGCAAAAACAAATGTCCACAGCATTTCATATGCAACTTTAATGGGGAAACTTCAACTGCTTTATTTAAAATAGGAGGGGGGGGGGGTGTTTGCCTACTTGAATGAATGCTATAGGACTAAGGCAAGGACCAATTGTATGCAAAGTTTTCACTCTATTGTTGGGAATAGATAATTTTGACAAGCTCTGTTAACGCTATTAATATCTTTGCCAGATTTTGTAAAGGCCAAAGTGTTGCAACATTTCTCAGTAACTAAATACAATGAGACGAAATGGCACACTAAGTTATTCCCCAGTTGACAAATATCCTCTCATGTTACAACAATAATTGCCACCAGTTATTCATTCTAACTTGATTTGCATTTTTTCGTAAACAACATAAAATATGTTTCCTGACAATTTCAACTCTAGTTGCTAGTAAGGAGACAAACGAAATGGGAATTGAACTTCTTTATTTTTTGTCCAAGTTGAATTTAAAAATAGGTAGCCAATTACCCAGAATGCCTTGACTGTCTTGGAATTTAGCATACAAGTATACAACTTTGTTGTCAACATCACTCATTGTGTTATTTTCACAGTTGCTATGGTTTGTGCTTCGTCACACTTTCTGATGCAAACTATTTGATATTGGCTGGGTGCATGGGACTCAAATTTTAATTTGCTCTAGTTTTAGTTTTCTCAGTATGGCTTTTGTTTCAAGAACAGACAACTTCTCATGCTGTTAGTAATTACTAGAACCAAAGCTGAAAGGAAATCCTTCAAATCTCTTGAGCATTTGAATTCTGTTTTCCACTAAAACAGCCTTCAAGTACAAAACAATGCTTGTTGCAGACGAACAAGTAATGTAAACAAGTAAACACTAGAGCACTCGGCTAGTAGCTATGAGTACTAATTGCACTCCGATACTATCAACATAGCGCACCCTCATTAATTATTATTATTGATATAAAGATACCTGCTGAGTCATTCAAATTACAGTACTGCTAAAAATAATCTTGCCAGAGCTCCCGCATTGATTGGGGAATCCTGCTACCAATGACGTCGCAAGCGATCACGTGAATGTAATGCCAACCAATGAAAAGCCGATACACTCGATGCACACGATGAAAAAGTTTTCTTCAATACACGGTGCCGCCTATGTAGGTCAACGCATACTGCTCAGTCATATGCGGCACTTTTTATTTTCTCTAAAATAGCTGTAGGAGTGGACATAACAGATACACTGCAAGACCAGTTATCAGGTGAGTAGACTTCCAATGTCTACGTATGCTTATATTAATGAAAAATGCTGTTTTGGGGCTTGTCTGCGTTTGCAAGTAGGCTCATTTAGCGTTATTGAACACTGCATCATCATCATGTGAGTTATGACTCATCTCTCCGTTAAAGAATAAATACGCTAAGTTAAAAGACGTTCAAAAACAATTATTCTTTTCAAACTGACAACCTAAACAATGAATGTAAGCTGGCGGTATATATTTTTTTGCAAAAATAGTACAGATTGAAATATACTTCGTGCGACTCAAGTTACTGAGGGGCGTGTCTTTGTATTCATACGCGCAGCAGCATGTGAAAGTGAAACCACCTGTATGCACTTGGGGAAAGTGGGTCTCGCTATTGTATAAGGGCCCTAGATTATTCCAACTCGAAACCACCAATTTTCATTTTGTGTGGTTTCAATAAAATCAAAAAGTTAAATAGTATATTAGTGTAATGTGTATGCCTTTTAGTTTTATAAACAAAACTTCAATTTGCACAATTTTTTACACCTTCTTTTATCAATTTGAATTATGAATAGCTAAACTAGAAAGGATTTGAATTTCAAATTTAATTTTATGTTTCTTGTTGACCTTGAGTCTAAATTATGTTCATTTTTCAATTCATGTAACATACCATTGCACTGATTTCATCAAAACCTTCATAAAAAAACTAAAATAACATTTAGTTTATTTAACTTTATACAAGTCACTAAATTTCATATCTAAAGGTTCAACTTGTTCTTATGATAAATTTTTCTATAGCCATTATGACAATGACGCATTGTTCTGCCCAAAAATGTTGAAGGTAGTTGAGGGCTATATATATGCCCCTGCAGCTGCAACCAAGCTGTGTTTTTATCTTGCAGCTAGCAAACCCCAGGCTTCATCTTTTGACAGTCACAGGTCTAAACCGTAGACATGAATAAAACATGCAACTTTAGATACAAAACATTGAACATCTTTTGCAAAGCTTGCGAAATTTGTGGCTAAAAAGAATTACGTTCTTGTTGAAAGTCATACAGTAAAACTATAATATTGCAGCTTATAAAAGAGTCTTTTTAGTAGTCCAGTAGACCTGAAGAAGGAAGTTTGGCCGCATAGTGAGTCATGCCACATATTATCAAAGGCATCTTTAAACTAACACTAATTTATTCTAAGGTGTTGCGACATAGTTTTGACTCGAAACAGCTGTCGACCACTAATGTTTGAAACTCTTTCTTTCTGCCTGACAACCCCGGACTCGCGATCTTGAAATTCCATGATTAGAATTTGATAATGCCTGATAGGCAAAGCACAGTATTAAATGATTTGAGTGCAGATTTGGAGTAAAGTTGAGCCGGTGAATGACCAGTTAGTTTGCCTGGATTTAGTAAATATATAGATATATTTGACTACCACTAGCTGCTGAAAAAATATGCAAGAAGGTGCAAATGGAGAAGCATAAATATTGAGATTTAAACTAATATATGTAGTGCATAGCTTTAGTAATGGTAACTTAAAGTGTACCCTGTGATTCGACCCAGTAACTTTGGTCATGCTCTATTGCTATAATTTTTTAACGTCAAATACTTGCTCCTTGTTTTTGCAATATTGGATGGTTGAGTGCTTGCAATAGAATTCCTATTATATTGTTAATATTATGTCTGTTGACGTGGATATCTAAAATAAACCGTACTTGTGCAAAAAGTCCAATTATAATAGAAACTATGAGACAGGTTACCAAACTGGGACCTCTCTTACGTATAGGATCTGTCCATTTTTCAGTGCTTGATGGTAAACTATAACTGAAACTTTTGCAAGTATGAATTGTAAACTAATATATAGCACGTTATTATCCCTCGACTGAATGTGATATGATAGTCAGATATACTATTCAAATCAAATTCTTTCTTCATTATGCAGCTGATAAAATGCAAATAACTTATCTAAATAAGGTTATTGGCAAAGTTCTCTACTTTAAATTCAGTGCAGTGGGCAACAACCAGCTCGGATTAGTTATGTAACAGGTTGTTAGCACCACTTTGGTGCAGTTCTTAAGAGTCATAGCCATATTCCTACCAGAAGGTTAGAAAAACTGAGTGATTCAATGATTGACATGCTAAAGGTTTGCCCTAGTAGTTGCAGCTAGTAACTAGTCAATTGTCTTCTAATAATGGTAATCGGCATACGATGATGTGTCATGCTACGGCTGACTCATGATCACTGGCCTAATAACTGTATCGGTTTTGTTATTAACTTCAATGCAAAGAATCCCAACGACTATTATTAACTCTGAATCACAGCTGCTAGCATTGCACGTAGGCAATGTTGTTTGGAATATGTGTCAACCAAACCTCATTGCCTTATATGGTCATAACTTGATATAAACCTCCACTGCAAGGAATGAAGTTGAACAGAGAAACGAAATACCACACTCACGCATCACAAGTTGTACCAAGCACACTGCTGTGAGATTAAACTGGAATTCACTAAAGAAAACTAAATGTCTAATAACTAGTTGCTAAGTATAACAGAACCGTGTGCAGGAGGCATGACAGAGAATGGCAACCAGAGAAAGCGCTGTTGGTCCCACATAGTTCATCATAATCACACATACTTTTTGCCAGTCAATTGCAAGCTACACTCATTCAGACATCTACAAGTTCTAAGAACTTTCATGAGTTGAATCAAATGATACTACGGCTATCACTTTGAGTATGTAATGAGGGGGGAGGGACTAGACCTCCCTAAGACTGCAGTAGGATCACTGTGACTGATTAAAATCTAATACTAGTTAGTAGACTACTAGGAATGGGTAGAGAGAACACATCCTGTTAGACAGATAGTTAGACGTGGGTATTAGTACACTGCTACAATATGCACAAGTATAACAGTGCAGCCATTCTAATGTAATAGTGCATGAAAACAAAGTATTAACTGTAACCAAGCTGATGGACACAGAAATATCACAAACATCATATCTCTCCATACAACGCCACTCCCCCTTTTTACAAGATTAGAAAAGAGAATGATAATGATAAAATGAAATTCTATAGAATCTGATGCATTGTAAATAGAAATTATCTGCTGAGATTTCAACACATCTTGTGAACAGTGATTGTGACAGAAATCTTTTCATTTGATATCATGAATTTGCTTCAATAGAGTTACACAATTGTCATTTTATTCTCTCAGCAAAAGAATAATAATGTATAGTTACTCGTCTTAGCATTATCTCGGCTTCAATGGTACATTTAAGCAAGTATTATATGGCAATTACATATTTTTCACTTAGGTGATAGGTCAATAGACTGCTATGTGGTTTTGTCATGTATATAAATGCTCACCATGCTGGTAGGCACTACCAGTATGGCATAGTTTGGCCGAAGCCCTTCAGGTATTTTGAGTTTATTAGGCATGTTGCTATAACTAAATTATGCAAGAGTAGATGGTGTTGTAATCATTGATATCCTCATGTTTCCGGTGGAATGTTTGGGAGACTCGAAATCCATGGCTAATATATGCAGACTTCACTGCTGCTAAGATAAATAAAGGATGTGATATTAATGAAAATTTAATTTTTGAGAGCTTTGCAATTTAAGTTGTGTTCTCATACATTGTGTTGGGAATAGTGTAGGAAAACCGTGGAACAAGAATTATATACTATAAGTAAGCCACTAGAATTTAGATCATAGCTGCTTTTCTCTTTATAGACTTCCAAGATTCTTGATTGCAGTCTCCAACTACTAACACTTTGCTTTGTTTACATCCAAAATACGTGTGTGCTTAAATTACTAAATCTTGATTCAGTGAAGAACGCAATCTTATTGCATCATAAGTTTGTTGTTAGACTTGGTGTGCAAAGGGGCAGATAACGTTGAGTCAACATAATTTCAGTCAATAAAGCAACTCTTACAGAGAAATTGAGTGATGATAAAAGCCTGACTTTTGGTGAATGATAAAGCAACCTGTTATGACATTAACACTGCCATAGCAGATCATTCGATGGTGAAACATTTGACATGTATGTTGCACTGTACATGGTTTATATGACCTAGTTTGATGTTTGCTCAACTGACTCAATATCTATAACATTATCGTGGTATTATATTGTTGGAGTATAATTATTACTAGACATGCCGCTAGGATTGTAAACTGATTATCAACATCGTTGGTACTTGTAGTACACTTGAAAATTTTATAAAGTTGATGGATTCATTACTGTGGCTTGAACTGGGCGGTACTACAGCTAATAATCTTATAGCCTGTGAATGATTTATAGCCCGGATTCTAGCTGCCAAGATACTATAGTACTGAAACTTATTTCTCTAAAAGTCTTATTCCTAAACTTGAATGTTGTAGTCCATCTACTTAGTCTGATATTCTTATGTTGTCTGAGCAATGGCAGAGTTACAGTTGTGGGAGTTGGTTTAATTAAGTTGCTTCATCTCATTATGATTTTTCCAACTGCATATAATAACAGGGTGAAAGCTGGGAGGGAGGGAAACCGGATACAGTGTCACCAGTGTTCACTCTACATAGTTCACCATTACTTCATCAGTACTCCTTTATGGTACTCTAGATCAGCATTGTCAACTCACTACTGAATGAAACTGTGATTACAATATTATAAAGAACCCTAAAAACTACTGAAATTGCATACAATTTAGAAATTTGTAAGATGCTTTTCCCGTATATGAAGATATTTCTAACTTTTTGCTTGAATGCATTTTGGTGATAAAGTATAAACACTTTACTATACATGAATGCCTAGCTGAAATTTATGTTTAAAATTGCTTTTGTAGCTTGTACTAAATCCATTGATATATAACTCCTGCCAATATCGAAATGGACAATTTCTGTCTAGGTATCCAGGGAAGGAACTTGAATATGCTGCAAGTTAGTTCAAGGGGAGATAAAATTTAACCAAAGCTTTTTGAAATTAAGAGGAAAATTCAAGTACCTGAAAAATAATAATACTGAATTATTATTCAATGGGATAAACCTTTTAGTTTATAAATTATAATTGGCATGAATTAGAGAACTATAGTGTGAATTAATTCACTTGACCTAGTCAGTTTCGTTTAACTAGCCAAGCCATTACTTCTGAATGCTTACATTGATAACCCATTTGTGGTTGAATAGGACTTACTTCCTTGTCCATATAGGGATATTTGAGGAGGGAGTTTGTTATCAGCTGCTGTGAAGTGATTTTAAGCAGCAGTTATCAGGCAGCTGTACATGAAATGTTGGTTGGTGTAGGAGTCCAGATTTTATTATAGAACTGTACGCGAGAGACGTGGTAACTCAACACTGTGTCTCACATCTAACATTGCGCAGTTATTTTTCAATCAAGTAGTAGTGGCACTCAGGTATGGAGGAAGTTTCATACCTCAGGTCACCGCTGCCAAAAGTTACTAGTGCCATAAGATGATGACACAACAACCTCTACTGTTGAATTCTGTGTAAAGCATGTAGATTTGCCAAATAGAAACTATTGTAATAAAACACAGCTGGCTTATTGGTTGGTTGACAGTCTAGTTAAGTTAGAAGATTGCACTTTTATGCATTTATAGGTTGGTACTATTTCACTGTACTTAACAGCCTTTTCCTCCCAGACAAGTTGAAGAAATAATTATGCTAATCTCTTCTCCAACAAAACTTATCAGCCATCCTATTTGCCTACAACTATAATACTTTATGACAACTATTTGATTGATCCTTCAGCAGCTTCTAAACTACTTTTAGCTTCTAGAATTTTAATCTGACCGGCACATCCTATCTGGCAATTCCAACAATTGTCAATTGGAAGGACAAAGTTATGTTTACTGCTGAATTTAATGTAGACCAAATGCTACATGTTTTCATAACATCTTTTAGGTTGTTCAATGTTAGCAATGTTTATTGCATGCTTAGTATTAGTTGTATATAATCTTACAAAGTGTGTATTGCTGATATTTTTAAAACTCTTGTCATAATATAACCTAGTTTCTTTGCAAGAAATGTTTGACAACATTTATTTTCCATTTGTAGAAGTGAAGGTAAGCCAGACAGTTTGGGAATGGCAGGAATAGATTTGCTGACAGATTTAGTCCCATCATCGCTGTTTGACTTGGAGTTATCAAATAAAGTAAGTCATGAAGTTGTTCACTTTAGACCTCATTGTGCTACGAAATCCTTTCTGATATACCCCACTTCTGCACATCATGAAAGATACCTTGCTTGCATTTTGATTGAAGAAAATTTAATACTGAATGTGATATGCAGCAAATGTGATTAATGTTGAGATTATACTAATGTGCGAAGTGTGGATCACTGTGATTATTACTAGTTATCTATGTTTCAGAACCTGTTGCATATAAAAGGGTTGAATGAGTTTGATGGTTTGGAAGAGAACTACGACCAATGGAGCAGTCATGAAGAAACTAGCAGTGTTGATACAGACTACACTGATGATAAATCTAGCCCAATGTGGTGCACTAAATA
Source organism: Bugula neritina (assembly GCA_964035545.1). NCBI lineage: Eukaryota > Metazoa > Bryozoa > Gymnolaemata > Cheilostomatida > Bugulidae > Bugula > Bugula neritina. The sequence goes on along the minus strand of OZ037771.1, from coordinate 2,831,755 downwards.
CGACCATGAACGTTTAATATCATCCAGTGACGACGACGACGAGTTAGATTTGCTCAAATATACAAAAAAGAAACGAAGGCGCCGATCAAAGCATAACCTACGTGAGTAAATTTTAAGATACTTTGTCGGCTGTCTAGGTTAAAAGTGCTGTCTAGGTTAAAAGTACTGTCTCCCTGAAGAGTTGAGAGTACGCCCCTGTGAAAGGAGCAAGCAGGTCAAGATAGCTGCTATTCTTGCAAACACTCTGCACACAATGCGTTGAAAGACATGAATAAACTGCTTTGTGCAAATATGAAGGCAATTTAGATGATGAACTTTAGGGAATTTGAAACTGAATGAGCACAGTCAAAGGCAATAAGTCCTGCCTATGAATACTCTTCAATTGTCAATGCGTTTCTAATTATCCTGATTTGCAGACGTTGTTGATAAATGGCATCATTTACCTGTGCATTTATTTCCATTTGCAAACTATATTTACTTTTCTACAACTTTCACTTTCGAAGCTTTATTTTATGAATCAGTCTTGATCAACCTGGATAATATTACTAGAGTTGAGACCAGCTCTGAGCAAATACTTTGTGTTTGGATTTTAAGTACTTCCTTCTTGGTTTTATTCTCTGCTCTAATAGTATAAATAGTTGCACGTAGTTTTTATTAAACTTTATAGCAACATTAAAAAATGTTTCACAATTGGTTTTGAAATATCTAATGCAATGATACATTATGCTTGAATATTCGCTATTCTGCTTCTTCTCACACTATATTCTGCTATCACCAGGTATTGTGATGTAAATTGATAAGATGCAGTCCACAGTATACCACTATTGATGGCTATAAATTTATCAGAGGGTGTTTTTCTTATCTCCAGTTCTTGGGTTAGGAAACAGCTAGATTGTATCTACCTCCCACCTGAGGATAATAAAACCTGTAGATATTATGGTGAATGCTAGTAGGTGCTGCAAGCCTCTCTTTATGCTAGTTCCAGCTATTGTTATGCTCAGACAACTTCTTGATTTAGTTTGCTTTATAAATGGTGTGTTTCATAGAACCTCCATTTCCAGTCTTGAAAGGGAGAGCCCAGGTTTTTCCAAGTCCCATAGGTAGTTGGACAATCCTGTCATGTATATCATTATGTAATTGAATATGGGTCAGCATTGCGGCTGTATATTACATTCTCAGAAGGAAATGGTGACTTATTGGACTCGATATAATAAACCCAGGGGTCTTGTTTATTCATGACATGTGTTTTTAGGTAATAATACTAGTTGGTTAGTACTGTACAAGCATAGATAGCATCAGCTTAAATATAGGTTTGTGACCCAAATTAAATAGGGTTGCGTTGTTACTAGTAAAGGAAGCTACTCAGTTGATTGTGTAAAGTAATGAGGTTGATAACTTAGGGAGGGCTTATCATTGCTTGTAAATCTGTGATTCCTAAATAGCTTGATGTTGCCATACATTTATGTAAGTATAACAACTTCGACTGGAAACCCTGTGTCTGCTTAGAAGTTTATTAGTTGATTCCATCTAGAGAAAGATTATCCTTGATTATTGTGAAGCACTTTAGGATACAACTTTTTATAGTTGGTTAGTATATAGGTGAAGACTTTGTGGTTAGATGGTCAAAGTTGCCTGCCTTCCCTGACTCTTGACCGTTTCTAGCGAAAGGATATAAAGTCAAGTTTGATGAGTAAAAAGATTGTAACCAATAATGATTTGAGCCTGCAAAGTCACTGAATTTTGCAAATAAATCTTATAGATTCCTGCAAGACACACCAACAGCTTATAGGCTGTTTGTGTTGCTAAAATGATTTTTTTAGTGTTTTAAATTTTTATCAATTTTTTAACACTTTGTTTAACCTGTCTAATGGTGTAATATGATCTGCTTGTATTGTTCACATCAATTATTATAATTTAATTGGCATTGAATTGTAAAATTAAATCGTCAAAGTCATGGTGATTAGACCTACCCTAACTCTACTAGTTCTACTTGGAATGCAATTTTGAATGAATGCATTTGTACTTCAAATAATTCGTGGAATTAATAGAAGTTGTCCTTTCATTTTGAAAGGCATTGAGTGAACAGATAACTTCTTAACATTACAAATTTTTACAAATTACGTAGTACCAGTAAAAGTTTTCTGGCAGTTTTAGCTCATGCATTTGTAGCGAAGTGCATGCAAAAGGAGTTCTTAATAATGCTTAAACTTCATCAAAATATTTTTTGTATTGAAGCTTAACGGCTATAAACTTGTGAAGATTAGTATGACTAAAATAGCATATCTAAAAACTCTGTTGAATACAGTTTTAGTTAGTTAATCTCACAAAAATTACTAGTACCAACAGTTGCTATATCATTGCTCTATGTAGCAGCTTTAGGGGACAACCTAATCGAAGTGGAAATAGTAATATTTTTACACCTTCATAATATACGCTCAGGTGTACTCAAGAAAAGACAACTCTCAAATATGATTCATGAGGTGACTTATAGTAGTAACACCATAATATTATTCTGCATAACTTCTTAAACCACTGTCTGAGCACATTTTATCAAGATTTTAGAGATTCTTAACTTTTAAATTTTAGTAGTTGTTAGTATTCATTTATATAATAAACAATTGTTAGGTTATTGTTTTGGTTTTGGGAAATGAACTTCATTTCCATGAACTTGAAGAGTGTTGACTAATAAATTAACATTCTATAACTGTTCAGTTACACTAACTGTGAATGTAATAATAATAGTATGTGGTTAAGCCCAAAGTATCACATGTACTTTTAGTTTAACTTTAGGTTTTACAGATACTCATACTAGCAGTAGCCAGTACTAGTAGTACTAGACCGAGTATTTATTATTCAATTTAAATTATTTTCTGCGCCTATATTAGTATTACTATTATAATTATTTCGGATTGCATTATGTATATAAATCACTATTAGCGTAAAAGTTGAACTATTTGCTAATATTCCGCCCCAGGTGGCGCGGCAACTGTACCCGGAATCTACTAGTACTACTACTTCACATACGCTAATCAACGTAGTTATCGTAAAGGTATTGCAACGCATTGGTGTGTTACTACTACTCACGTGTTATAACCAGGAAATGGTATAGCCGATTTACATTTTAGGAAAAGAATGCGCGAAGACATAAATGTATTTGTTTATCAATTGCGAAGACTGGGTTGGAAATAGAACATGATTTATAATTGAAAATTATTTTAATACAGACGCATAATTGATATAGTATACGCAACTAAGGTTAAATTATATAACTTTGAGTTATGCTAGCGCTGAATTTGTTTCTGTTGTTTGCGTATCGTACCGCGATAGATGAAGGAAACGCGTGCCAACTTCGAGGCTGAGTAAACTCTAACACGATGTCGGAACAAACTTATACTAAAACTTCAGCTTCTAGAAATGGTCTTGAGCTACTTCTCGCGGCTGGTAAATTTTATTTAATATGTAGACAATATACTATTCAATATTTTACATATAACCGCAATAATTTGGCGTCTATCGTAATACTAATCATTCAGTTTGAGTTTTAGACTAACAATAACACTAACACTAGTAACTCAGTAGACTTGTAGTTATAGTTTTACTTTAGCATAATTATTAAAGTTAATGTTATTATAATGTAATTTTAAATCAGTTTTGTTATGAATATAATAATATAATTATTGAATTTAATCCTAATGTATATCATAGTCACTTAAAGTTAATCATAATGCTACTTCTACTAGTACTACTACTACTACTTCTACTACTGTTAGCAAGTAGTACTTGCTAGTAGTAGCACTGCAGTAGACCTAGTACTTCTCTACTAGTAGTGATAGCAATAGTTATACTTAGAGTAGTTACTCAGTTAGTACCACTTATTCTCACCTATCCCTGCATTGTCCTGTTTGGGTAGCGTTTCAGTTAGTACCACTTATTCTCACCTATCCCTGCATTGTCCTGTTTGGGTAGCGTTTCAGTTAGTATCACTTAATTATGCTATACAGTTTGAGTTAGTGTTACTGTTAATGTTAGTCGTAAGGAAATTCAAATTCAAAGTGAAGCTGTCACTTGTAATGGCATAGCCTATGAGTATGTGTGTACTGCTATAAGCCAAGTATAATATCATTATTAGCATAGAATTTTTGTTATACCTTATCAACTGTGGACTATGCATATAGCATAAGTATAACCCTATAACTATAAGTCTAAGTATAACAAATAACTATTACTATTCGACTTGGTATTACTATTAGGTATTCGATTTAGTATAAGTATAGTTTGACTTTGATTCCTAAGACATGGGGCTAGGCAAATACAGTAAGATTTGGTAATAATAATATGAATAAGAATTGGTAGGTATTTTTATTTCAAATCTTAGCATAACCCTAACTCAAGCCAAAATATTAATTAGTTATGCAAAGTTTTGAATTTATAAAGTCAGTGATTTATATTAGATATGAGTATAACTTATGAAATAGCCTATGATTATAACTATTTATTAAAAAAAATATAATTCCATGTAGTTTCAGTTAGATAACACGTATCTACTAGAACTAGTAATTTATCAGTGCTAAATTAATATGGGTATGACTTTTAGTACCATTTATTCCTGTATATCATCAACAAAGTTAATCTGAATTTTAAAAACGACCTAGGTATGTTGATAAATTAATCATTTTGGTTTGGTTTCCGTTTCATGGCTATATATTCATCCAAGCATCGGTTAAAACGAATAAGTATTGGGCCATTTTTGACTCTGATTGAATTGATAGTTCTCTAGCATGATGCAATAGTGAGCTTGATGTAGTAGTGAACGTGGCTGGATTATCAAACTCAGTTGATGTATTCCTTAGCTGGGACTACATGCCCGTAGTAGTATTAGTAACTTATTAGTATAAAGAATTAGCTGTCTAATGCACCTGGTTTTTCATTAGCACTTGAAACTGGAATGATTTAGGTCCCAATTCTATAAACAGGTCTGAATGGTAAAATGCAAATTTTAGATAATTTACCTCTCTCAAATTCGGAGTTCAAGTTGCATCTTTTAATAAATAATGACCTTAGGTGCTTCAGGCTATTGAATAGAATTCAGTTGCTCTATAATATCTATGTCGCCCTACCAGCTGTGCTGCGACTTGCTGGTGCCATCTTACTTAGCTGGGTTTATTCAAAATACAGTTAGTTTAACAGTCACTGGCTACTGGGCACCTACACCCCAGTACGGTAATGTAGTGCAATCAAGATTAACTGAAATCAATATGATTTTTGCCTGTAATGAACTTTTCTGGGATTTTCTGGTAAGCCAGTTGTCATGGAGTCTCTATTATCAAAACAAAGTCTAATGGCAACCAAAGACTCTTTAGAATCGAATCAGTTTTGTGTGATTCAGTTTTTGTACAGGTTAGCTATAGGTATAAAGCAGCAAGCAATACGTGTACTGCTACTCCTAGCCAGGTGATTGATGGTGCGAGTGGTAGTTTTATGTCACTAGTTGTTGACCCAACAACTACTAAGCATCACAGGCTACGATTGGCTAAAAATCTAGGCCACTATCTCTACGTGGTTTCACTGAGTAGCCACATCTACCTGGGAAGCCATGTTTTGCTTCTCATATTATGATTGCAGTAGCTGTATGCTAGGCTTTTAGTTTACTATGATTAGACATGATGAGTGGTAGCTCACTGAACTACTTGTTTTTTTTCTGTTTTATGCTGTTCTTTGTTCAAAACACACTCATGACGCCAAGTCTTACTCATTCTGCAATAACTTATTAATTCCTTATGTAACCTGAAGAAGTTAATTAGTTTCAGCTAGTAACTCTTAATTAACTTTAGGGTTAGGAGGAAATATGTGGGGGTGATAACTCCATGATGTAGTAACCATGATGCACAGCTTTTGATTGTGAAGTTAGATAAGTGGGGAGTTGAAGTACAAGTGGTAGTTTATTTCAGCTTACACCGTGAAAAGAAGTGCCGGTATCAATAGCCAACTGCTTGAGTTTTAAGTGTTGTCATTGTTTTTATCCAAATGACTTGTTTAAATTTATTACTATAACTATTTCAACTAAACAAATGGGAGACCAAGAGGCTTTTGTTACAGTTTGTTTTATTTGATAATTGTTTGTTGTTCTGGGTATGTTTGTTTTAGGAGGAAAAATGCTACTGTAGCTTGGACTCTATATTTTATTGTTTGTGTCTTGACATTGCTGTTTGTCTGTAGCTCTGTGTAATGATCACTTGGTGAGGCTAATGCCATGTAATGACTGTAATGTTACATAATGTCTCTTTCCACAAAGCATGTCCTACCATCTGGTGTTATATTTCTGAAGCTTCTTCAGTTTTACTATTTCTATTTGATTTTGGGAGTTGTGCATCCTTTCTTCTCATGTAAAGCGTAGCCATAGTTCTTTGACTAAGTAAAACATCTCATCTTCTAATAATTAATTATAACTTCACTAGAAATTGCCCCCCCCCCCCTGTAGTCAGGCAGGTGCATTTTTTCGGTGAGGCTTTTATTATCCATGACATTTGCTAGATATACTTTGTTTTATTTTTGTTAGAGTTAGAATTAGGTAATTTCTAGCAAGCTTCAAATATTTGGGTAATTAAACAAATGATAATACTTTCTTCTGTTGCCCAATACCGGAGTTATATGGTGTTACTGGAAATTGTTCCTGTTATGCTTAGAATCTGTTGAGGCTGTATTTAATTATTTATGACATCAGGATTGTTTACAAACACCTTAAGTTGTGCAATAGAGGAAATACTGGGTTTATTATAATTGTGATGTCACTGCTAACATTTCCGCATTGGTCCTGCTTTATTAGCACTGTAATGACAGATGTGGTAACCCGTTCTACAATTCATTTATATCCCGTTCGCTTCATTGAGCAACTGATTGCGAAATAGTAATCCGACCTTACATGAATCAGCATGCCTGGTCACGTGGTATAAATAGACCCGTCAGGATTTCCATAAATTATTTATAGACTAGTGTCATTCATTCTCGCAGCACGGCTCTCCTCGGGCTGTTGTCATTTTCACTGTCTAAGTCGATGGGGAAGCACAGATTTTTCTTATCACCCACCATTTTGTTTACAACCCACTACTTCTGCTACTATGACTTCCTCTGAATACACATCACTGGATACTACTTTAATGGACTCGTACAGCAAGGATATCAATTCTAACCAGCAGACCAATGCGTTGCTTCACCCATATATGGCGATGGCCATGCCTTTTCTCTTGAGTCACGAGCACTTTCTGCTGACATCGTCTCAACGACTCGCGATGCTTCAGAGTTCAGAAACGGCAACGCTAAGTTCTTCTGCTGAAGAGAATGAAGAGCTTTCAGCAGCGCTAGACTTGACTACCACCAACTGCTCTTCCTATAAAAAATCATTGATAAAGAGATATCATGGTAAGACTGAATAACTGCGAGACAAACTGAAACCAGTAACATAATGAGTGACAAACTCATTTTTTTCTGTGGTGTGACTGTTACATAACGCTGAGAAACTTGTTGGTCGGCTGGGGACATCATACTTCTTCATGTTCACTCTCTACTCGGTCATCTTATACATACATCTGACAGCATCTACTGACATATCTATGACATCTGCTCAGTGATGCAACTTTATTAATTCTCTAGGATCCCGTGTCTAGTTGCATTAGTTACTGTGTATCTCCCATGTTTATAGTTCAACTGTTTGTATTAGTTAGTATTTCTATAGTTCAACTGTTCCTATTTTTAGCTGATATCTGTGAAACAGGAAGTCAGGCTGCGCAGACTCTTATATCCATGGACTCTCCCGGCAGTTCAAACGATTCCCGTACTTTACTCAACAGTGCAGTTACAAACGGCAACACGCCTACACCACAATCAAAAACAGGTAAGTTGCCTCTTCCCACCTGTTTCCATTCCCACCTAGTCCCCCACCCCACCCAGCCTAGCCTGTGTATCCATATAATGAAAGATATGTTCATTGGTCAACTTCCTTGTGGGTGGGAGAATTATTTCTTTAGAATTTCATGGGAAAACATGTTCATACACTCATTATAATTATTGCTTAGTAATGGCTGTGTAATAATCCTAACTTCTTCCTCCCCAATCTGACAGCTAATAGGGCTATAAATTACTCTAAAGTCAGACATCCTGTTTGAGTTGCACTATGAGGAAGGAACTTGAGTACACCATTCACCTCTGAACTTAGTCAATTACTTGCAATTTTATGAGTCTTTCCAAATATCTCAGCTTGTCACACGTACTGTCCTCATGTTGGAGGTGTGCTGAACATGTTCTTGTATGATTCTTCAGTGACCAGCATCCCAGTGAGTCCAGCCGACAGCGGCGTCTCAGACCTGGACAGCAGCAGCAGCAGCGACGAGGCTAAGAAACAGTATAACTTGATCAACACTAACGGTTGGTTTTACTTCTGCACCAAACACTACTGTCTTATGTATTAGCCCTGAATTGGATTCTTTTTGCTTGGTGGAAGATGCCAAGTGCCTGTAATCGTGTTGACTATTTTCTGGCTAAAAATATACATGGAAGCTGGGAGGGCATGCTAATCCCTATATATTGACACTGTTCAGTTTGTGCCCCTCATTTACCAGATTCTCTGACTGATTCTAAGACATGACATGCGTTAACCTTATTCTGTCAGTTTATCATTGTGGAAGGCCGTTAATCAGGTCAGGCAAACATCCGGCTTATATAAGGAACTGCACTGCGTGTGTTGCAGGTCACGTGTTGACTCTACCAATAGTGTCTAGCTACATGATCACATCTCCCTACACCAAGACTACCATACAAATGGCTCGTAAGAATACCATCGATACATCCACGTCTCCCAGTATAGCCACAAATCTCGCAGTACATCCAGGTTAGTTGATGAGTCACAGTCTAAACTTTATATCAGACTAATTAACTGGACGTGTCTGGTAGAGGTTTATCACCTGCAGCTTCATGTCAGGACTTGGTGTGTAACTTTGTGGTGTTGACATTGTAGATTCCATCCAGTCTAGCTATGTTCTATCTCGGCAGCACTCGCACGTCGTAAACTTGTCCAATCACATGAAGAGGCAGCACGTTGACAGCACAGAGTATGACGGCCAGTCAGCTGGCCCCCTCATGAAGAGGAAGAGAGAAAGTGAGCTCCTAGTTTTATTACTTCAACAAGTTGGCCAGTGAAATGACATGCTTTTTTCTGTTGAGTAATTAGATTTTTTTGTCATTGCAAAAACTGGAACGGATAAGGAGAAATTGGAAGTTTCTTTTCCCTCATTATAATTTTTGAATTTATTATAATGTCCATGTTTAATATTCGACCAGATAATGGCTTACGTAACTTTTCTATGTTTCCTTGCATTGTTTTGGGGAAGTACATATCTATCACTACTAGCATAAGTATCTCACTAATACTATCTCATAATGAATCAGGATATTCTCTCATTTCCTATGACTTAACAGAATTGGCTTGTCTGATATTAAGTCTATTTCCTATGCTAATTGTGTCCAAGTAAAACCTTTTCTACCTTTCTATAATTTACGTTTACTAATTGTTATTATTTACTAAATGTATTATTATTAAATATAAATTTGTACTTTTTAGGTAGTACAACATACCTGTGGGAATTTCTCCTACAACTTCTACAGAATAAAGATACCTGTCCCAGGTACATTAAATGGAGCAACAGAGAAAGGGGAATATTTAAACTAGTTGACTCTAAGGCTGTCTCCAAGCTATGGGGTATCCATAAAAACAAACCCGACATGAACTATGAAACTATGGGCCGTGCACTAAGGTGAGGTGGTTTTCTAAATGAAGTATCTTAGCTATTATTTATCAAGGTTGGTAATCAATTAGCAAATACAGTGCGCCCTCCGTACCTCACCAAGTTGCGGGTCTTGAAACCTCGATTCGTGGTGAAACAGTAGAATACCGGATTTAACTCACGGATTCAATAAATTCGGCCATTTTGTCTCTATACACACGTACATAAGCCACAAAACGAGGTTCAAGCCCTTCTCGTGGCCTATGGGATTTCGTAAGAGCTAGGTTCATGAGGTATGGAGGGAGTACTGTAGTACAAACTTATGTGCACGAAGAGGCCAGATTGAGTGCAGTAAGGTCCTTCAAACATATTCATTTATATGTACTTCCTTGATAGTCCAATAGACAATCTTTCATTCATTCCACTTGGCCTATATACCATGAGATACAGATTATATTCTAATACCATTCAGTAAGGAGTTGTATTCCCTCCTGAACCCTTTTCAGCCTATAGCTTTCTCTTTTATTACTTGTAGTTAATTACAAATAATTGTGAAATGATTCATAGCCTGTTATTGTCTGCCCAACATCGTTGGGAGTTGGCAGAGTGGACTAGGATGTGCACATGCACAACTATGATTTGCAATTTTAAATGTTATTTATCTGAACTGCATGCCAGACACTGCTGAAACCTGCCCAGGTATACATCATTCTCTAGTTATTAATGAGAATTTCATGTTTTAGGTATTATTATGCCCGAGGCATACTGAACAAGGTTGATGGCCAGCGACTTGTGTATCAGTTTGCGGAAGTGCCAAAAAATATTATAGAAATAGACTGTTCAACAATATGAGCCACCATAGCTTGAAGTAAAGAGATAGAGTCAGCGGCCTCGCCGGCAGCACGCCCTCCAGACTGGTCTTCTGGTGCATTCGTCTCCAGTACACGGATATAAACTGTTGAGAGGTTCTTTGGTGCTCAAATATTCACTATAATTATCAGATTCATTGCGCCTACTTTCCAAACATTTTAGCTATTATATAACATTCCAGGAGTTACGTTTCCTTGGAATCTAATATATATATATATTATTTGCATTGCTGTAATTGCTTATTGTATTTCATTGATGCCCTTCTGCTCAAATTCAATGAACTAATGTAATTAAATGCAATTCTTGTAAATGTACAAAAATGTGCTTAGATAGTAATTTTTGGATTTCTACATTAAATATACCAACATATTATATGTACAGGTAATTTTATATTATATTTAGTTTAATAATATTACATTTTTATACTAGTTTAGTGTTTTATTCCGTTGAGATATTTAGTGTAGGCTTCCCCACGCATGTATCTATACTGAGGTGGTGCACATTAACTTTAAAGTACTTATATTGCATTCTGATATATTTTCCTTTACGTATAAATTTTTGTGCTTACACTTTTTTAAATACACTAAACTCAATCAGTGTACTATTATCTAATTTCTAATAAATCACTTATAATGTAACAAGCAGTTTGCTGTGCTTCCATTAGTCCTAGAACCATTGTAACTGTAATGACAGCATTGAAAGCAACTGTAGTATATTAGAATATGCATTTCTATGAATTATTGCAGTGTTATGGCTTGTCTTGAAGTCTCAAGGATAATGGTTTAGAAAGAGTTGTGCAAATAAATTATGGGCCTTGAGCTAACTGTAAATATAGAAACCAGCAAGGGTTATGTTTCAAGTAAAATGAACAAATTTACATTACACAGTCATTGTGTTTGAAACAGGATTTACTAATCACATTAGGTAATTTAATAAAAGTGTATTAGAATTTGCTGTTTAAAAACAAAACTACAATAATATGATGCTAATTTGTTTGAACAACTTAGCATTATTTTTCTAGCTCCTTATTTACCATTTCCGAGTAAATGCCTGAAACAATTGTTGATATAATTCAGAGTTGTAATACCTTGTATCTATTCTTGTTGACAAAAGCTGTGGGCGCTAATTGGTCAAATGATTAGAAGCTTAGATACACTGAAATAATAACTAGTGCTTGGATACATTTATCTAGTTTGTGGACCAACGCTTAACAGTGGCTTTATTCGGCGAATAATGTTACTTTAGTCAGTAAAGAGATCAAAAGACTACAGAATTGCAGGATCCAAGGTTATTATTGGCGCCATCTGTTTAGTTATAGTCTCAAACCCAAGCAAATGCCTAGATGCACACAAAATCACAGGAAGCCGCACAAGCGAACCATTTTTTATAGCGAACTGTAAATGTAAATATTATGAAAAGTTAGCATTTCAACTTAGGTGCTTGTTCTCGTTCCAAGTTCTAATGGTATGTGCTCCCGTTTACACTATTACAAATACCTCAATTTTAATAGTATTAAATAATTTAAAAGTAAAACTTTATGCGTGCTTTGGAGACTAAACTCAAACTCAGTAATACTAATACTAATACTAATAGTAGGCCTACTAATAGTAATAGTAATAGACTGTTAGTATTACTATTAATTATTACTACTAGTAATACTAATAGTAAATGTAATAGAGTAGTACTACTACTAGTAGTAGCACTACTAGTAGTCTAAGTCTAGAACTAGTTGTCATTGTCCTATTATTTACTCTTACTCTTGGTTTTATTTACTTTTAGTTTTACTGTATTACTACAACTACAAGTAATAGAGTTAGTCAGTTACTCTTAGTCTTAGTATTGCTAATTTAGTAATTCTTTGGACACTACAAGTACAATAACAAGTACAGTTACTCATTACTCATTGACATTAGTCATTAGTCTTACTCTAACTCTTAGTCTTGCATTTAGTGAATTTAGAGTTTCAGTTTACTATTACTATTAGTATTAGTATTACTATTACTCAGTATTAGTATTAGTATTACTATTAGTCACTACTAGTAATGTTCATTAGTCATCAAACTGTTTGTAGTTGTAGTTGTACTACTACTAGTACTAGTAGCTTACTACTCGTATAACTGTAACTTAAATTAAGTATTACTATTAGTATTAGTATAACTATAAGTATTACTATTAGTATAACTATGACTAAGACTAAGAATACCTATACTATTACTATAGGCTATAAAAGTATAAGTATTGCAAATAAATTTATTAGTAGTAGCAATAGTACTAATAGTAATATTAATACTAATATTAATAATATTAATACTACTATTGCTGATAGCATTTCTATAACTATTACTAATACTAATGATATTAGTGATTGGTGTTGCTAATTACTTTATTTTTATTGCTATTAGTATTAGTATAAGCAATTAATAGTGGATATAAATGTTGATTTAATATAATTATTAATCTATAAAATTATAAAATTAAATGCTATTGAACTAGTAATACTAATAATTATGTTGTAAATATATTTATGCTCATGGTAATAGACATAAAGATATGGCATAATTCAAGAACCAAAAGCTTGGTTTAAGTTATTATTCAGTAATATACCCATGATTCAAGTTGTAAAAAGATGAAACATTCATTGTGATTCACTGGTTGCGATAGTTCACTGTTACTATATTTTTAGTTATAAAATTGATAGCTCTTACCCTGTATGAATTGGTAAATATATTTAACACCACCTCTAATTCAAACCTATAACATTAAACTTGCCTTAAAATTATTATTTTGTTGGCAATTTAATAAAAATAATTAAAATGTAATCGGATAATTCAGATTGTTTGTTAAATATTGGCTTTCCATTTCATCCTAGGCATGTTATTAAAGTGGCTCATCGTGGGCCTCTCATTTTTTGTCATTTAATAATACACGATTATTTCATTACTTTTTTATCATTAAGATAGTTTTCATTAGGCCTCAGCTGTTACAATTATATTTTTTGTGTGTGATGACAGTTGCAGTGTGGATATGCCATCAGTTTAACTATCATTAAGTCTATGACTGTTGCCATAGGGCATAGCATTGATTAATGATACTCATCTTGGTAACCCTATTTATACCGATAGCTGACTGATTATCTAACATCAGTTTAAAGCACCATATAGATCTATACTAGAATATTTTGCTGTCTATATAACATTTATATAAAAATGCTAAAACTTTCCTTAAATGGTTACCAACCGGCGCTATGAATTCTCCGCTTTATTTATGCAAATTGCTTGATTCAAATGTAAGCTAAGTCTCAAAAAAAATTTCATGATTCAATTAGAAATATTCTACAATTGGTAAGGTAATGTTTGATATTGATAACATGTTTTCAGGTTTTTACATAATTTCAACTCTTATTTAGTCATTTTAGTTTTAGATATTAAGATGGTAGCAGAGTTGTATATTTTGTAGCAAAACACTATTAGATAAGTTTTAAGAATATTAAGTTTAGAATTGTGGAAATTTTCATTTGGCAGCTTTTTTTACATTTTATTCAAATAACTGAAAAGCTTTATCATGCATTTTTGCAGTATTCTAATCTGCAAGCTTTAGTGCTATTGCAGCTATCTTTTATGTATTTCATGTTGTACAAGTTTTGGGAAAGAAAAGCTGAGAAATTCAGGACTTGCTAAAGCTTACTCACTTCATTTTCTGAGCGTTTCTCACTGGAAGTTTTTGTTTGTTTTTAGAGAAGTTTTAATTCATGATCTTTTATCAAGTAATTTGGGATAATGGCAAGTGACACGGTAACATCTTCTGTCACCTCACCAAACTACCAGCCGGCTACAAACATTACGTCACCAAGCAATGCTAGTTCTATATGTGGCACGGACTCTCACGACAGCGGTGGTGATGCGTTCTCTAACCACTTCACGAGTAGCAGTGGGATAGATGTGAGTAGTAGCGGGGCATCCAGCAATGGGGACAGCTCAGACCACCCCAGGCCCACCACCATATCCACTAAGTGTCCCTCATGTAGCCAAACCTTCACCTTTCCAAAGGTAAGTGTAACACTCCATATTCTAGCACTATATAGCCCAGGTGTAATGGGGTAACAGTGTAATGGGTACATATAGATTATAGTGGGTAACCTTGAGGTGACCTTGATGACTCATGCACCTTGTAATTTGATTATCTCTTTGACAGTCACTGGAGTAGGGGCAGCTTGCTACTTTTAGCTGCTACAGTACACTCTAGTTAGTATTTGTGACTTCAAGATAAAACCAATATAGCAAAGTTTGGAGTGTTTATTAAAAATGAAACTGAAAGTGGAGATTATCCTACAATAACGGATAAAAAGATTTTTCTACGCAAATTTTGATTGCTTGTTGCCATTCAGTGAGATGTGCAGATTCTGTACTCTGAAATGAAGTTGAGGTAGAAATGATGGAGGGGATCACTTTGATGAAAGTTGAGTGGAGTGACTGCTAAGAGGTTGTTGGGTGACAAAGAAGTGATATATTAGTCTGTGTTGTGTGATAAGGACAGAGTGTAGCTACTGGAGAGATACTTTCTCAGGCATTTTAAGTAATCCTCGACACCTTAATTACATCTCTGCTAATCCCGGCTAAAGTGGTTTAATAGATCTGATGTATGTGTACATTTGTAATCTATGGACATCTTTGAAGTTCGCAACCTGTTGATTGTTGCTACAGCTTAGAACTTTTTTGCGCTTCTCCCAACCTCTTGGTTGGTATAACTCTTCACATTCTTGCTTCTACATGGTGTGCTAAAAATGATTCACTCTTTGGAGTAACCTGGTTAGCATGGTTTAGTCAACCCATCAACTAAGGTCACTACATTAGATGCTGCCACTGCTGCCTCTACAACTGCACAGTTTTGTCCTAGCTGATAGGAGGGACAACTGCACTAGATATTCTCCTGGCTCAGAGGCTAAAAAAATGATTGCCAGTTCCTTCACAATCCAACTGCTGCTACTAGAGGTCAATAGTTCACAGCTGCTGCCGTGCTGTTGTAGGTGTTGGACTGTTTCCATACATTCTGCCAGAGCTGCCTGGAGAAACAGCCTAGTTTAAATCAGACCATTGCTTGTCCCGAGTGCCACCAAGCTACTAGCGTACCAGTAGGGGGCCTGTCAGCCCTGCCTTGTGACAGCGCTATCAATGCTGTGCTGGAGTCTAAGGGTATGTGTGATGCCAGCTATTAAATATTACTCCATATTAATATCACTGCATGTCATGTCGCAACAGTGCAATGTTGTTAAGGTTAGTTATTTGCTTTTGATTGCTTTCATGCGATAATTCCGTGATGGTGTTTTTGTAACAGTACACGTGAATTGGCTGTGTTTACAGTGATAGACCAGGCAATGGTGAGCTGCACGGGCTGCAAGAGTAAGGAGACCAGCGCCAAGGGAAAGTGCTTCGACTGCGCCAACTATCTCTGCCAGAACTGCATGTCCGCTCACCAGTACATGTACTGCTTCAAGGACCACCGAGTCGAGCCTCTCAAGAGCCTGAGCACTAGCGGTGGGGAAAGTAAGTGTGTTAACTTACAGGTAAGTTACTGAACTGCTCAGTAACTTACCTCAGCCTCTTCCTTTGTTAGTTTCGAACAAATGTTAGTGAAGAAAATTCCTCTCAAACCAAATTTGTGAATTTAAATATTGAAATATATATTACAATGTAACTTATATATTACTATGTAACTTGTATATTACTATGTAACTTATATATTACTATGTAACTTATATATTACTATGTAACTCAGTACTATATATAGAAGGTGTATACCGTATTGCAGAAGGCAAGGAAAAGGCCGTCTTCTGTGAGGTACACAAAGCTGAAACAGTGGACAAATACTGTCGGGATTGTGACCAGTACATCTGCACTCTGTGTGAGCCTGCCCACGAGGTGTGTCTGTCTGTTACTCTGTAGTATTACTCTGTTACTCTGTATAGTATTACTCTACTACATATGTAAACACACAGACTAGTTCCTTATTACTAACTCTCTACTCTGAATCAGCTGATTTCATCATCAACCATTTCCCAACAGTTATTCTCCAGACACAAATGTAATCTCTCTCTCCCTTACTGCTCCTTAAACTCAGCTTAATGTATTACTAGCCAGTGGGTTTAACCAAATTTGTAAAATATTTATGCAAATTCAATTATCTGCCTTTTGTCTTGGTGATGGAGAGTGATTTATAAGTGGCATGTGCACCTTGCCAACAATGGCTGACCACGTTGCCACTTTCTATCTCTTTCTATGAATTTAAATATTCCGTCGCTAAGAGTTAATAAATTCAATGATTGCACAGGCGGGCGCGGCCCACCATATGCATCACTTCCACACGCAGAGTAGTAAATGTGACACCCCTGTCAGTGTGTACGTCTGTCTGTCTGTCAGTCTGTAAGTCTGTCTGTTGCAGCTGCACAACTACGAGCTGCTCAAGGATTGCTGCACGCCTCTCATAGAGGAGATAAGACAGTGTATCGGAGCCGGCAAGGTGAAGGCCAGTCAGATCTGCAGCTACAAGAAAGTTCTGGAACTGACGACCACCAAGTATGTTTCCTGTTTTATTTCCTGCTTACTTTTTGTAAGGATAAAACTGCAGTCCTGGCATATGATGTGAGAGACCAGGGATTTTGCATTGCATTGTGGGTCTACTGTTCAACGTCTGCAATATTTGGAATATCCTTCACCCTGTGTCACCTCTTTCCTGTTGCACAGGATATGCAGTGTAGAGGCTAAGAGTTGAACATGTCTAAGTTCTTCAGTAATTTCTTCTAGAGATTTGTTGACCTCGACATATCAAACCAGCTGGTTGTAAACTACCCTCCTCCTTTACCCTTCACACAACTGGCCCTGCCAGACATCAGCACTGCAGTACGTGATGCACTTGTCACCCTTAGTAGGTCACTCAAGAAGAGCATGCCATGACTAGGCAGTATTCTCTTGCTTTGTAGAGAGGTGATCAAACACCGTGCTTAATGATATATGTACAAAAGTGAAGTCTCCCACCCTATTATGTATATTTGTTTTTTATAACATTTGGCACTTCCTTGAGATGAGTTAATTAGTTTTTAGTTGTGGTAGGCTAATATATTATTTCATAGGCTAATATATTATACCCATGTCACCTCTGCCAATTTGATTACATTTGGTTATAAATAAACTATAATTGTTTTCAGAGTTTATTGCACTTTTTGATGTGCAACTAAAAATTTTAAACAAAAGTCTTTTCATGTTTATGCATGTTTGCCGTTACACCTGTACTGTTGTCTCTGTGTCTATTAATAGTAACCATGTGTTGTTCGCAGACTAGGAGACCAACGGCAAGCTGCCACAGTCAGCATACAGAAAGCTCACGATGAACTGGTGACCCTGGTCGGTAGGAGAAGAGAGGAAATGCTGAAAGAGTTGGATACTATCTACACCAACAAACAGGTGAGCTATTGCACGAGGTGGAAATGTTCCTCACCAAGTTGTTTTATGCCAGGCATTGTCATATTTATTTATTATTAATATTTTGGCTTTTTGAGAGGAACTTATATTTACTGCTGGACCACTTTGGAATATTGTGATTGTGTAATGAATCTTTCTGCTTTAAAAACTGTGCAATAAAAATGATATACTGATGCAATTTTAATATATTACTTTTCATTATAGCTACTGGTTCAATTGCCATTGTAATAACCATAATGTATTTTATGGTTTACAGTAGAGTGCTCTGTATTAGTTGATAGGCTGATTATCTTATTTCCTAAGCATGTTACATAAGCTATTAGAATATTAAATTATACATTGTTTTATTGATAGGAAGGTCCCAAAATGCCTGTTATTTCCTTTACGCCTGTCTTATTTCTTGTGTAATAATAGTTCAGTAATGCTCTGATAGTTTTATATAAATTAAATCATCTCTTTGATAATGTCAATCAAAGAAATTTTGACATTTGAACTATCCCGTTCAACTGAAAAGTCGGGCAATAATTTAATAAATTAAATTTCCAGAAAAATGAACTCAGGGTCATAAATTTTGATGCAGAACTTTTTGCAAATCATTTTTCTAATTAAAAAAGAAATATACATATGTTGGAGCTCTATAAATTCATGATAAATATACTTTGGTTTTTTTTTATAAATTTACAATAAAAGTATAAGCGATATTTTACCTGCTGAACACATTTCCACCTGACTATCAAATTAATGGCTGCAGAAACCCCAAACTGTTCCAGATGCTACATGGTGGTGACTTAACGTCTAGTTTTGTGGTTTCTAATGAGGATTAGCTTAAAGCTCATTGCAATGCTCAGTTTAATTTCATGGGTCATTATGTTAGCACCTGAGTGTATACAGAGATCCGCTAAGCTCCCTGCTAGTTTCCACCATCTAAATGGTACATTAGCCCGTAATTTATTGGAACCCAAAGTGGTGAGGTTGATTGTTTGCTAGCAATTTGTTATAAATAATGTTGGAATTATATTCATTACTGTGGGTTTAGTTTAGAGTTGGCACGCTATTAAGCACTGCAAAGGGTTTCTATCTGTCTGTATGTCCTCCTATATTTCCAGACAACCCTAGAGGGGCAGATATCCAGCATGCAGGTGATGGTAGATAAGATGTACTCTTGCATTGAGTTCAGTGATAAACTCCTCAAGTTCACCCCTCCCACCGAGGTTCTCGCTTTTAAGAAGCTTATTACCTCTCGAATCCAAGAGTGTTTAGCCTTCCAGCCGGACGACAGCAACCTGTTGTCATCTGAGCGTTCGGATCTGGAGTTTGTCTCCAACTACCAGGTAATGGCAGCCATATTGTACCTTGTCTTGCCTCGGCAGCGATGGGTAAAGTCAGCAATCTGAGATTTGGGCGTTACTCACTAATGTTTCTCCTTCTGTCATATAGCCTTGTGTTGTCTCCCGCAGGCAATGAAAGTCAGTGTCAACAATACGTTTGGCTACATCCGCCAGACTAACTGTGAGACTAGACCCCAGCCTATAGCCCGGCCCAGCAGCTCTGCAGCTCCAACTAACAAGGCGGTGTCCAGCGTAGCCACTAATCTGGACCACTTTGGTGAGTTTAATAAACTCCCAACATGTCTAGTACTTGTTTATTGTGTCTAGTACTTGTTTATTGTGTCTAGTACTTGTTTATTGTATATTGTATAGTATAATATAATATCACACACTCTAAACCACTATGGCTTAGATGTAATAGCTCATATATTCGTTTATATATTATAACATATATAATGTAGCACATGACTCTATTCCTCAACATTTTCACCATCTTATATAATACGTATGAGTAAAGCATGTGGAATCTGTTCTTTGACGTGGAAGGGAGAATAGTGACTCACAGTTGGTGAAACTGTTGCATAATCTAATGACTCAACTCTGTTCACCATTTCTGTGTAGTTCCATTACATAATAATGAGTGAAATTAAAATGCATGCATTATTAGTGTAATGTATGCATTTTAATTACCTTGTATGCTAATCAGCACTCTCCCAGCTACTGCATGCATAAGTTGGTATTGTATATCTGGTTTCTATATATAGATCTGGTTGCTATTTTTAGGGCGATTTGGAGGCAGCAACACATCTCTGAACTCCATGAACGGGTTAAATGGCTTCTCATTCGTCAGTAGCAGCTCAGACATCAATGCTGTGACCAATCAGAATGCATACGAGGCCTGGTCAAACGGTAAATTGAATAAAACTGTAACTAGGGAGTGTTTAATAGCTGGAAGGCATGGACTAACACTGGTGTAATCTAATAATAATAGAATGGTGGGGTGCAGTTGTTATAGCTGAGTAAACATGAGTTCAATTATGATTGTGATATTGAGTGGGGTGGATGCAGTGACATATTAGTGTATATAGAGATGTATAGAGATGTACATATGGAGTATGTATAGATAGTTTTAGCAAAGGCTAACATTAGCAATGTGAAGGATGTAGACCCATAAAATCAATACTTTAAATCATATCTTTAAACATGTAACATTTCACAGCCTTGAAGTGTGCTCATTTCTCCATAATTAGTTGATACATTATTCCAGCACTTAGTTGTATTCAGCACCAGCTAATGTGTAGGTGGGGGGGGGGAAGGGAACCCCCCTCACTATGTAAATATGTAAATACAGGTGTTGACCTCAATAGCTGCTTACATGGACTCAGTAGTGTTTGTAATGTGCTCTATATTTGAAACTGCCGATGTAACAGCACACTGTCTCTGGATTTTGGCAGCATTTGACAGTGGCAGCGCTATTCCTGCGGTGAGTGAAAGTGAACTGTTCCCGCTGCCGTCTATTCCTCTCGCACAACCTGCGGGTCACATGACCGACATGAGCCGGCTACTCAACACCAACATTTACCCTCCCAAGTCTCAGATCAAGCGCCAGAAGATGATATACCGCTGCAAGTTTGGGGAGTTTGGAATACTGGAAGGTAAGAGTCTAGAATGTTCTGCCTTTTTTCCCCTTAAGTAGATTGTGTGGAGATTTGGACTAGAGATCAGTTGTTGAGATCTTTCGTAGCTCTTAGTGACGTGCTTCTATGGCCACTTCAGTTGAAACTTTGACTAATAAATGAATGTCTGCATACTGATAAGTTCCGGGTGAGAGAATTCAGTCTGACAAGTAGATCACTGTGACGTGACGTAATGCTGTGATGTGACGCCCCCACAACAGATTCCATCTGCCAAAGTGTAATCTGTGGAGTAGATTGTAGCCAGCTGCTGGGCTAGCAGTTCCGGCTTCACTTTTGTATGACGGTATTGAAAAAGAAGAGATAATATTCAAGGAAGATGTCCACACATTGTTAAATTTTAATAAATGCCAACTTTTCAACATTTTTCTTTCTTTCGTCAAAATTTTTTCTTCTTTCAAGTGAAACTTTGTTAGCAGTGGATTAGCCTATTTACTGATACAAAGCAAGAACCTTGTGCCAATTCAAACACTAACTCACTATTCTTCAACCGGTTTTACGTTCAACTGTTTAGGATTTCACCATTTCCTGTTGTAGGCCAGTTCTCCGAGCCGAGTGGCGTTGCTGTGAACGCTCAAGGAGACATCATTGTTGCTGACACAAACAATCACCGCATCCAGATCTTTGACAGCGAAGGAAGGTTTAAGTTTCAGTTTGGTGAATGCGGCAAACGGGACGGACAACTTCTGTACCCCAATAGAGTGGCGGTGGTAAAGCAAACTGGTGAGACCATAATTTCTCTTCTCACATTTCAACCCTGACTTGTACAAAACATGACTGGAATATTATATGTTGTTGAATTATTGAGTTGACTCGCTTTATTGCGTTGAATGATACAACACACTGTTTCCTCGTTCCTCACGAGTCATATTAATGGACACTTGTCTTCTGTCAGGTGACATTGTGGTGACGGAGCGAAGTCCGACTCACCAGGTTCAGATCTTCAACCAGTACGGGCAGTTTGTGAGAAAGTTTGGAGCCAACGTGTTGCAGCACCCTCGGGGTGTTACTGTGGACAATATGGGTCGTATTGTGATAGTGGAGTGTAAGGTGAGCCAGCCTCATAGCAACCTCAGTATTCCTAGGAATACAGGCTATCTTAGCTGAAATATTGCAACTTTTCAGTATATCTCGGGTAGTAGGTGTGCCCACCCAGCCTAGTCTTAGGTTCCTAGACATCTGTGATTCACTGCTAATCCACACAGATTGACTGTGGTTTGGGTGTAATGAGTAAATCTACTTAATCTGTTTAATTCTATGTTAAGCTGGTTTTATTGCCTCTTTTGATGAGATCTCATCGACTCTGCCCACCAACCAACTGCTAGCACTAGTAACACCTCTTCTCCACCATCACCAGCTTTCTGTCATGTGAAATCATCTCGGCTTACTTTTCCTAAGCAGATTTATACCCAGTTAATCTTTACCTTTTCTGTCTTGTCCTTCAAGTGGGAGTGACTTTCACAACCTTTTCGTACTCTATTTTATTTCTGATGACTGACTAATTATGCCACATTTCATCATTTCTAGTATAAGTTAGTTTTCACTGTGTTTATGAGTGAAAGTTGTCTTTTTTATGGTCAAAGTATGCAAGACTTGAATATTGCTATGTCACATCGATTGTTCTGAATCATCAATAATCAATCACTTTATTTATGCAACACTCATTATTTCCTAGACTGTACAAACTCTGTCACTCACGCTTAGAACTGAATTTTTTTATCTCAAAAGATAATGGGTTTTGGGATTTCTCCCTGACAAGGGAAGGCAATTTCTACTTTCATTTTGTGAAGAATATTGTATGCTTTTATCAAATGTTGCCCCACATTGAGTTTTACTATAAAAAGGCTTTTTTTCAAACATTTTTAATTGTAAACACTTAGGGAAATGTTTACGTAGGTGTTACGGGAATTTTTGTTCTAGCTTCAAGTAGAATATTGTTTGATGAAAGCTTTTTGTGAAAGCTTTTGCAATAGCTTTTTACTGGTAGCTTTTGTTTGATGAGTCAGTACAGCTCAAGAACTGAAAGAGGAAAGTTTGCTTTTGTTAAAGATGCAGACAACTTAGACTGTACTGCCCAAATATTTGTTAAAGTTTTGTGAGAAATATAAACTTTTGGCAAAAGGTTGAGTTGCATCTTTGCAACCAGCACACAGCATCCGTGCTGTCACAATTAGTTTAGGAAACTTGAATAGTTCTATCAGGAGAGCATTACTCCCAGTTTACTGATTACCGCTGTTTGAGCTACAACCCTGCTATTCTGCTGCTTTGTCACTGTCTACTGATAATCACTGATATCTAGTGATATCTAGTGTACATGTTGACTAATATCTCTGCTCTTCCACTCAGGTGATGCGAGTCGTTATTTTCGACCTGTTTGGAAATATCCTCCAGAAATTCAACTGCTCGAAGCATCTTGAGTTCCCTAACGGCGTTGTGGTGAACGACGAGGAAGAGATCTTTATAAGTGACAATAGAGCTCATTGTGTTAAAGTGTTCAACTATCAAGGTATGTGTGTAGACATCAAGCAGAATGATCTCTGTACACCAAACCAATCTGTATGTAGATAATCAGATTTCTTATGATAGAAGGGGGCGGGCAATTCCTTGTGCTTTCAAAGTTGTTTATCTATCTTGAGTATCTTAGGATACTATATTGTGCTTTTTTGATGAGAGTGAAATGACGTGTCTTTGTGCGTTCTGTTAGGTCAGTTCACGCGTCAGATCGGTGGAGAAGGTGTAAGCAACTATCCTATTGGTGTAGGCATCAACTCATCCGGAGAAATACTGATTGCCGACAACCACAACAACTTTAACCTGACCATCTTCTCCCAGGTGAGCGACAACGTATTTGAATAGTGTTTAGTTAGCCTACCATTCTGACCATGTATGATATACTGCAGGTATAGCTGTGTGCCTTTTATGTGAGATGTGTAAATATTAGTATGTGATAGTAATCTTCAGTATTAGTGGTAATAGTACTAGCTGTAGTAGTACTAATAGAAGTAGTAGTAGTGGTAGTAGTAATAGTAGTGGTAGTAGTAGTAGCAGTAGCAGCAGCAGCAGCAGTAGCAGTAGTATTGGTAGTACTATTACTAGTGGTTGTAGTAGTAGTGGTAGTAGAAGTGGTAGTAGTACTAATAGTAGTATACTTGTCTCGCAGGATGGACAGATCCAGCAAGCACTAGAGAGCAAGGTGAAACACGCCCAGTGCTTTGACGTGGCTCTACTGGATGAAAACTCCATTGTGTTGGCCAGCAAGGACTACCGCCTCTACATCTACAAGTATGCCTCTGGCTCCTATACCCCTTCTTCTGCATTCGAATCGTTTGCCACTGATTTCTACAGATAACTTTCACTCCATCAGTCAATCTGTGTTGTCTCCTCTGCTCTGTTAAGTTTGTAACTGTCTTTAGTCATTATTTTATTCATGAATATGTGTTTCTCATTTATATTATTTGTTTTAACTGTTTTCTTTCGTAAAAAGCTGTTTTATCTGTAGCAACCGTCAGCTATGGTTTTGCCGCCATCTTCTTTTATGGTTTTATTGATTTTCTATCTTCCCCCATAATCGTAAATGTAGCAGCAATTTCACCTCCCAAATAAAGTACTCTAGTTTGTCAGAAGTTGTCCCCCCAGTTGACTCGCTGCTACTTGTTTTTACTGTTTACTTTTAATGTGATGGTTTCACTTCTGTTAACGTTTTAGTTGCTTTGATGATTTTTATCTTGATATTTTCATAATAGTAGCTCTGTTGTACTTTTGAATTCCATTATCTGGATCAATGGTTAATCAGATTCTCCCGATTAAGGTTTGAGACTAATGATCCAGTTTCTTGGCTAACTGCCAAATATTTTCATTTTAAAATCTGTTTTGGATGTCTTATTGTTACCAATCACCTTGTTTCTACTATTTTAATTTTGACCAGCATATTATTGTTAGGCGTTTTACTTATATACATATTTTATGGTTTTATGGCTCTATTTGATAGTAATTGCATGTATTTTACGCAGTAGGGAATTAGAAGTTTTATTTGCATGCAACATTTTGATACCTTTTCACTTGGCTTTTGTCTCTGGATTTTGCTGTTTGCCTCTTTTATGCCGATTTTTTAAAATTTTTACTCAGTTGAGCCGAACAAGAACTAAACTTTCTGCATGCTGTTATTACGTGATTGAAGTTGAAATATTTTTAAATAGCCAAAAAAACGTATTTGAATTGTTATCCTTTTTATTATTGTGTTTTGTTTCTATAATAGTTTTGGTGTTTGAAATGTTTGTTCTATAATCTTACTACTGCTAGTTTATTATTATTTAAAGTAGTGTAGTAATGACAATCACAAGTTGATGTGCTTGATATATTTGTTATTTTCAAGTCATAACTTTCAGCTGTTGCTATTTTTAGGAGTTGCCTTATTAGTACGAGTAAATGCATTCATTTTTCTTGTTTTTGTTAGTGCTTGTTCTTTCAATGAAACTTGTGCAGCCCACATTATTTTTTGCATGATGTATTTTCTTCTAAATTCATGAACACGCATTCCTAGTGATTGTTAATTGGTCAACACCAATGACCTTGGCATTGTATTTGTTGCTTTGTAATGCCTGCATCTTCATCTATCTCCTTGTTAACCAATTGAGTTTTTGCTTGAGCTGACAAACAAAAATAATACAATTTATGTTATGTTATTTGAAATTTTATTTGAATTATCTTTTTAATAGCTAGAATTTAGGCACAGCACTAAATAGAAATGCAATAAATAGGTTTAATAATTTGTGATTGTTTTTGTTTTGTTTTTACTACAGCTGTAAGTTGTTGTTTTTATTCTAATTCGTGTTTTGTAGTTGGAGGTTAAGCTAACCGATCTCTTTTTATCAAATTGAGTTTCATTTTACCTTGTCTGTTTCTTTAATTCAACTCATTTTATTGTGGTTTATCCAGAGTATTGTTGCAAGAAGTTATTTTTTGCTATGAGTAGGCGTGAAAATTAACTGATTTGGAATGCAAAATTTGCTGTGCACACTTCAGGCTGCTTTAACTCTATGATTTAAAAATAATTTCTAACCATCTCCCGTAACCTCACTCATAGCAGAAATAATTCCTTTTCTTGTTCACCATGTCACTGACAACAAATTATTATAGTATTGTTATGTTTTATTAAAAATAAATTTAAGAAATGTAAATAATTTTTGTTGATTTTTACACTTAGTTGACTTTCAGTAAATGATAGTGTATATTCTAAATGCCAGTGAAGTTGGAGTTGGACGGATTTAAAAATGTGTACACAAAAAATTGGCAACTTCACGAATAAATTAGTAAAGTTATATAAATCTATATAGATAAACTTAGTTTAAATAGCAGGCAAACCAATAAAAACTTAGGGGTAAACTTGAAGATGTATCAACATTTTTTTTTAATAGCAGCCATTTACACTGGAATTCTTTTTCTAATGCTTGTATTTAACTATAGACTTTGCAAGTAAATATTTGGCACACTCTTTAGCTGTCTAAACTCATAAGTAGAGCTGTGCCTCTTTTTGTCCAGTGATCAGCAGTCATCTCCCCTGTTTTGAGATCGACGGCCACTATAAATGAGGCTCTACCACTGCCACCAGCTCTGTTGGGATAGTAGTAACAAGGGCAAGAGTATATACCTGTAACAAAATAGAGTTAGGATTACAACACAACCACCTAGTTTACCCTATCTGTCTGTCTACCTGCCTGCCTACCTACCTATCTATCTACCTATCTATCTATCCTTCTCACGCAGCTATAAACTCATAAAAATTACTACACAGTCGTATTACTTAACATAAAAGTATATTACTCAGCCCTAATATATCAGGAATTATATCCCGAAAATGTTATTAGATATTTTAAATAAAACTAATAAATAGTCAGGCATTACATAAGAACGACAGCAGCAAGCGATGAGACATATTCTGCAAACCTTTCTGCGTTTTCTTCTTATTCTCCACAGGTTTGAAATGTATGGTTGGTATGGGACAGACCAGTTGCATTGGTTCAGCCTCCACCAGACATGACCCCTTCTTGTCCCAGCCTGCCCCTTGCAGGTGCAGTCCTTTGATATACACTCCGTCCTAAAATGTAGAGTTGTGCTGAAAGCCTCACTAGAACTGAATATAATGTGGGCATGTGAATATCTATCACCCAATCTAAGTAGGATGCAAATGTGGGGGTATGTACTATGTGGTGGGGGGTATGTGGGAAGGATTACACAGTAATATGAGAAACCTGGTAACACATTTCATAGTCAACAGGAATTCTTCTTGTTACTGTTTTTATGTTATGTACCTCACATCTATATCATAGGTTGCTAAATTTATAAAAATCAAATTAAAAAATCACTACTATTCACTACTGAACTTAAAATCTACATCAACTATACTACAAAGAGCAGCCAACTCCCAGATTAAAATTAAATCATAATATAATTTCAACTCTGGTGTCATGACAAACCAATAGAACAATATAGCCCAAGTTTGTAGTTAAATTACCTCTCCATGGTATGGGGTGTTACCAGTTGCTCTAGACTTTGGATTGCTAAGGCTAGACTAAATTGCGAAGATAAGGTGACATGAAGTTAATATGCTGGAAAATTTGTAAGAGGTTCCTTTTTAATCTCAAAATTTCATAGCAAACTATTATTCGTGGTAGTGCCAGCGAATATCATTTTCAACACACAAAGAAGTATTGGGATAAATGACCAAAATGGCTATGAAGTGAGTGAATTCCTAACCTTTGGAGGTCCCATAATGTTGGTGTCATCTACAGTTAGGACTGTGAACTCCCAACTCAACAAGTCAACTGAGACGTTGTTCTGTCTCGCAGAGGTCTGCAACAGCAATAAATAATAGTTATATAAAATTATAACATACTATTTTATAGTTGTCCTGAGCATAATATAATATGGCATGCCTACACGTTAAACGAGTGGTGTTCAGATGACATTAAATTTTGTATACGCATTATGAGCTGGTAGTTAACAGCTGTCTCTGTGGCGCAATCGGTTAGCGCGTTCGGCTGTTAACCGAAAGGTTGGTGGTTCAAGCCCACCCAGGGACGACTATTTTTTTCTCAATTTAAAGTAATCCAGGCTAATTTTTAACAACCTATGTAGTATG
Source organism: Bugula neritina (assembly GCA_964035545.1). Taxonomy (NCBI): domain Eukaryota; kingdom Metazoa; phylum Bryozoa; class Gymnolaemata; order Cheilostomatida; family Bugulidae; genus Bugula; species Bugula neritina. Next base: position 2,803,480 of record OZ037771.1, on the reverse strand, counting down.
TACATATTAAATAGCACTCGGCACTTCGATATTGCCAATCCTACGAACAAAACATAAACAATTGTTTGGTAAAAGATGATTCTATTCTTATAATTAAAAATCTGGTGATTTTCAATAATCAAGCTTTTACCTGCAGAATAGCCGTCAGAAATCCAGTTGGGAAAGTAAAACCAGACATCCAGAATATAGTTGGTGGGTGAGCAGTGGTGGCCCACTTCTCCAGCTGGTCCATTCTCATCACCAGATCTCTCGTCCAAGAAGCCAGCGGTTTCATAGACGGATACGCCTGAGAAGATACGCAGAGTAAGTAACAAGAAACCCAGCGATGTTATCAGCTATTGATTATATTCATAGGAGATTAAGTCATCAAACCTGAGACCAGGTCGGAGGCACTCGGGCATCATACAGACAAGTGAATATGTCTTCTAGTTCTGATGACATCACCACCAAACCCTGTATTCCCTTCTCTAAGTCCTGCAGCGACTGCCTGATTTCATTTAGCAGAGCATTGTATCTCTCAATCTGCAAGTATACAACAAGTTTTATTACCATGCACCTAACACTGTTTGTTACCTAACACTGTCACCTAACACTATAGAGTATTCTATGCTGCCAGTATACTAAACGCTATCGCACACACCTCTTGAAGCAGAACGACATTGAGAGGTGACGGATCCACCGACAGGATCTTGGCTGTCGTGTCATAATCGATGTTCTCGGGAAGCTGACTTGTGATATTTGCTGCCAATTCTAACACCTACGTACAAACAGACATTATGTGTACATACATACATTAGGTGTGTACATACATACTGTACATACCACTATGTGTACATACATACCACTATGTGTACATACATACCACTATGTGTACATACATACCACTATGTGTACATACATACACGTGTAAATATAATATTGCTACGGCACATCTCCAAGTACAAGAGAATCTCTCCACCAATAGTTTACTCACCTTTTCCTCTCTGTTTTCAGCTGACGCTGTCGCACCAGAAGCTGCCTGTAGAGACAGGAGAGTGTCAAACATTCTACGAGTTTCTTGGATCTGGGAGGTAATATCTGCATTGGGGTGCTGTCCAAATGCTTCTGGGTGGTCCATGCCTGGCAGCATGGAGACATACTCTTTGTACGCCGTAAGTGGGCCATCCTGCAATAATAATATATATTTAATATAATAATAATTATGTTATATATATCTTTATATATAAGAAAGGTGAACCACACTCACCTTTGGTACGTAGTAGGTCGCTAGAGTAGAAAGTTTAAAGAATGGAGCAGCTATAGCATCATCCTTAAACAGATCATTAATATATGTCAGCAGCAGCCGTCTGTCCCAGTCATCAGTCACATGACCTACAAGCAGATGTTCCAATGTAAAGTATTCAGAATAACACTACTAGCTGTAGTTGTTGGTTTCATTATTATTTGGTATAACAGAATATTAGTCATTCTGATGCAGCTACACTATTACAACTACCATTACTACCACTACTACCACTACTACCACTACTACCACTACTACCACTATCACCACTACTACTACCACCATCACCACTACCACTATTACCATTACAACCACTATTACCATTACAACTACTACTACCACTACTACCTCTACTACCACTACTACCATCATTATTACCATTACAACCACTACTACCATTACAACCACTATTACCATTACAACCACTATCACCACTACCACTATTACCATTACAACCACTACCATCAGGAAGGGGTTGCCCAGGTTCTCACCTCCATAGTTGATACCAGCAATGAGATACTTGAGGGCGTCCCACGGAGTGTCCTCGTACTCATCCAGGTAGATGGAAAGCAGGTTCTCAGACACCTCAAAGTCTGAGTCGTTGAAGTCATACGGAATATTCCAACCAAGCATCAGGAACTTTCGTCTTTCCAGCAACACCTGAAAGGGTTTGACTAGCATAATATACTCTTAGCAGAGACTGTGTGGTACAACCAGCTCCAGTATACATGGTGCGGTACAACTAGTTCTAGTGTACATGGTGCCCTGTACTTGGGTCTGACAAAACTTATTAACTATCTTTTCACTCTCTCTAATCTATGAGGATTCTGTTGTGTTGCAGTATATAGAAATATTTATTGTTGCAGACTGAAAGTAATTAGCAATGTAAAAAAAAGTTATATTCCAAGCTATAGGTGTAGTTGCAAGACGCAAGTAAAAAGGTAAGCGAAAATGCTGGGTTTTTACACCAGTCAACAAGGTTAGCTATGTTGTAGTAGCCAGAATGAGTATGGAAAAAGCATAGCTGTGATGATACATGAAAAGCTATAATAAATTAGGAAAAGCTTTCCAAGCTCATGTAAGGTGCCAACATATTCTGTCAGTGATAGCAGTGTAACTGTGGCTACACACCAGTCACTGTTAGTCACAGATATTTCTGCTCAAAAGTTTAGATACTGCATAACCTTTCTATTAAGATTAGCAAATTGGTATGATAAGTAATAACAATATTTATTTTAAGTACACAAAGTATATGTCTCAGGAAATGAGAAAGAAAAAGTAAAAGTGGTAATAAAATGCTAGACTTACCGAGTGGAAGAAGCAGAGACAGAAGAGCAGCTTTCTATACTTATCTTGCTTCTGGCAGCGAGCAAACTGCTGCTCTGTTATCAGGTGGTACAGACGTTTCAGGTTGGCTTTTAGTCCCTGAAATGGTGCCACAAGTATTAACAGCTAGTTGGACTTTATGCTTAGACTCTATAGTCTATAGCATATCTTATAGTAGCCTATATAACACCTAAAACAGTCTTTCTTTGCTGTTACTATGTAAATACTAAGTAAATTATTTTTGTGTAATTACAATTAAATAAGTTGAAGTTGCAAAATGCTACACTGTGTTGTGAATTCTTTAGCTCAGCAGTGATCGGTTAAACAAAAAAGCATATTTTTTTTAGCTAATTATTTTAAACAGTTTTTATTTAACAATTTTATTAGTTATTTCAGTTTTCAAACAGGCAGTTCTTATAAATAACAGGTCATGTAGCTAAGCGTACTATCTATACTAAGATCTAGATTCTAGAGTCTAGATAGCCTGTGGTACCTTGGGAGGTTCAGTTGTCATCTTAATACCAGCTTGTAGAATGCTGATGGGGAACTGCGGGTGAGGGGAGCTAGAGAGCCACAGTCTAAAGTCTGGGTTTGTCTTCTGCTGCTGCAGCTGCTCCACCAGCTTGTCAAGTTGAGGCATCCAGGAGAGGGACAGATGGCAGTTTGCCAGGAACACCCAGTTACCCTGTCAGAGTATAGCAATATTACTCACTCCTCACAAAACTGCAAATACTGGAGAACCAGTTATACAACTGTGGATAACCATGAAAATAAGACATGCAGCCTGTTTTCAATCTAAATTGGTACCTGATATATATTCAATATGTACATAATATTGTAAAAAGATTTGTTATTACAATTAAATTGTAAAGGTAAACTACGTGAGTTGAACTGGCAATGGTAAGCTAATATACACAATGAATCGTCACACAATTAGCAGGTATCAACTCTACCTCATTCACACCCTCCTTGATCATCCGAGTTGCTATCGGAGCCTGTCCCTGACCTAAGGAGAGAGCGTGGAATCTGGAGGCCATGCCAGTAGATTCGGCCAGCTGTAGCAGTGAGCTGGTGGGATCGACTCCGGGAGAGAGTACGAAGATGAGGGGAGTCTTTGTGGTGGAATCCTCCACGACCTGAGACATGTCAAGGACAGGGGGTTCGGTGAACTTTGACCCGAGGTTGTTGACTATGAAAGAAGTAGCGCAGAACGCGACTCTGTCTGGTCTCAGAGAGCGGACAATCAGCATCCTCTGCAGCTCGTTACACGCGTTGTCCCACTCACCGGGTAGTCCGGCGGTCTCTGGCTCAGAGCTGGTGAGAGAGGAGATAACTCACAATACAATACAGCTGCGAAAAACTCAGTACTCTACAGCCTTGTCAGTATGTATATACTATGTTACTACCAGCAAGTAGAAAATTGTAGTTTAGTTTGTTAAAGATAATTTTGCATACATTAAATACAGTTGAAAATGTTTATCTTATGTTGTAGAGCTCAATTGCAGTCATCCAAATTGATTTGCCATAAAATATTAAGGTAAGAAGTGAAACACTTTATCACATTCAATTTTCCGTTCATAAATTAAAGTATTTTTTAATAATAGTTCAAAATATAAATACTCTTTCAAAACAACATGCCATCAAATAATTTGGCAAATAAGCAGTTTTTTAATTTGAAGAAGGTAAATCATAGAAGTTATCTCCACACGAGCTGTGTGTGGTGCGCTGTTTCTATGGTTACGCACCTCGTATACCACACATTCCAGTCCCTGGGGTACTGCTCAAAGGATGTGATGATGCCGTGGAAGTTGGTGAGTTTATCGAGTTCGGTGATGTTATCCCAAGCCCCGTCAGACAGCCAACCAGTGCACGGGTTATCCATCTGATTCTCTCTGTCTATTACCTGCAGAATACCACTTGTGTGTGCAGGTGCAGTATGCAGAAATATAATGCCCATGTTCTATGTACGCAATATGTAGAAGTAACTTTATGCTGTGCAGATACATGTAACATATAGAAGTGCTGTTTATATTAGTGAAACTAGAGGGTTTGTATAGCGAGGAGGACATATTGTACCCATTTGGTACAGTCTAGCACTTCAACAAAATATTTGGTTTTAAAACTTCGTGACAACATATAACCAGATATAAAACATGCTGACCAAACACATGCAATCTTTCACAAAGTAGAGATACTACTGGTAAAGCTGAAATTAATTTCGGTTACTGGTTCAAGTTTAGAAATTATGTAATTACAACTTTCAGTTACCTAGCAGCACTCTATTACTTGTATGCAAGAGGAAAAAAGACATACTTTTCTTTATATACAACAAAGTCAAAAATTTGCTTGTTACTATAGCCTGGTTGTAGTTTATTTAGGCAAAACAAGATGACCTTATACAACTAACGCAAACCCATATTTGAGACAAAAACTTATTGTTGGGACATTACATGAGGTGGGAAAGCTTTTCCCTAATTCATTATAGCTTTTCATGCATTATCACAGCTATGCCAGCTATATTGTGCTTTTTCCACACTCATTATGGCTACTACACAATAACTAACTTTTTTGACTGGTATAAAAACTCAGCATTTTCACTTATCTTTACACTTACAACTACACCTATAACTTATGATATAACGGTTTTCAGATTGCTATTTTCTTTCAGTCTGCTACAATAAAACACAACACTTACTATATAGAAAAGTTATATTATTAGATAAACAGAATGAAAACAGATTACACTAGTATAACACTTACAATTCCACCGCGCAGGAAGAAGTTGTATTCATCCATGTTGAGTTTGCCGGCAGATTCCAGTATCTTGGTGCAGATTTGGAAGGAGAAGAGCAGCTTGTGTTTCTCAAACAGTCCTCGACAGGTGTACCTGGTGCAAGGAGTGATTTAATTGTTATCAAAGCACTGATTTGATTGGCCATGTTTATAGTTGCAGTCATTTAATTGGCCGTGATTACAGTAGTAATGAATTGATTGGCCGCAAAAACAACCACACACGTCCCAGCAGCTACAGCCAGTAAGCATTTCATTAGAAAGACCAGGTATATCTGAGACAACACTTTATATCTCACCTGTAAACTGCAAAAGTGTGGTACTCATTCAGGTTGATTATCCTCTCCTCCAGCTTACTGCTTCTTTGACTCTTGTCAATAGACAGGTTGAAGAGCTCAATGTATGAGTCGAGAGAGAACTGGTACATAGGGTCAATCCTTCCAAGGTCGTTCAGCACAAAGAAGAGGGTGGATGCCCTCGAGGCACATGGCCGATATCCTATAACATGTATACATCATCAACACATCTGTGTCAACTATCAACACATCTATGTCGACTATCAACACATCTATGTCAACTATCAACATATCTATGTCAACTATCAACATATCTATGTCAACTATCAACACTTCTATGTCAACTATCAACATATCTATGTCAACTATCAACACTTCTATGTCAACTATCAACACTTCTAAGTCAACAGTTGAAGTCACAAAAATAGCAAGTTTTTTATTATACGAGAAAGGTCTTGGAACAATTCAAAAATGTATTATCAAAACATTATAATGTTCCATAAAAGAGCCTAAAAAACTTTAAAAAAAAAACAAAAATGAGACTAAAGCAGACATGGAATATCAAGCAATTTGGTAAAAGTGTGTATTTTAAACCAATGGCAGCTATTGGAGATAAAAACCCTTTTTGACATGAAGAAAGCCAGAAGACAGTACAGTGAGGAACAACACGGAGGTAAACTAACCACCACCGCTACTACTAGGCACTGTAGAGGAGATACACACGGTTAGTGCAGCTGTAGCCAGCCTTACCTTCTCTTGCATTGTCAATCTTAATCTCCGTCTGCTCAGCAATCTGCAGCTGCTCGCCAACTTCCTGTGAAGTCGACTTGGAAACCTGCAGTGTGTTCACCAGCTGCTCGTCGTCTAGAAGTGAACCCTTAGCCTCGTTCAGCAACCTTTCAACAGCAAAAAAAGTATCCAATCATCTGATTGGTCGATAGTAATACATTAGTCTCATCTGTGGCAAGAGATGTCATGTAATTTACTCACCAAATAAACAAGTACTGCTTCAACATTAAGTTTTGAATGAAATACCATCTTTTATCATTAATCATTTTGATAGAAATAATTTAAAAAAATATTTCTTAAATAAATGCCGAGTACAACTGAATGCACTTCTATGGTTGATGGTTTTCCCACATACAGTCAGTTGGTAGAACAACTCCTCACCTCAAAATCTCATCCTCAAGCTCTACCAGCTTCTTCTTTCCACCAGCAATCTTCAGCACCAGATCATCCTTCTGCTTCTCCAACTCTGGGGATTCCTTCTTGACTACTATACCGAGCAGTTGGGCCTCCAACCCTAACCGCACAATAGCCACAGACTAAAGTTCCCAGTCTAACTTCTACTTAACTTTTTTTGTAAGTTCAAAGAATTGTTTAAAGACATTCTACGAAATAAAATGTTCCAATTTAGAACAAATATCCAATAAATTACAAACCTTGTTCTTTGATGGCAAAGTTAACAAGTGTAGTCTTGGTGCTAATCTCAGGGGCGTAGTGGGGGTTGCTGAGTTTAGTGGTGATGTAAAACCTGAACTCCTCGTTATACTCAACTTCCTTGTCCCCCAGTCTGATCATCAGAGCTCCACCTAAACAGTACAAAGCAAATCATGCAGCTCAGCCAATCACAGCTCACCATTGCATTTACTGCCTGCAGTTATCAATGATTAACATTTCAGCTGTTCGTATAGAAAAGTCAACAGCAAACTTTTTGAGTTCATCTCTGCTTAGAGTTTTGGAATTGATGATAAGATTTATAGCCAGAACTTCCCATTTACAACAATTTTGAAGTGTTGATCAAGTTCATAACAAAAAGGTTTCATAATTGCAATTTGGCTATGTATTATAAAGAAACACCATTGTATTTAGAAACAAAAATAAATTGTTAGAAACTCACCAATTTTCACAATAGCCTTGTTTAGAATAGAGTCGAGAGATGGGTCCAACCTCTCCTGCACATTCTGCAGTACCACAGGGAAGCCATATTGGACACACGTTTCCAGCGTCCTCATGTAGTCTGACATCTGCAGGTCAATAACCTTGAGCCCCCTCTTTGCCTCCATAGCCTTGATCCACTTGATAGCTTGACCTGCAGTAACAGTTTATACAGCTAGTAGGTAAATATCTCACCTACAGTCACAGTGTATACAGGTAGCAGGTAAATATCTGACCAACGTGGCAGTACTGACAGGTGGCTACAGTACTGACAGGTGCTTACAGTACTGACAGGTGGTTACAGTGCTGACAGGTGCTTACAGCACTCATCTAGATAGTATACAATGGTTAGATGACACCAGAAACAAGAAACTACTACTTATATTCCGCAGAAGTAACCACATATGCTTTATTTACCTGCTGAAATAAATGGAAATACAAACACTAATTAAAAACAATGAAATGCTGTTCACCTTGTGGATCTATCATGAGAGGCCACCTCTTTCCACATGTTGTGATGATGCCATTCTCAGTGCTGAAAGCATCAGAGGGTAAACCTTGCAGGTTCCAGTCTCTCACTTGTGTCGGCTTAGCCATGAATTCACAGAAACTGAATTCAGGTGAATACGGGATCAGCAACTTTTGCATCTATAAATATAAAATATTCTCAATTCAAGGGATCCATTTGAAGATCATTTATAGAGATAAGGTTCGGGAGCAGCCGTGATTTAGGGGTTAGAGCGTTGGATTAAAAGACACGAAGTCACGGGTTCGAACCCCAGGGAAGACCATTGGTGATGCTAGGAAGAGCATCCAGTCATAATTGTTCCTGTGCCCCATCTGAATATATCCTTAGCTCGCTTTAAAAAAATCTTTCCATTAGGGGTCTTTCACAGGGATAGTCACTCTAAACTTTCGTGAGTTTATATAGAGATGAGGTTACATAATCAGCCAGTGCAGAGCTTAAAGCTTTTGCTTTCAGAAACAATTGTTCTAGAATAAAGCACATCAGCCAACATAGTCTTGCTTTCACAGTTGGGAGTTGTCCACCTATTAGTTAGACTAACCTCATCCAGCCACTTGGTCTTGGTGAGCTCATCTCTATAGTTACTGAGGAAGGGGCCCATGTAGGACATAAAAGCTGAGGCTACAAGACAATCTCCTACCAGGTAGCCTATCTTCTCTTCTAAGATTGCCACTGTCTCTTCCCATCGCACCTTCTCCCCAGCCAGACCTGATAACAGATAGCAAATCCAGTATTCTCGTGACACATAACATATCATTATACCTCAACGTAATATATCATAATTCCACGTACTGCACAACAGTTAGACTGCATACTCACTTATTCCAAATCTGAACTTAGACAGGGTGTTGTGCACAAGAAGAAATTAAACTACAAAACTACAGCACATTATACTAATAACTTACAAGCAGTTATCTTCTCTCAACAAGTAACTTACCGGACACCAGTTTTCCGGCCCTTTCCAACATCAACTCTGTCTGCTCTGCTTTTCTACGCAGTTCTTCTTTCTGTGAGAGTTTGTTGTCGTATTCTTCTTTCAACTCAGACATTTTCTTCTCAACCTGAAGGACACGTATATATAAAGCTTACAGAGTCAGTTGAATCTAAATACTTAACTTTTAGTTTGAACTGCTATGCCCCAAATAATGGTGAGCTGAATAACAAACATTTAAACAAAACAGTGAAAATATAAACAAGAATTAGTATTTGCAGGCTATAGCATTATTATCAACGAATGCTTAATTTATAGAAGTATTACACTTTAGTTTCATACATTATTTCTTTAAAAACATTTTTTTCTTGTTACGAAAACCTCACTATCACATAGCATCCAAACTATAAGTACTGAAATCGTGAAATAAGTAATAAAGCTAGAGCGTAGATAGTTCATTAATGGAGTATTCATCACCTCCGCAAGCTTTGCCTTGGCATCAGCCAACATGTTTTGTTTCTCTCTGAGCTGAGAAGTGGCAGCTTCTAGACGCTGTTTCTTTGGTTCCACAACTCTGTAGATTCTTCCATACATCTCCATAGCCCGCACCTACAAAACCATGCTTTCGAGTGTTGGTCCACAGTCTATAAGAGTCTAAGTCAGGGACGGTGTGCAAAATTTATTATTCAGGATGATTAGTCAACACACCAAATAAACTTTACTAAACAAAAAAAATGTGTATTCTTATTTTTAAGGTAGCAGAGGTTCTACAAACCCAGAGACAAAGCGATTGAGCAGCACCAGATACACGTCCCACAGTTTCTGGTAGGAAGTCAGGCATAGCACAATACTGACCGATCTTCTTCAACACTCGGTCAGAGATATTATCTTTGTCAAAGTTAACAAGAGACTTGATGAAGTTGTTGTCACCTGAAATGTCAAACATTATTAACTCGAGACAATTAACAGACGTGCAGAGTAGGATGCGAAGTTCCTGTTGACTTAAATAAGTAAAAAATCGTGAAAAAATACCACAGAATGTACAGCTGCAACTGCTGTGTTCAATCATCACCGAATGCTTGAATAAATTTATGTCTCTAAATTGGAGGTTGTTAATGAGAAAAATTGTTGAGTGAAAATTCAATTTAACCATTTTGATATAGCAATAGAAAAATTTCAACTGCATTAGTTTGTTCATTGTTTCTAAGAATTTTGGTTCGAGGCATGAGTTGAAAAGCGAAGAACATAACTTCTTTTGCAATATTTCTCATCCAGATTACAGTTATCCTAACCTTCCCACCATGCACCTGTTGAACTCCTTATACTGACTCACCGAGTTGACGTTTAGCCTCAGCCCATGAGGGATCGCAACCCTTAAGGATCATCACAGCCTGCATGACCGTCTCGACCAAGGTCGGAGGTCTGCCATAGGCCTTCACTTCAGAGATATCCTGTTGAAAAATGATAATAATGTGGCGAAACAAGGTACAAGCTGGTCTATATGTGTAACCATTAAATCTCAAACTTATTGGTTATAAGTGTACAGAGTTTACTAGAGCTCCAACAGACTTTTTTGTAGTTCAATGGCAGAAAGATTCTCTAGTTGACATGGCAAATTATTTAAATTAAAAAGATATATTAATATTTGTAACTTGTGTCAGCTAAGTATATGCTAATGACTAGCCCAGCATCTCAGCCAAACCCACCTTTTTATTCAGAGCCTCCAAGGCCTTCCGAGCTTCCTCTAGAGCAGGCATGGCTTCTGCCAAATCAGCTTGAGCCAAGTCGGCCATCTTTTGACATTTGACTTCCTCCTCTCCAATCTTCAAACTCGTCTGTGTTACCTGCAGATGGCAAAAATTACTGTCAGATAAGTGTCACAGTCACACACAAGTGACACTGCCAGGCAAGTGACACTGCCACACAAGTGTCACTGTAAAACAAGTGACACTGCCACGCAGGTGTCACTGTAAGATAAGTGACACTGCCACGTAGGTGTCACTGAACGCACCGGTATAACCGTCAGACAAGTGGCAAGGTCACACTGATGTCACAGATGCTACTCTGTAACATCTCAAACTGATAAGCTGAGCAATTTGAGAATCAAATGCTTCACAAAGAACGCTTGTTTCATTAAACATGAGAAATGATTAAGTTCAGAGTCGAGGTTTACTGGTTCTAACCAACATAGAGGTAGGTGCAGTGATGGAGAAATTAAGACAAGTCTGTATTCTAAAAGATGTGAGAAATTCGACTAGTGCCCCAAACCAAAGATCATATATAAAATATATCTAAATTCACAAGGCATTTTTTTTCTTTCTAGAATATAAAATTTACATTTATTGCGGATATATTTGTACTAAACAGGTTCAGTAAATCTCAAGCTGTTAATGACATCCATTAAAATCAAATATAATAATTACCGAGAGTTATCTCCCCACACACATCCTACTGCTGCACTGACATGTGACTTACAGATTTCTGTTGTTCGTCTGCTTCTCTCTTCTGCTGCACCAGCACCACCAGATACTCCTCGCACTGCTTCTGAAACAACGCGACCTTCACCTTAGCATCCTCCAGCTCAATAGACATGGCTTCAACTTTCTCTCGAGTCTCATCGATCTTGAACAGACCGTTCTTGAGCTTGTCTCTCGAGTCACCTAGTTCCTTCTTCTTGTCGTAGAGCAAACTAAATACGAGTTGAAATACTATAATACATACAGTAGCGAGTCCTATATATTATAGTATACTACGTAGTAGCAAGTTATATATATTATAGTATACTACACAGTAGCGAGTTCTATAAGTTGAGTGAACATACGACTTGTATCCAGATACGAGTTCGAGGTAGTTGGTGGGAGTGACATAGTTGTGTCTCTTCAACTCGTCCAACATACGCTGACTGTACTCGCTGACACTCTTGTGCATTATGGAGAACATCTTGGCTATGGCTGGTTTCAATTTCTCTTCACTCTCTTCAACTTTCATACCTAAATAAGACAAGCATGGCTTACATAAGCACAAACAAACAATGACGGTATTTTCTCTTTGCTGAATGTAACTTTTTAAATGAATTTTCTATCGTCAAAAATGTTGAAAAATAGTGTTTTTTCATAGCTCTAATTGGCAGAGAGTCATGGGGCATGTGTTGACAACTTAAAACAGGTGGTGCAAGGTAAAGATCATGCTAGTCTATGACACTGTGGTCATTACTAGTTAATCACCTACTAGTTTACAAAACTGTAAACAATTGTCAGTTAAGTATAAAAAAAATAAACTAAATGGTTTTAATAATACCATTTATATTCTAGGCTTACACTCAGTTGTAGTAGGCTACTAAAAACTCTATTGGGTCTAAATCATTGCGGGGTTGTGATTAATAATTACATCTATCAAACAAAATGACGAGGACAAGATGAAGACAGCAGTTAGGAAGGCAGCATAGTCTAGCAGCAGAAGAGGCATATTCAACTAGAATATCTTAAAACTTGCAGGTTTAAGTAGCAACTATACAAGTAGCCAAATCTTAAAGAGATGCTTCAATTGTATACAAGTATAGCCATTAGTTAGCACAGTTCTATCAGAGACTTAAACATGTAATGAACAGTATAAAAATATGTGGCAAATTGTTTCAAGAAGGCTTTAAGTTAAAACTAGCTGAGAAGAAAAGATTAGGGTGTAAGAAAAGACATTTAGTTTCATTTGAGTCAGGAGTTGTCTACTCTATAAATATAGGAAACCATTAATGAACTGTTATGCTATATTTCTTCTTTATTAAATAACCATTTTTAAAGTTAATTGTCCGATTAAACAAGATTTCTAGTTGAGGGAGTAGAATTAGGAGTATATTATGTATATAGATGTCAGCTTCAAGAGAACACAACTCCTGACTCAGTAATGTGCAAATCACTAAATATGTTCTTATGTATGCCTATACTTGGTGAAACATAATATGCTAATGTAATAACAGCCTGCGCATTATCTGTTGCCATAGAAACCTACCAGGAAAGCTAACTCCAGTCTTCCAGCCTATCAGCAAATGGAGATGTTAAACAACAAAATACAATTACAAAAATTTTTTCAAAATAAATGAAATAAATCAGCATAGAGTGAACATTCGAAATTTGTAGGTAGGTAAGCAGTTGAAAGGGAAAATTTATGACAATAAAACCGACCTTCAAGATACCGCTCAGCGACCTCCAGCAGGGCATCCTGGGGCCACTCACTGAACCAGTCTATGGTGGTGCAGTTGACGAAGGCGGGGTACTGTCTGATACGGTTACGGAACGGCTCGCCCACTGGACTCATGCACAGCACCAGGTGAAGGTTGTTTCGCACTCTCTCTATCAGGAAGGCAAAGACAGCCTGAGCCGTGTCCTCTATTCCATTCTTCTTCACCTCTTCCTCCAGAGCTGTCCTCACCTAAACAGTTTGGTGCATGGAACAGAGGCTAATATAACTTTCCTTAGTCTAAGGCAGTGAGAGATGAGCATTTCAATGCATGTTGGTGATTCCCTAGCATACTACAACTTATTTCAAGTAAATTTAGACATGAATTTTGTAGAATTGATTGATGCCAGAAAATAGCTGAGTAAAATCTGCTAACTTCAGTCATCAACATTCTTGGACAATTAAACACTCCGAAGCAAAAAAGTCTAGTTATGGTGAGATCACATTGTGCAAACAAGATGGTAATAGACAAAGGGTGATATATAAATAGCAGTAAAATACTGGTATGCTATAGTAATACAGAAATGTTGATATAGAGTTGTGTTGTAGTAATATAGAAATGTGTTGTAGTAATATAGAGACAGGCGAACCTCTTCAAACTCGTCGGGCTTGTAGAGATTAGGCACTTCTCCAGAGCTGAGGATGTTGTTGATATCTTCAAGGAAGGCTTCCTCCACCACCTGAACGTCGTTAAACAGGAAGACAGTTGGCTTGTTCTCTACGCCAGCCATGAAGTACAGACGCTTCAGATCTACAGAGCAGCAGGTATACAATACAACTCACTATACTGTCAGCAGGTATACAATACAACTCACTATACTGTCAGCAGGTATACAATACAACTCACTATACTGTCAGCAGGTATACAATACAACTCACTATACTGTCAGCAGGTAGACAATACAACTCACTATACTGTCAGCAGGTATACAATACAACTCACTATCCTGTCATTGTCTAAATCTGCTACATGTAAACAATGTGATAATGTAATGGGTTGGTGCAGACCTTCTCGAAACTCTTGCTTCCTGTAGTTCTTAGTGACCTCAATCTGGAAGGTGGTGTAGTCACAGATGTACGAGGATAGTCTGGTGAGGGATTGTCTCCCACTACCTCCGATACCAATGAGTAACATGTTCCCTCGTGGCTGCCGAATTACACGGATAATCTTCGACACTGAGGAAAATGGCAAAAAATTAATTTAATAAAGCTAATCAAAAGTCCATGAAAAGTTGGTTTATGTAGTATAAAACATATTATCATATTATTCTATACTACATATTGTTTGGATTTGGAAAATTCAACAAAAAACTGTAGTTTATGGCTCAAATAAACAAATAAACCAATATTTGGGGGAGGGTGACATGAGCACTCAAACTGAGGCTCTAAAACTTTTAAGTAAGAAAATGTCATATTTAAATTGTATCATATAATGATAGTATAAAAACAGACTTACGATGCTCGATGGCGTCTTTGAACAACACGAGGTCCATGGACACTATACCAGGGGAGTTGTTATACTCATCTAAAAACTCCATCATAGTCTTCTTTAACTTTTCATGGTTTTGAATGTCTTCATAAATCTTGAAAATACATGCTATGTATAAAAGAAGAACCTATTGTGAAAATTTATTGTTTACACACAATAAAGTAGTTGGCACTCAAACTTGGCAGTGTTCTCCATCAACCATCACACAATGTTGGTAGGTTATGAGTGAATGACCCAGTGAGACTTACCAAGTCTGGGCTGATGTAGTCACCAAAGACTGGCGTCTGTTTACTTGGACAGATGTTGTGGAAGGTCTGGTCAAAGAGAGACCCCAGCTTGTCGCTGATGATGTTGACAAAGGCTTCCATGTCCTTTGTGTCTATCAGACGATCGGAGAAAACTCTGAAGCACTCGTGCAGCCACAGCCTCGTCATGGCGAGTTTCGTGTCATGCTCATTTCGGTGAGCTCTGAGCAGCCCTTGGAATATCTGGCAAAGCAAAATGTTACAAATTAACAACTATTTTAATTTACAGAGAATTTTACACCAGAACTTTTGCTCATCAGTAATAAACCAAACAAGAAAATAGCAACCAGTCTATGTGCATCTAGTTAGTGGCGAGTTTAAAAAATGGTGAAAATATTTGCTAAAAATAATTTTATTGCTTTATATTGTTTTAGTAAATCATTATTCAACAGTAAAATACTACAAAAGATAAACACAACTGATAAACAGCTGCACACCTGAGGGCTGATATACTAAATAGCGTGCAAAATAATAGTTCATATAATAAACAGCCACCTAACAAACTACACATTATATAATAATACATAGAAACATGATGGAGCGAGTGAGGGTTTGATATTTCACACACAGAAAGAGAGAGAATACCTTAGAGATGTCTCTCAAGTTGAACAGGTAGTGTATCTTAGCAGGTGTGGGCAGGAATCTAGTCACCACTGACTGGTAGACCTCCAGAGTTCCCTGAGTCATCAGGTCTCCGATGGGCTTCACATCTTCCTCAAAGTCCTGCAACTTCTGGTTGATCATCGTACCAAAGATTCTCTTTATTGTTGAGTCCTTTAGAAAATATATATGTAAAAGTTTTACATGAACAGATATGTGTATGGGCAAACAATGCATAACCAGATAAGCCATGGTTTTTGCACATCATTACTGCTAGTGTAAGCACATGCTATAGAATAACCAGCTACTGTAAGTATATGTAATTAGAGTTGCCAACTACTAAAAGCATATCATGCTTATAGAATCATTAGCAAATAAAGAATTTGTGGTTAAAATTGCTTAATATAAGCATGTAGTTAGTACAACTAGCTGCTAAAAGCATATACTAGCATCTAAACTCACAGAGGGGAAAGTCATGTTGATGAGATTAAATTTGCTCTGCAGACGTCTAGAGATAGCCTGTCTTCCACCACCTGGAGGCCCCATGGCCACAACTACAAACATGTCTTTGATACTCTTAGCTGTCTGTTTCTGCCTGTCATACCAGAAGCCGTAGTCCAGCCACAGCTAATGGCAAATAAAACCAGAAAATTCTTAAAAGCAACTAGATTATAGACCTTGATTATTAATCCATGGCATTAATGAAATCCATGTTGATACTTACAAACTGTTGGAAACAAAATTTCAGTTTACTCAGTTAGACTAAAGAATATTGTTCGATTTTAGATTAATAGATGTAAAAGTAAAGCTTTGCTATACAAATTATTACCCAAGTATTTACCACTTGTACTTACACCCAAACGACAAGTAAAACACTAAAGGTTTCACCAACTTTCAAATACTATTTTTATTGACTAACAATGAGTCAAGAGTGAAAACCTACTAGCATAAATAAGTGAAAGAGTCAATACTAAAGTAAGACTGAAGAGTTAAAGATGGAGATGATGGAGCACCTTAATAAGTTCCAGAGGGGGTTGAGACCCAAACGTATCCTTGGCGGGCATGTTGAAGTCATCCATGAAGGTAAGAAGTTTCTTCCCTCCCAGAGGCACATACACCCCCTTAGTTCTTTTCTCCACACGAGACTCAATGATGTCTTGCACATTGTTAGAGGTTGTCTGGGCGGACATGTTTACTGTTAGCACATTGTATCTGTAACAGAAAAAAAAGATTAGAGGCTCGGCAAATTATATAAATCATGACCAGAAGGTTATGAAGTTTAACTTGCGTAATATGGCCTTTTTACAGCTTTTGGTGAAAAATAACTAGTCTCAATACTTTTAGGTCCCATTTCCCAAATAACCAGTTTCTTCAAAGGTGTGGGCTTGAATCCCACCGCTGCCACCATATAGGATTATAATGAATGTATTTATTGAGCATGTTATGCAATTGAGTAGCAGGGAAAGAGTGAGTGATCAGCGTATACATAATCACATTAGCTATTTAACTGAAAGCTTTTTATAGCTTTTTTCCCTGAAAGCTTGTTTAAACACAGGGCTATAATGCAACATATGCCAGGGCAACTAAATAACTTAATATTGACTACACAACTGGAGTTTCAGCATATATAAAACTCATACTTTTAACTATCTCGAAATATTTACCATGACCAAATCAAAATGAATCACTAAATACAATAGAATGACTCACCTGGCTGGGTCAACTTTATTGAGGACTTCAGACACTACAGAAGTCTTTCCTGTGCCAACTGGACCCACCAACATGACAGGGTGGAAGTTGTCTACTAGAGTAGATACCAGGAAGTTGTATCTCACTGTGTCTACTGTTGGCACGATGATACGGTAGAAAGGTAAGCTGTAAAACATATCAACAACTGCCATTGGAAATGTGCTAGAGCTTATAACTATAAATAGGCAGCTCACAGAAATAACTTTTATTGTATTTTTGATAGTATCATTACAAGAATTATGCTAAATAATAATATTATAATGAAATAAATTGCTATTGCAAAGAATAAATAAAAAACATAGATTGGAATGTTTATACAGATATATTACAGTAAAAAATAATGGACTCACTTTAGATAGTGGTACCAATATGTAAAAAGTTGTGTCATACCTCGGGTTGTACTTCCATCCACTCCTTAGTTTCTCTTCCCAGTGAACCCAGCACTTGTTCTTTGGATCCACCACGTATTCATATATACTGTCTTTGTTAGGGAAAGTGCCTTCCATCTCTCTACAACAAATATTCAGTTTAATCAATGAATCAATTTGACTATTGCAATACTTTACACCCCTATGAATACTTTTAATACTGCAAAACAATTTAGATAATCAATTTAATAGTAAATAAATGTAAACATTACTTCAATATGAATTTATTTCTATTACCAACCTAATTCTATCAACACCATAAATGCTTTAGTTTAGGATTTCATGAAATAAAATAAATACATAAACACATACAGCAAGCTCTTACTGGAACAGAGCTGCTAGGCAGCTATTATTTCAACATATTAAACTACTATGAAAATCCTAAATACTATTAAACTGCTACTCTGTTGATACCTGATGTAGTTGTCCAACTTCTTCCTTCCCTCCTCATCTACAGGAGCACAGATTGACCAGATGACGCAATACTGGAACCACAACTCCACCATCTTGCCGTAGTTGTCAGCATCGTGAGAGTCAACCTGAAATATTTATTGTCAAGGTCATCAAGATCAACATCAGCTAAAGACAACTGTTAACCTGAAGGTATAGATTGAGTGAGAAGGTAGAGAACACTGCACAGTGTACCATCAATGGGTAGACAACACTCACTGCTAACAACTTGCGTGTAACGCATTACTACCCACGATGTTCGAGTAAATATACAACAATGTTCCCACTACAATTTCATAACTACAAGCCCAGAGTTGAACCTACTCCGTTAGAAATAGTGGCCAGAGCGTCAAACAGTCTAGTAAGGGAGATAACTCCATTTAGCTCAGCTATTGGTACTAGCTCGTTGCAGTTCTTCTTTTTAAAGTCAGTGATCTTGGCTAAATACTTTTCAAATAACTGTTTCAGCATCTCACTCAAAACTGCAACATAACCAACAAAACTATGATCAACTTCGTCTTCAGAGTTAAAAGTTAGAATAAGAATAAATAAAGTGATTGTTATTTACATCTAACTGCAGTTTATAACAAAAAAACACACATCAGTAGAGCGTATGGTGACGTCTGCTATACCTTTGTCTTTTTTCTCCAGCCACGAGTCTATAAATGGCTGAGTGCCAAGGTCCAAAGCATCATTATATACCATACCACATCGAGATACCGTGGCAGGGGAGGCAACTGCTAAATCTTCCACCTGCATATACAATAGAACACATAATTTAATTTAATACCAGAAATGGTGTACGTGCATGTGTGTAGGCAATAGCGAATTTACTTTACAGGCAGCTAAGGGCTGTGATTACCAACTGCAAGTCTTGTTCCAGATGAGTTAGTGGCTAAGTTAAGCTTTTAGTCTGCTGGCATTTGCAGCTATTAAAATAATACTTTATTCTACCTAAAATATAACTAAATTACAGTTAGCTAAGTGTGCTTGACAGGTGGCTGAGTATGTATGACAGGTGTCTGAGTATGTTTGACAGGTGTCTAAGTATGTATGACAGGTGTCTGAGTATGTGTGACAGGTAGCTGAGCATGTGTGACAGGTAGCTGAGTATGTGTGACAGGTAGCTGGGTCACATGCTGCGGGACAAATACCTCAAAAAGCAGCGAGACTTGTTCAGGCATGGCGATACGCTCTCCGTTGATAAGGGTGAGCACTTTGTTGTCGTCCATCACGGAGTTCATACTCTCAATCCAAAGAGTGTCTACCGGCCCGTCAAATGTGATCCACTTTTCTTCCGGTTTCTCATCTGTTTATATGGAAATAGGTATAGAAGTTAGCAAGCCCACTAATGACAAGAGCATTTATTCCGTAAAGTACAGAAAACAGGTACGTGGGCCAATTAAATTACTTGATAGTCAAGTTGGACAGCCTATCAAACAGATATCATGTTAACTATGTGAACACTAAAAATGTAATAACAAATAAAAATTTCTTATAGAAACATACATGCACAGCCACAAAAATATTTTAACAGAAACACAATGCAATCATTAAATCAACACTAAAAGTAATGCTGTCAAGCTAACATTAAATAAATAACGTGGAATGAAATACTATGGTCTATACTATGATGTAATATCCTGTTTTATGTACGACTGATTTGCTCACAATATTAGACTAGGAGAATCACCTTATCTCTCAAGTAAAATATTCAGCTACCATATTACAGGTAGTCACTGTGCCAGCTATACTATGAAACAGCATATTACAGTAACTGATGACTACTATTTCCTAGCTTATGTAACCAGAAAGAGGCTCTAGTGAGACGTTCCTATGCTTATAAAACTTCTTCTATTCTAGACTATGATCTTATTTCAGCATAATTTTCACACACAAAAATATGTCGAATAATGTGTTACTTTATTAGGTTGATACCAACTGGCAACAATAACAAAGAAATTTGTTTCAAAGTAAATGATTGACTAATAAATATCTAGCGTATGATTGGCTGCTTACGGTGAGTAATTTGATCAACTCCTGTAAATAAGAAACAATAATATAGAGAAGCAAATTGAGGTATGCACAAAGGTGAGCTAGTACTAGGTACATGAGAGTTGTGTACCCACAAGCAATGCTACAGTGACATGGGATGCATGTGGGTGTTGGTGTGGCAGGCTACAACAGGTTGTATAAGTATTTATTATAAGTGATGCCCGTCTGTTGACAACAACCAAAATACCAAAATCAATGCTGACAGAGTCACTTTCAATGCTGACGACAGCATCTGTAATTCATTATACACATTGTGAATTATTCTTCCAAACCAGATGAATTTTCAATACAGTTGTTACAACCATAAAAAGTGGTTTACAAGTGATAGGTGTGTATTGGTAAATAAACTAATGAAACAGGTGTCTGATATACCATTATAGACAGTATGGCAGGCTAAAACAGGTGTCTGTCATGTAGTTGGCTCATAGATATGACTCACCTGAGCAGGTTACTCTCATGACACTGGAGAGAATACCGTCTGTCCATTCGTTGGTGCTCAAGTCAAACTCTCCATACAGCTCACCGAGCGAGACAGACTTGGGATTCAGGACATACTCCTTCACCACATTGTAGTTGGCATCTCCTGGTTGAGTAATCACTCGGTTAGACAATAGAATTCACATGATAAAAGAATGTCAATTGCTTACTAAAAGTCTAGATTTCTATCAACAAGTAATGAAGTACCATCATTGTGCATTTGACTGCACGCTGCCTGAAGCATCCTCCACGTGGCTGACTTAGCGGACTGAGTTTTCCCGACTATCATTGTGGAGTGTCTAGAGTTTTTGGTCTCGTACAGCTGGAAGAGAGAGAATACAGAAACATCTTCATACAAGTCATCTTACAAAGTACTCAGACTCAATATGGCTTTTCAACAACAGAAAAACAGCAGTTTGTCCAAGTTTTTGATGAAATAGATTGAAAAGACTTTCTACTAAGTGATGCCGGAGGTTCAAAGGTCAAGCTCACTCACCTGGATGGCTTTGGTGACAGCCCAGGGTATTGGCTGCAAACCGTTCAGTTTGTACTGATTCTCGATAGCGGCCTTGAACTTGCTGTAGTCTATAGCTGGGGTCTCAACGCCAGGGAACAGATCTGAGACTATGCCATTGAAGAGTGGCAAGTCTACAGACGTCAGTTTAGCTACATTCATGTCTTTCATAGACAAGAGCAGCAACTCCTCGTCCTAAAATCAGGTTTGAATAGTTGATGTAGAAATCCAATAGCTGCTCTATGAATACAAGGATATCTTAACTACTACAAAAAGCAACATTAAATTTAATTATTTGTATAAATAAATAAAAACTAATTTAAAATTTACATGAAAAGCATATTTTTTATCTTTTTGAAAATTCACAAGGAAAAAGAACATGTTCGATCTTTTGAGTTTTAGCTACTTTTCACCATGATTTTAGACACTAGAGTTAGTATTAGTAGGCGAATGTGGATATGTCTATTAGATATAACTTTAAGCTGGTGTTAGACTGTGAGAATACGTACAGCCATGTTAGGGTTGGTCCTCTTTTTCTTCCCAGCATATCTAAGCACAGAGGTCAGAGCTCTCAGTCCGAAATCATAATGGTCTTGTTTCGAGAGCTGCTGTACAGCCAATGAGTAGAGAGTGAAGACTTTCTTAGCCAATAGCTGCGTAGAATAGATTCACAATGTGACAATATGTCAAATAGTTTAGATTATTTAAAACAAGGAAAAGTTAAGCAGGCATTTCTCTGAAAGTGGTGCTAATGTAAACATGTGCTTTGTTAAAGACTTGTAAAAGATTTGACATACTTTATTTAGAACATTTGTGATCCTGTATAGTTGTTTGGGTATACAAGAAAAGCACCAAAATCAAGCAAAACAGAGTGAGATATTACAGCCATATAGTTGACAACACTACACATGGCTTTCTACTAACCTTAGTGTTGTTGAAACCCTCTCCAAACAGAATAATCTCAGCAATAAGATTTGAGTCAGGAACTACCATAGAGATTGGTCGGAACATAGACTTGAGATTGTCTGGTAACTCAGTACGTCCGGCATATCCTATTAAAGAAAAGCATAAAAGCATGAGGCAAATAGTTTTCCAAACATAAAGTTTGGTTGCCAAACATTAAAAAAATAAAAAATGAGTCATGATAAAACAAAACATGGTCATTTTATCACAATTCAGTGATTATTTCTTTGTATTATTTAAATTTTCTTTTGATCTCAGAAATATCTTGCTTAGAAAAGTAATACATGTATGATATATGTGTTGTCTGCACACACTTTCTGTGTTAGGTAATAGACTGCAGGTAAAACTGCTACAGGTATAATAATTGGATTAAAACACTCACCAGGGTTCATCGTGATAAAGATACCACAACTCCAGATTAGATTAATCTCTCTGCCTTCAAACACAAATCTAGTAGATCCAGCGGCCAGGGCTGACAAGATGCTGAGAATCTGTTGAGCTACTACAGACAACACCTGAAACAATACAATATTACTCATTTCATGTGCATACAAGTTTACACCTCAGGTGCTTACTGTAGTAGATTGAATTGATGATCATCTTAGGTAAACCTATGGTTAGCTAGGAACTTTGTGTACAGCAGGTCTTTAAACCTAGCAAGGTAGTTATCAGTTAATATCTCAGAAAAACTACAATCAATTGAAAATCAAACTGCAATGCCTTTTCTCAGTGGTGAAACTCGACGCACCTCGATATTAATTCTGTTGAACTCGTCAAAGCAGCCCCAAGCTCCTGTCTGCGCGAGACCTGAAAACATGCGGCCCATAGACTTGTAGTCCAGACCTTCCGAGCAGTTAAAGACAATCACGTAGTTTCCTAGTGCCTTCCCAAGATCCTTTGTTGTCTCGGTCTTTCCCGTACCTATTCGAGAAAGTGATGAGGAACTTACGTTAACAGATTACTCAGTGTATTATGACGGTAGAGAAGTTGCCATAGAACTTGATTCAGTTGTGAGCTAACCTGCGGGGCCTTTAGGTGAGCCCCCTCTGTGTAGATGTAGAGCGGTGGTTAGAGTCATGTAACATCTGTCAGTCAGAGGTGTGATGACCAGACGACCAGAGTTTCCCAGATACTCATAGCCGTACTGGAACTGCGTGTTGGTCTGTCTCACTACGCAGTCATCTATCTCCTGTTGATGTAACCAATCAAAATGTTACACATATAATTTTATACAGATGTAATTTTTGTAAAACAGCAAAACTTTCAACTTTTTGCTGTTTTACAAAATTTACAGGTAAAACTATAGTTAAATTTAAAGAGAAATTTTGTTATAAAAAATAATACAAATGCAAAATAGTAAAATTTTAGAAAAATTTACAATAGATGCCAAATAATCTTGAATGTAACCAAATACTTTCATGTAAAGAAACATATTTATAAAATAGTTTATCAAACGTACACGGTCCCAGTATATTCGCAGCTGACTCAGCCATTCGAATGCCGTGACATCATTGGTTCCTGTCTTGATGAGCTTCTCAATGATGTCTCTAGCGTGAACCTCTATAGTGACGAGGCCGACAATCTTGAGACGCTGAATCTTTGTGAGGTTTGTCCTGATAGCCTCAGAGAACTTACTCAGCATAGCAACCTGTGTCAAGTACACTCAGCTATATTGATACATGCACCGGCATGCAAGGTACACAGGCTGAACACTATTAGAGTTTTAAGACATTTACAGAAATATAACTGCTTGTTAGCCTTGCAATTCGAAATACTTCTACGTTTAGTAAAATATTGATGCTTGTTGTTTAAACATTTATCAGTAAAGATACAATTTCAATAAAAATAATGAAGTGTGGTATGTAGGAGTTGTGTTCTCTACCTGCTTTCTCTTGAGACTCTTCAAGGCCTTCTTGTCTCCCCTCTCTTTGGTAGACGCCAAGGCTTTGGTGACATCAGCAGTCCACTGCATTTGAGACGTTGTGATGCACAGCTGAAAATGGAAATACAAAACATCGGACGTGAATAAAAATTTTAATAACCTTATAACATTACCTATAATAAGTATGCACAGAACTAAAAACTAATGTGGAACCCCATTAACTGAGGTAGTGCCATTTTCTGGGTTTCCTACATTTTTTTCAATATGTTCAGAGTTTTTGGTTGAAACAAAAATTTGTTCTATAAAAAGTGGCACATCGATGTTGAAAGTTCTGTGAAAAATATATAAATGTTTTTTTTTAATCTAAAAGCCAACATTATGGAGTACTTAGTAAAACTCACCTGGCCACACCATTCTTTGATCCACTTGTCTCTCTTACTCAAGTTCTTCTTGAGTGCAACTCTGCAACTTTTAAGTACTTCTTTTAGTGTCCATCTCATCATACGTTCAATATCACAGAGCCACGTTTCCACGGGTCCTTCCAAGAGAGTAGGGTGAGAAAACTCCACATATTCACCATCAGCTGAAAACATCCCGTGAGCTTCAAACTTCTGCGTAATTGACGTCTGCAAAAGAAGCAACAAATTTAGAGTTTCCACTATAAATAGCTGCGGCTGGCGTACTTCATTACCTGGTTTTTTCGAACGAGAAAACGAGTTAGCCAAGAGTTTCAACGACTAAAAATACCTGCAAGACATAGACACTTACAGCCTGAGGGCATATATGTAGAACAGGGCAGATAGTAAATAAGTTTTCCATGACAACCAATAACTTGAAAAAAGTCACAACTCTTACAATATGTGACCATCTGAAAAAATCAAAGAAAAAAACTCGATAATATGCAGGAATTACCTTGGCCATTTTCAGTCGGACTATATTGTCAAAGCACTTCTTGAGATGAGGCTGCACAGCTTCTGGATTCTTACTTTGACCAAGAATCTCAAGTAGATCATCGTTAGACAGGAAATAAAATCGAGGGAATATCTGACGCTTGGTCTCCAGATACATGTCCAGGGATTTCTGTATTTCTTCTAACTTTACATTCATGTCATTCAGTTGCTCAAGAAGGCCTAAAATGTCAATAAGGAAAGAATGAGGTTTTTTCAGGCAATGAAACGATTGATCAAATTAAAAAATATATGAGACAAAAACTAATGAAATCTAACTGGCACCAATAGAAAACAGTTTTTCGAAAACAAAAATATTTGTCAGAAGTGGGATTCGAACCCACGCCTACAAGAGTAGACTGCGACCTGAACGCAGCGCCTTAGACCACTCGGCCATCCTGACTGTGTGCATAGAGACATGAAATATACGATAGCATTCTAAACAAAGTTTGTTTGTTTAGTAAACCGATTATGAGCTGACTCATTTACAATTACATAACTTTTATATGTAGTTCTCTCGCACAATTACAGTTGGATAACAATAAATTAATATTCTTTGCATAGCCTACGTCAAATGTATTTTACTCAACAACCTACCTTTGAAATGAGTTCCTCTCAAGGCATTCTTATCTTTGTTCAATCTTGTCATGATGACCTTCCAGTTAGTGTTGATGAGATCGAAATCGGCAGACTCTTTTGGCAACTGCTTCCTAATGTCCTCCCCCAGGAATATATTCTCAAGGTACATCCACTGTCTCTGCACTGTCAACAACATCTCCACGACCTCCAGAATGTGACTCAGCGTTCTCTCCCACTTATCTACTTCCGTCTCAAACGCTTTCACAAATCTGGAAGCTTTCATGGTAGACAACTGAACTTGGTGATCTTCCAGAGCCTGAAAGACTTCTTCTGTGGTCCTGCAGTATATTACATAACATACAGTATACTGCACAAAGTGACAGTTTAGGGCTAGATGTTACATATGGGAAAGTAGAGCCTAACCAATCCGTTCTACTTCCTTATCAACAATATATACAATATATAATGGCAATTATATTTAACAAATTAAATCAAATGCACTACTTGATCAACTAACACTGTACCTGTAGAAATCATCAGAATAAACAACTTTTACTAAACTTTGTTTTCGAAAAAGAAATAGAAGTTGTCTCCTTTTACAAATACATGCAGCTGCATAGGGAGAATATGTCGCAGGAAAACACGCAACTAATCAATATAATTTTACACACTAATGACTGACACCTCCGGCCTCCGCCTTTCCTTGTTTACCTACTTAAACCCATGCACTTACTTTAACTAATGTACTTACTTTAACTAATGTACTTATAATTTTACACACTAATGACAAAAACCTACAGTGACTGCCTTTCCCTAATTTACTTACTGTAACTGCTTTACTTACTTTAACTAATGTACTTAATTTAACTGCTTTCCTCACTTTAACTAATGCACTTACTTTAACTAATGTACTTACTTTAACTAATGTACTTACTTAAACTAATGTACTTACTTTAACTAATGTACTTACTTTAACTAATGTACTTACTTTAACTCATGTACTTACTTTAACTCATGTACTTACTTTAACTCATGTACTTACTTTAACTCATGTACTTACTTTAACTCATGTACTTACTTTAACTCATGTACTTACTTTAACTCATGTACTTACTTTAACTAATGTACTTACTTTAACTCATGTACTTACTTTAACTCATGTACTTACTTTAACTCATGTACTTACTTTAACTCATGTACTTACTTTAACTCATGTACTTACTTTAACTCATGTACTTACTTTAACTCATGTACTTACTTTAACTAATGTACTTACGCCAACTTGAAATGCCCTTTGTCCTTATAAGGAGCCATAACCAGCTCAATGATCTCCCAAGCATCACTGATGGCCTTGAGACTGTTCTCTATAGCCAGTTCCTTGGTGGCAGCGCTGGAGACCTCATTGATGTACTCCGCGTACTGGTCAAACCCAAAGTTGATTATCCTCTCCAGTGTAAAATCCTCACTCGTCTCCTCAAACTGCTTCTGCATCTCATTCTATAAACACAGAATAACCATGTTGTCACTTTAGTATGGTAGAGAGTAGCAGTGGTGTAGTGGTTAGAGTGCTGGCATAGTAGGCATGAGGTTAGTGGTTCGAGTTCAAACACAGGCGGTGATGTCAGGAAAAGCATCCAGTCATATTTGCTCCTATGCCACACTAGGAAAAACCTTTAGCTTGCTTAAACAAAACCATTTCCATCAGAGGTTCTCACAGGGATAGTGACTATAAACTTGCGCGAGTTATTTTCACTTTATTATTACTATGTTAAATAAAACATGCACAAATCGGTGTTAGTTACAATGACTTTTTGAGAAACCATTACATGAATGTTACGCTAACTTAGTTTTCAAAATTAAAAAAAAAATATACAAACATAGCAATTTACTGGTAACAGCCAGTTACATTGATCAAATTGATTGTTGATTGAAACATATAAACACTCTAGAAATATGGTAGTGATACAGCTATATTTAAAACACTCAGTTTCACTATAATATGTTACAATGTAAAAGAAATATTAGTGATAACAGTCAACATGCTTGGATATAACTTATACTATTTGTATGCAAACCTTGATCTGATTCCAGTGTCTATCTCTCATAGCCTTGTTTTTCAAGTCTGTGATGAGGGGCATAGTCCTCTTGAATGTGTCCACCCGACCCTTGCTTACTTCTACTATCTCCCAGTTCTTATCCTACCAGTAGGGAATATACATTCAGTCTACAGTAATACTACCCAGGAATATAATATTAGGAGGTGGTATACATGACCCACGTATGAGAATAAAAACATAAATATAGCGAGAGGTGGAGATAACTAACAACATTAAAATAAATTTAAATGAAACTTATATGCAGTGCATCAGAATTATAGATTTTAAATTAGCCCTAGCTGTGAATGTATTAAAATTACAGCTAGTGAATATTTACTTTACTTGCTATAAACTAATTGCAACGCTGATTGGCGGAAAAGGATTCAATTGTCTATTAAGATATGCTACAGTGTTGAAAAATATTAGGAATCAGCATTTCAAAATTAATATTAAGTTTCTATGTTTGAGAAGAAGATGTTGTCCTAAACGCGAGTGAATCTGCAGGAATAAGATATTGGTATGAGCCACCAACAATCTCAATGGCAAGGTATGTGAGAGTACATTGCCCGGGCTATTTTCAGCGTACATGATTTTGCTAGCTGTACTTTGGATGTAAAAATCACCAGGTTTAAACTTATATATTAAAAACCTACTAACAGCGATTCCATTTACATACTAGAGTGACAACTGACAACCTGTATGAACAGCATGTTTCTAAACTAAGACAGTTAGCGTAGTATTGCCTTGTAACAATGACTTCTACACTAACAGTGAGAAACACTCGATGACAATAACAATAGAGGTACTTGTACCAGAGACAGCTTCATGTAAACCAGCACCGAATACTTGGTGGATGACAATATTCAACAGACTAACACCAATACAATGACAATAAGAGAGACTAATATCTTAACACAGGCTGCAAACAATAACCATCTGGAGATATATAGCACAATATTCATAGGAGTTGCTCCCCCACTTGGTGATGAAGTATTCCATCTATGAGCGAGGACAGCAACAAAAAAATAGTGGTAGCACGTGTAGAGGCAACAAGAAGTGAATACAAGTGTACGGGGTATACCTCATTCGCAGGTTGCGAGTGCGATGCAGCAGACCGACTAGGTCGGTCTTCAGTCACTTCCTGTTTGTACTAAACACGGCACAATAACATGAGATGTATAAACACGTCTAATACTGTTGTGTTATACAGCATAAATTCATTAGTAACCAAAAAGCATGTCTTGGAGACAAAATGCCCTTGATGTCTATCATGTTTTCCTAACTAAAAGAAGAGTTAGATGTAGTTTTGAGATCACTAATCTGCAGAAGACACAAAATTTTAACATCTTGTACCAAATTCTAACCCTTAAACATGCAGCACACAAGTTTTAACATTCCTCTGTTGGAGTTGCACACACCTTGAGTTCTCGAGCCAACTTAGCGAGTTTCTTATACGCTGTCACTGAAGCGTTTTCCATCTCACTCGTCTGCAGTTCAACAAACTTGCCGACTTTCCACGAGTCCCAGTTGCCCTCCCACTCTAGGGTTAGCTGCCAGATTTGCTCAATGTAGTCTAGATCCTACAAGAAAGAAACAAACATTGCGGGTAAATCACATAACACTCCAGCTTTACAATTTGTTGGCATATTCCCTAAAAATAAATACGGCTAGTAATGACAGTTCTCAAACTTAATAGGATATATTTTGTATACAGCTACAAAAAATACTTTCTAGCATCACCAACTTTTAGTTTAAAGGTTTTCATACAGCCTCAGATAGATCTTTTTACAATATTATAATAATTATTTTATATACTTGAAAAAAGTTTTACAAGACAAACTTGTTTTTTACAAAACTGAGAAATGTTTTTCTTTCAAATAAACTAACATTTAAATACTAATCTTATAAAGTCATATTTGATAACTGATGGGGTTTATAGCTTCTGATTAACGGTCAATACTAAAATTTTAATTCTCAAATATTTTAATTTCACAATTATAAAACAAATATTGAAACTCTATGCCCTATGAACAAGCAAAACCTCACAGAATCATCACATGAAGTTATACATTAGTACATTCATGATATGAAGTATAACCTCATATGCAGCAGTAAACTGTTACCTTGTCCAAGGTTGCAATGTCCTTATTTGGAGGTTGTTCTATCTTGAATATTCCGAGACCTCGTCTGATCTGAGCTTCCTGGTCCTTCAGTGCCGTCACCTGGTCCTTGAATGTAGCCACTTTCTCCAGAGCTTCTGGACAGGCTAAGGAGGCGCTGAATGGACCATCCTTCTTGAAGTTGTCCACCAAAGAATGCACCTGGAAAAGCCCTCCGTAACATGAGACAGTTTTTATTTACTTTTGACACAATATCAATAACTCGTGTTTCTATAAGTCAGTGATATTACAGGTAAGTTAGTGATATTAAAAGTAAGTTAGTAAGATTAAAGGTAAGTCAGAGATGTTACAGGTAAGTTAGTGATGCTACAGGTAAGTCAGTGATATTACAGGTGAGTCAGTGATATTACAGGTGAGTTAGGAATATTACAGGTGAGTCAGTGATATTACAGGTAAGACCAACACACCTGCTTCTTGAAATCCTCTGC
This sequence comes from Bugula neritina, assembly GCA_964035545.1. Classification (NCBI taxonomy): domain Eukaryota; kingdom Metazoa; phylum Bryozoa; class Gymnolaemata; order Cheilostomatida; family Bugulidae; genus Bugula; species Bugula neritina. The sequence goes on along the minus strand of OZ037771.1, from coordinate 2,773,019 downwards.
TTGACCCAGCAGGCTTGTCTTGAACTTCTCTTTGTACTTCTTCAACATGCCTTCTGACTCAACCAGAGCTTCAGTGAATTTTGTCCATTCGGCTCCGAGACCATCCAAAGTGGCTTGTATCTGCATAAGAATACACTTCATGTACTACGGTTCGCTACAAACCTAGTTAGCTTCAACAGTTGAGAAATGAAGACATTTGCATCCAATAATTAGCTGGTTTGTCATAGAAAATATCATGTTATTTTACCTTCTGCGAATTCAAAGGTTTTTTTTGTGTAACCGAAAAGCATTCTGCACATCTCAGAATACCAAAATTATTCAAATCTCCCATCAGAAACCAAACAAACATAGACACAAAAACTCACCTCTTCAGGCACAGGCACGTCATATTTCCCCAGAATGCTAAACTGGTCATAGAGAGGTGCAAACTTAGCCTCAGTTTCAGGTTTCCCGGTGTCTAACTTAGACCACAGATCCAGCGACTCCCCCAACTCATCCAAAGTTTGTGGTGGTTGGCTCACTCTAAACAAGACACCAGTAAAATCCATAGTGACTTGTGAACTGAACAATGAAAATTTTGCCATATTTTTCACGAGTCAAGTTTTAATATTTCTATTGACTGTTACTTCTAAGAACTATTTGAAGCAGTTTGAAGGTGACTACACTAATGGCTTGTAGATTGCTACACATTAGATAACCAAGTCTATAAAAAAAGCTCACTAAAATAAATATTTTATCAACATGAAAAACTATCAGGTATTAATCTACAAAACTACAACTCATGATAATGTTAAAACTATCGGTTGGCAACTTGCCAGTACCAACATTTCAGCAGAAACGAGTAAATCTATTACTCTTTTACAGCATAGACTCTAAGTATTGAAAATTTTAATGATCATCGTAGAGCTAGGAAACTTAATTTTGTTTTGAACTAACTTAGTGGCCATGTTGGTGAGGAAATCATTGAGTTCCTTGAGCCTGGTGGTTGCTATTTCACTGAGAAGTTCGGTGAACTTGTTCTGCCACTCGTGACAGTGTCCGAGGATTGAGTTCTTGAGAAGGGAACAGTCAAGGAGTACAAACTGAATGTTGAGCACTGTTTCCTGTGTAGCTACGTTGTTGGCGACTTCCGTGTATCTGTGGGGTTAGTGACATCATATATTAATACTATCTATACAGTGAAAGAGTTAGTGACATCATATATTAATATTATCTATACAGTGAAAGAGTTAGTGACATCATATTATATTAATACAAACTATACAGTGAAATAGTTTGTGACACTATATATTAATACTATCTATACAGTGAAAGAGTTTGTGACATTATATATTAATACTTAAGATAACATGCTGGAGGGTTTTAAGTGAAAATGGTTTATTAAAACTCCATGTGTCTAGTAAATTTCAAAACAGCGAGAATAATAAAAAGTACACTCAACTTTCTCTTGTCATAAGTTCTGGCTGATTGGCTAGACGTGATTATGTAGAAGTGTGATGATTAAGCCGCACAGATATACATTACATTGTATAATTAACAGTTAAATATTGTCTTTCAAATCTATAGTAAAACACTTCCCAATGTAAAAAGAAAGTGACTGACTCACCTGGTAGGAATAAATGACCCACCTGGCAATGTCGGCATCAAATGATGAGACTTGTGGGTTCAATCTCTGGTACCGCCTGATAAATGCATCTTTTCGGATCTCCCAGATCTCGCGATAGTTGTCCCAGGTGAGAAGGTAGTTCTGTAAGTTGACAGCATTGTCCTGCATCCCCTGGTTGATGACTCTCTGTATTTTATGTGTGTCCTCATCTTTCTCTATCACCACATATATTGGCTGAAACAGAAGGTATTAGATGAATATACAACACCAACACTCCCTGTGAGATACCACACTAAAGGTATGGGTGTTATATATTTACTATTACAGTCGTAATAGTAAATATATACGTCAATATAATAAATATAATGCTTTTAAGTATTTTAAAATCAGAAAAAAATTAAAATACTTTGTCTTAAAGCATGCTAATGCATTAGAAAAATATCAAATTAAAAAATGTGCTCAAGCATAAAAATAGAAAATGTTAGCAAATTAGCATCTTCAGAGACAAATTAAACGCATAATACTTGAAATGCAAAATCTATTTATAGACCAATGAGTCATTCCAGTAGCTATGTATATAACACACCAGTCGCTACAGTTGCAGAGTAACACAGCACATTGTCAATGAGCAGCACCAACCTCTTTGTTAGAGCGTTTCCTGGTGAGTATGTCAGGGAGTCTACTGATGCCGGCTATAGACTCCGTCAAATGAGTGCCAATGCTGCCAACGTCCTGAGCCAGCTGCTTCAGCGTAGGAGAGAACTCAACTTTGTCACCTTCCAGAATGACCTTGACCCTGAATAGAGGGTTTGGAGCACTCTTACCATCACCTACAACATATCTTAACTGAGTAAGGTCAATCCTGGTGGCTTTAAACAATGAACAAGATATACTATATGGTATATAATTACATGACTAAGGTATGTGAAATTTTAATTTCTTTTTAAAAATCATTTTTCACGAATTTCTATCCAATGAAATCAAACACTCTTATCAAAAACTGCATTTTAAAAAGTTATTGAATCAAATAAATTGTTAGTTTTCATAAGATCATGCTTTTCTTTCTGCTTATTTATTAAATGAATATTTTGTAATTTGCCAGAACCTTACAATTGTAATGAATTGTTCTTCAACTATAAGTAAAATAACAAAGCAAAACAGGGTATGTTTGTTAGTTTTATTTGAGTGCACATTGTAAATTATGACTTCTCATAAAACTATTTTAAAAACTAAACGCTGTCTATAATGATAGTATGCATGCCGTTGGCTATTATGTGTTTCCAATAAGATGTCCAACAAGCTACCAGTAACTTTTAATACTGCAGATAGCAAATGTAACATACACACCGTTAATGGCCCTTGACAGCTCTTGAAGTGACCATTTTACATTCAGTCTAAATGCTTCTTCCACCATTCTGTCCATCTTCTCAGTGTATTTAACCCACTGTGTCTGAACCTACACGAAGTGAAACACAAACTAATAATATGAGGTGCTGTGTTCGCATTTGAGCTAACTTACTAGCGGAAACCTTCTAGCATATTCAGAAGAAATTATAGTCATGCAATAGGAAATCAGGCAGGTTCTATGCAGAAGGACTTAGTGTAGCAGATCACATGACTAGCAACTAATAACCGTGACTAAGACAGAGCAGGATCAACACGGGAACTAACCAATAGGGGGCGGGCTTACACGTGGAGAGGGTTCTAGCAACTATATTACGGCAATTTCAATGTGAACAAATACAATCTATATTGGAAGAGCACAAACTAGAGCTAAATAATAACATGGTCAACACAAAACTCTCTGAGCAAGTATGATAGCATGTAATCATGGCAGAAGATATGCTAGTAGGTATAATATTCACCAACGCCTACAAAAGTAAAGATTTGGTGTTATACTTTGAAAATGAACTGTGAAATTATATCCTCTTGCTGCAGTAATATGATATTTGCACACAAGTCTTAATAAACTTGTAGATGCATTAAAAAAATAAAACAGGTTTCATTTATAATTTAATATATATTTAATATGCTTTACATATTCCCATAGCCTCTTTTGACAAACATCAGAGGGAACAACTGCTTGATGCTAACAGATGTGGAAAATACACCAGAACTTAAAGCAAATGACTTATAATTCCAAACAAGTTGCAGAGTATTGCAAACTTTTATATATCTACAGCTATGTTACCCAATACACTTACGTCTGCACCGTCTGCTTTGAACACTTCATACGTCTGCTTCATGGTAGAGACAACATCCTTATGTATCAACATGAGCTTCTCTTTGGTAGCTGCTCTGTGCTTTTGCTGATCATCATCAAACTATTGACAGACACAAGTCCTAGTGTAAACGTAACTCTAAACAGGATCTAATTTATAAGAAATAGATAACAGGTATCAAAACGTTAAAAAACTCAAGTTTATTTTAATGTGCTGGTTTATCCAATCAGGAAACAGCTGGTAATAGTTTAGCCAATGAGTAATCAGCTAGTGTGCCCACCTCAAGGTTCTCATAGATTTTCTTCCCGTCAATTCTGACAAGGAGAAGCTCAGATATGCGTCTGCAGTCATTGGAGATGGAACTGTTGGCATGTTTGTAGTCGTTCACTATGGTCTGAATCTAAAAGTACCAAGTCGTGCGTATGTCACATAATCCGAGCTATGTAGTTACATATAATAATCATAATTGACATACAAATTAACCTTTAGGCTACTATTACATAAGGATAGTTCGTATATAGGCAGAACAGACGTATGCAGACAGTGCACACGTATACAAGCAGTACAGATGTGTCTTACCCTGTTAGCATGAACTCGGCAGTCTTTAATAAAGTAATCCGAGATGTTCTTGGCTCCCCACGTCAGCTTAGTCAGACCTGGATGTATCTTTTTGTCCAAAAACTTTATTCGCTCCTTGAACAAGCTGCAATTACATCACAAAAGTATTATTTTTGTTAAATAAAATTGAAACTATTGCATTCTTAAACATAGCACTGGTATTAGTAAAACTAATAGTTATAGTACTGGTTATAATGACTATAGTGACAGTGCTAGTTAAAGTAATCAATTGTTACTAGCAACAACATACTAGATGTAGTAATAACAGCTGCAGCAGTAGCAGTGGTGGTATAACAACTATAGCCTACATACTTTCTTTCTTCAAGACTGAGAGCTGAGATGATCCTGTTGTAATCTCTTACAACCAAGAGTACATGCTCCCTCAATATTCTCAACTCTTCGCACTTATTGTAGGTGTCGGAGGCGTAGTGAGGTATCTCAAACAGCAGTCTTTCCCAGTAAACTATTTCCTGGAACATCTTCGTCAATGACCTATATAATATACAACCATTTGTTATCAAAGGGAAGATTACTCCACGTACTACTTTATTATTCAGAAAGCTAATTTGTGAATAATGCAGTATAAAAGCTATAGCATTAACCTACTTGCTGAAATTGATGTCAATCATTGGGGGCTGCTCAGTGCTACGTGCCATCAGCGGTACTTCTAGCAGCTTAGCTGGGTCTCGGTCTACAGTCTGACCCCATTCCTGGAAGGTCTTGCGAATATTCTCATCAAGGGCTTGACAGAGGTGCTGGTATTGTGTACGGGTTTCTTCTCCAATACCTGACGACATTAGAATAATGTTATATTGAAATATAATATAATGCTATACTAAAATATAATATAATGTTATATTGAAATATAGTATAATGTTATATTGAAATATAGTATAATGCTATATGGAAATAGGTTGCCATGCTATATAATTGAAATTCACTATACTTTATTAATACTACATTATATTATTATTACTATTATTAGACTGTATTATATTAGCACACTATATTCTTGTAAATTTATAACTTCATTATATTCAATTAACATTTTTTATTTGAATAACCAACCAATTAGGCAAGTGCCAAACTAAAATCCCAATGCTCAATTAATACAGTGAATAATACAATAGCATGAAAACATTTAATGTTATAATTTCTCAAGGAAATGCTATACATGAAGAATTTGCTATAGGAAAGCAATAACTGAATGTTACAGTTGATTTAATAACAACAATATAATGTCTATTTATATTGTACCTATTTTTAACAGGTATAATTCCTCAACATCTAAAATTGAAGAAATTATAAAATAATTCCTTTAAAATTCAATTAGCAGACCAAGTAAAACAGCATCAATGAGGGATGCCATGGTAAAGTACAAACCCATGTGCGGGAGAAAGTGGGCGCGGTCTAGAATCATCATCTCTCTTTCTATTCGCTTCTTCAGCAGACGACACCACTGGGCACTTCCCGCATACTTGGGGTGGTTGAATGGAAGAGGTAACGCTTTACCAGTGAGCTCTTTCTTTACTGCATTGAGCTCTTCGTTGAATGTAGTATATACCTCTACAGTACGCTTGTCTAGAGCTCGTTTAATCGGCTGCAAAATTTTATATTCTTTAAGTATTAACTAATAATATTCAAAATAAGAATATAGAAACATATTTGATATATCATTATTCCTTAAGGAAATACACTACACTACTGCCAAAAACAAATTCTAGTTTTTGCATAGGAAAAGCTATGCTATAATTTATAGGTTTGAACTCCAGTAAAGGCCATTGGTGATGTTACGAAGAGCATCCAGTCATAATTGCTCCTGTACCACATCTGAATAAGTCCTAAGCCTGATGGTGACTATAAACTTGAGTGAGTTTGTAGTTTATATAAGATTTAATAAAATCTGAAGCAGACAACTCCTTAAAAAATCATTATTTAAAGCGGGTGGGTGCCTCACCTCCCTGACTTGGAGATGCATGAAAATATCCAGCAACTCAACTCCCTGTTCAACAGTTGATATCGTCTCAAAGGCGGAGGATATTGTGTTTATCATCATCACTTCCAAATCTTTCATTCCAGCTCGAAATCTACATTTACAAAAGCAAGAACAGATAACTACAACACTAGCTTTTATCAACTTCAAAGATTTTATAAGAATTACTTTAGAGAAGATAAATAAGTCTGCATGCAAGATTATATGAGTTCATTTTACATAGTACTTGCACACGTGTGTCAAAATATCTGCCTTATATGGCAAACAACTCCCAGAACATGTAGAACAACCTGCTGGCATATGTCAAACTACTTGCACATATATGTCAAACTACTTGCACATATATGTCAAACTACTTGCACATATATGTCAAACTACTTACACATATATGTCAAACTACTTACACATATATGTCAAACTAACTAAATATACATTGAAGCACTTGCCCACACGTGTCACAGTACAGCATATATTATGTGTCAAAACATGAATATAAGACTATATGTAACGCAAATAGTACTTATTGTAGTCGTCGTGCCAGGACGTAGCCTTCACATCTAAAATACTCCTCTTTACTAGACGCAGCTGGCCGAGATTTCTGTTGAATGAACTCTCAATCTCCAAGAGACTCTTTGCTATCTCAGGTCCTCTCTGCCCAATAAAGTGGGGCATCTCCTTCTGCGACCCGTCCTCCATACGTTTGAATAATATCTGACATTCACAAACCTAGACAAATATAAAATCAGCAATTTAGGACACCACTTACTAGATAGCACAAAATCACAGTGCGTATTGTCAACAGCATGAAGTTTTTAAAGATAAAATAGTTATAAATATAATTAATTTAGTAACAACAAAACTGTGCCCAAACTGCATGACAAACAGTGCAGTGCCCCACTTTCCTGTTTGTAAAGGTTACCTGGTTAGGATGTGATATAACTTACTATGTTTATATAACACTACTTTGACAATTCTGCGCCAATATGTATTAAATTTAAATTATGAGAATTACATAGTTTTATGGCTCTAAAATAATGTTATCACCATATCTAAACAAATCGAGTCCTTGAATGCTTATTCACAGTAAAATCTTAAAGTTAAACAAAATAGAAAACAATGATTAACGTTTAAACTTTTCTTTAAACTATAAATTAATAAAAGTTTTGTAAAATGAGAGTCTACATTCGTGTGAATTACATTAAACTTTGCTATATTCAAAACTGAATCAGATTTAATTGTTTTAACTTTTTCTCTCAAAAATTAAAATAGTTTAAAATACTAAAACTTCTTTTTACAAAATCAACGCTTCTTTTTTTAACTTCATTGTCAAACGCCAAGTTCTTGCAGCTTGTCTAAAATACATAAACCAGTGTTTATACATACTTCCATCAAGTCTTTACATCTCTGGACAAAAGCATCGACTTGAGCAAAGATACTGGACTTGTCCAACACCCAGCCAGTTGAACTGAACTTATGGTGGAGTTGAGCCGTCTTGTCATAGATAGCCTTCCACTTCTCACAACACTCTATGCTCTGCTCCAACGTCCTTATTGATGAGGTCACGTAACCATCAAATATATTGTCCAATGAAATTTCAGCACAGCACCGTTTGATTATCTCGTTACTCAACTAAAAACACCAAGTTGTAAAAAGAAATTAACGCCAGAACACAAAAAGTAGTATTGATAACAAATTGAAATTAATGGTTTCCAGTTAATTTATTAGGAGTTGTATAAATAGCAGAGAGAAAATAGCAAACTGTATAAGCAGTGAATCATAACTAAAAATATGTCATTTGAGAAATGCAAACCAACAGACGTAAGTAAGTTCGTAAGCAAGTAGGCCTAAGTAAGTGAGTAAGTAAGTAGGCCTAAGTAAGTGAGTAAGTAAGTATAGTAAGTAAATAAATAAATAAGTAAATATGCATGTAAGTAAGTAAGTTTAGATGTGTTGAGCAAACACAAAATCTATAATAGAAAATAGAATTTTTTGTAATTATGAAAAATTGCATGAAAACCAACAAAAAGTTGTAAAATGTAAACACTATTACATCTGCACCTTTCTGAGTAGCCCGGTGAGTCGCTCCCTTGTCTTGTAGAACTCACTGTTCACCCAAATCATTCTGATGAGGTTTAGGATTTTAGGCAGCATGTTGGGTATATCAGCGGGCTTGGCATCTGCTAGGTCGGCACATGGGTCTTTGAGCACGTGCAGAAACTTAAGATTACTCTCTGCTTGTCTGGAACCTTCCTGTAACACGCGTTAGCCAGTTTAATGTCCTATGTCATCTCAATTCAGCCAGCCGATATATCAAATTTGCCAATAATATGCACGTAATTTTATTACTTTACTTCAAAAGGGAAACTTTTTTTATATTGCTTAATTAAAAAGAAATGCAGGTGAAATGCTTTCAATAAAAGAAAATTGAAGTGCTAGTAAAATTTTTCAACTAAAATAGTATCTTGAAAATATTCACTTTTTTATATCATAATTGCTGTATTGCGGATATTTGTCAGATAGACAGGATGTATGCAGACAAACCTTGATCTGGCCGGAGAGTTTAGTAAAAGGGCCGACATATGAGCTCTTGGCCAGCTCCAGAACATATGAGATTCTCTTTACACCTGGTTTATCCAACTGGGAACTTATTCCGGAAAGATCTGAACATCGGTTTTTCCAGAACTCAATTTCATCCAAAGGCCCAGAATTTTCAGACATTTCAAAATTGTCCTGTGAGCTTAGCACCTCTTTTATTTGTCTTGTCCAATGAATCATTGCCGCTACAAAATATCAGCCAATCAGCAGTCAGTATTCTTATATATATCAGATAAGGAATTCACAGTAAAAGAGATAGCCATTCGCTAAAGATGATTCTTGTGACACTACATAATTTACTTTACTTACTTACATAACTTAATATACTTGGGAGTTATCAAATAATCCAGTCAAAAACATACAATTTTAATTTTCATCTACACAAAGATGAGATTTCATTACCATTAATTCAACTACATCATGTTGACTATCCCACAACATAATGCTAATAACTCACTCTCTAGTCGACCAACCAGCTCTTTATCTCGACTAGCAACTTCCGGATCTCCTTTCTGACCCTCAGATGGAATGTAGAGAACTGTCTTTCCCTCCATCTTCCATCTGAGAATAAATACCAGAATAAACAAGCTTGAAATATCAAAGTGACACACACCTGGTGACACTTACCTGATGACACCTACCCAATGATACTTACCTAGTGCCACTCACACACAACTTACCCAGTGACACTTACCCGGTGATTCTTACCTAGTGTCACTTACCTAGTGACACTTACCTAGTGCCACTTATCTAGTGACACTCACACACAACTTACCTAGTGTCAGTTAAAGTTGCTAGAAACTTGTGCAGTTGAGCGGAGAAGTCATTTTTAATACTGTCAGGCCAGCTGGTGTTCTCAAAGAATATAGGAGCGTATATATTGTTCATTACTCTCATCAGACTCTCTACGTTGTTGCCTGGTGGAGAGAGATCAATGAGTTTGTTAGAGAAACTAATATACAGTATGCGTGAGATCTCATTGCAACCACATATATAGTTAGCACCTGCATAGTGACTATGGACAAAGTGCTAGACTGCAGCATGAACTTACAACTTTTATTTTATGAGTTAAATGAGCAAACTTACACTGTAACTTCAGCACAAGGGCTTAGTAAAACCGCTACGACCTGATGCTATGAACTAGCAGCAAAACTTTTGGCATTTCTCTCCACGCTATTGTATTATACTTAGAACTAACTTATTATGCTCTGCAATGACTAAAGATAAAGATGACAGAATATATAAACCTTTGATGGTGCCATACTGGAGTTTCTTCAGAAGGTTATTAGGAGTGAGAGGATCTGCTTCAGAGAACATGCTGACCGTCTCTCTATTCTTTATAATGTATGTCAGCTCTTCGCATGGTAGGGTCGGTATCTCAGACTCCAGTAACTACAAGACATTTTAACGAACATAGATCATAGGCTATCAGCATTGGTAACATATACAGAGAAGGCAACGGCTAGACCACAGGCTATTGGTATCAGCAGTAACTACAGGGAAATCAACAACTACGTAAGCTGCATACTAGTTTCCACAACTGTCTCTAGACATCACGAAATAGAGAGAGGTTAATTGATAAAATGAGGAAGAATAGCACTTCTACTCAGAAAAAACATTACACTAATTAAGTGACAAAATAAAAACATGTAGTGAGTTGTACTCACCAAGCAGTCATTGGATATTCTCAATACTAATATTTTATCTTCTCCATTGGACAGAAAACTTTTCACCCTCTCATTGTGTTCATCAGTCCACATGGAAGCTGTTAAACCTTCTAGCATTACTCTGTCTTTGACCATCACCATCTGGAACAAAGAGCTCAATGAGAATCACATGTACAATGGCATGTCTACACCAAATTATAATACTGTGTGTAAAGTGCAAGTGTCAAATTAGGAAATCCAATCTTACTACCACAATAACCTCTTTAGTATTGATATTATAAGCTAACTATTGACTTACCATGACATCTAGAGGATCTAAAACAATCTCTTCTTCTTTAGGAGGTTCTTCCTCCTCTAACGGTGCTTCAATTACCGGCACATTTTCTACCGGAGCTACAAGGTTAGTTGTAAAATATATCAGATTGCTGAAATGTATAAAAATAAAGTATGTTATAATACACTGCATATAGATTATATTGCCTAGTTACTGCTGCTTTATAGCATGTGCGGTTAAACTAAGTATTACCATCTGTAGCTTCTTGTGTAGGTTCTGGAGTCTTTCCAGTTGGAGTTTTCTTTCCTGTAGACTTTTTCCCAGGGGAAGATCGTCCTGACTGCGGAGTTTTCCTTCCAGTTGACTTTGCAGTAGATTTTCTGGAACCGCCAGGTTTTTTCTCCGCATCATCCATGATGATGGATGCGGCTATATGTTGCTATTTCTATGAGCAAACAAATATGCATCAGCAATCAAATTATGTATTCATATCAAAGTATGCCATCAACGCTCACCCAAGTAATAAATGGATTGAACATTAAGGCATATTAATGTAGGCAAACACAGTTTAGTCAACTGGTGGTAAACTAACTAATGCAAATATATTTGTATAAGCATCAGCATATTTGTATAAGCATCAGTATTAAGCTTGCTGCTTTATCTTTAGGTCACTTAAACATGCTGAAATTAAGAGTATCTTAGATATAATTTTAATAATAATACTTATAGCTATATGTACTTAATCTTATAGATAATATTAAATTTAATTATAACACTTTCATAGCAACTACATGCACCTATAGATATAAAATAAAAGTTAAACTAAATACTTAATTTTACAGTAATACCAAATTTTGATTTATAAATGCAGTTTGAGATAGATAGTAATATCATTATCAGTATGAATATGGTTACCGAATTCAGTATCAGTGTGAAATTAAATTTAAATTTGATATTTAATTTTATAGCAATAGCAGTATTACATTTAGTTTTACATATTCAAAACATTAATTAAACATTTTTAAAAGTTAGTAAAATCTAAGGTTTTCGAGTATTGAAAAACAATTGACACTAAGGGAAACAGTGATCAACTGATAACTGAAAATAAGCGCACATGCACTGGCAGCTTTCCTTCACAAGTTCGTATGCAGCCACTGTATCTTAACAACGGAACGCGCGATACGCGATATACTTTAAAAGTAATCTGCGCCTGAGTTATGAAGCAGCCGGATACAGTGGCAACCTGCATAACTTTTGTTGGAGATATACATGTACACGAATGACAAAGCCTGATTGTTGCAACTGAAAGCATTGGCTAATAACTAAAAAACAAACGTTATCGCGTAACTGTAGTTTATGTGCACTTTATAATTCTACGATGTTGAAAAATGTGAAATAATGTGTTTTATGATTACTCACTAGAAGTCGCATGTTCAAAAGATTATTTTGAACTTCAAGTTTAAGATTTAGATTATCATAAACTCAAAGTCAAACTCAATCTGAATCTGTAACTGTAAGTCTTCGTCTAAGTGAAAGTAAAACTAAAAGTAAATGAGCATCTCATGACAGACTGAGACTCAAATTGAGACTCATCCCAACATCAAGTTCAACATAAGCGTAAGGCTAAAGACTAGGAGCAAGAGGCAAAGAGAAAAGTAAGCCAATGTTTTTTTAATTTCTGGCGAATTATCTTTTCTTTGGACTTGTGAAAACGCGTCAATTAATATTATTGCAGCATTGATTAATCTTTGCTAAAAGTAGAACTACTTCTACTTCTAGTATTATTAGTACTACTACTAGAATGGAACTACTAGATGAAAATCAACATTTTCTATCGATTCAAAGTGAAAACTTGAAAGGCAATTTTATGCACAATGACAATGATGCAATACTCATTTACTGATGACAATCACAATGAGTATCAGTATAGCAAATATTGAGAAATAGAAATAGGAGTAACGATTGCATTTACTAGTAATCTGCTAATCATAACTGGGGAAATATAAATTATATAATTATAAATAAAAAGCTGATTTTGAAAGTAAACTATTAGAGGAGTTGTAAGTATAAGACACTAAGCTCCATTTGCAATGACCCAAAGTCTGAAGTGTGAATATCAAAATATCAAAACTATTTATCTTGGGGAAATATAGTTAAATGTCAAAGTAAAATAAGCTGATTCAAACTGCAATTAGTTTTACATGTTCTAACCAAATTAACATTCGTGAATAATGAGGATTTTATTTTTGTTATTGTTATTGATGTTTATGCTAAACTCTAAAATTTATGTGTGATTGAACATTACAAAATTAGATCATTTATTTGAGCTGTATTGCCTGCTATTCAGTCAGAAGCAAAAGCTATTAGGCCTTGTATATTTCAACTTTTTAAAAATAATATTAGTGCTAGTAGCTGTATTCTGCATTGTCGTGAAATCTCAAAGCTTTTGAATCAAGTTGCTCAATCAAAGTACTAGAAAATTTTAGTACAAGCGTTTAGCTTGCAATAATTCAACTCACCACTATATTCTGAAGTAAACTGTGGATATATAGTTTTCTGGGCATAATGTGGCAAATGTTTCATTATAATGTTATAATGAATTTTATAGGAAGATGTATGTAGATACCCAAAACCGGCCCTCCCCTCATTCTGAATATGATATTTCTCCTCCACATTCTCCCAATGGTGAACAAAAGAATTCTTTTAGCTGCCAATCCGCTGCTAATAAAAGATGGAAGTATTTCCGGAGAATATTAAAGTAGGCTGCTGCTACAATGTTTCTCGTTTACTTGATTGATACATAATTCTGCATTTTTATAAAGTGGAAACTGGTGAAAATATTGATGAAGATGTAAATTTTGGAAGAATCATTTTATTGAAATTTGGAAACGACAACTAATATATATATTTTGACCACTTGTAAATTATTATCATCAGCAAGCATGAGTTGTAGATTTTATTCTAAACTCTGATTATTGTTGATTATGATGATGGCATATTCCAACCATTTTAGAACTACTCTTCCAGCAATCTATATGATTGTTGATTTTCATATTGAAAACTAGCACATAGAATTTACATAATATTATGTGGTGTTAATTTATAAAACCAGGTACAAGCAAATGGACTTCCAGTATGCTCTCTGGCAGATGTTGTATCTCTTCATATCTCCCCAAAAAGTGTACAGAAATTTCAGTTATCGTAAACGTAAGTCTCATTGGTTGTTGATATATAATAGAGTGCCTCTCTGTAGGTTTCTAGCACTCATATTCTCTCTGTCACTGGGAATAATGACATGTAGACCAAATGTTTATTGATGTTTAGATTTTGTCACACATCAACATGTTTCACTGACACATTAGCTATTGCCAGTATACTTGGAGTGTATTCTCGAATTCTTTCTGTATTATATCTAATTTCCTAATCTTTACAGAATCGAAGAATCAATGGGCCCGAGATGACCCAGCCTTCCTAGTTTTACTTAGCAGCTGTCTTATTAGTAAGTTGCAGTTTACTTCATATACCCATGATTAAAGTCATGTGACCAAAGCAGTGTTAGCAGGTGCTCTATTGTACAGACATGCATTTCCTCTGTGTTGCAGTTACGTCCATAGTCTATGCAGTTATATTGGGCATGTCCTTTCTGGGATTCATACGATTTGCACTCTGGTCAGTTTTCATAGACTGTATAGGAGTTGGTGTCGTTGTGGCCACAATAGCCTGGTAAGTTACATACTACCTTAGTAGTTGTAGTGTTGCTGTAATATAGTGTTGCTGTAATGTAGTGTTTCTGTAATGTAGTGTTTCTGTAATATAGTGTTGCTGTAATATAGTGTTGCTGTAATATAGTGTTGCTGTAATGTAGTGTATGGGATATTTATGCAGTTCATAATTTTGAGTGAATTGTTACTTGATTTAAATCTTTAATTTAGTTTCAAAATATGAAATTCAAATCTTTGATTTTGAAAAAATATGTTTGTTTTCTAATTATTCTAGATTTTTATACTCTAGTCATGTATGAACAGTGGTAAAACTGTCTTGCTTTGAATAGACTGGTTTAAATAAGCTCATTGTTTGTGATGTTTGTAGGTTGGTAGCCAACTCCTATTTCCTGGTATCACCATCGACAGGGGATACGGTGGAGTGGGGTTACTGTTTTGATGTCCATCTGAATGCGTTCTTTCCACTTCTAGTTATACTCCATGGCATAGGAGCTGTATTATATGGTATGTACATTCAGTAGGAAATTGAAACTTTTTCTGGTAGTCAGTTGAGATTGGTGATTTTGTATTTAAAATAATTGCCATATTTAGTTTGTAATTAGATATAATATCTTGTAAGTTTTGGTTAAAAGATTTTTAGACTACTGTAAGAAGCCTAATTTTTTTAGCATAAATGCTTGTCACATAGGAAGTTTTTGGTTAGTATTTTAAATGATTTTATTTGGATAAGTTAGCTGCTTGTAACAGGAAATTTTTTGACCATATATTTTAAAATTGATGATCTTCTCAGGCATTCATGGTTTGTTACACTAAATTAAAGTATGGAATCATTATCTGTAAAAAATTTAATAACTATCAATGTGAGATGTTCACAATCATACAGTATCACTGAATATACACTGTAACATTATTGAATATATATTATGATGTAATAATGAGTTTGACAATGTTGTAGTGGTGCTGGGTACTGGAGGACTCATCTCCAGATGTATTGGAAATACGCTGTTATTAATTTCATTCTCATATTATGTATATATCACCTTCCTCGGTTATGACTGTAAGTATTCATACACGCTACACTTGATGTTCTCAAGTTCATCTAGTTCTTTTCAATTAAGGGATTGGGTAGGCATTGCCTTTAACTGAAGTCCACCTTTGCCATAAGTTAAGAAAGACATTTTTAATTAGCTAGTAAATTGAAAACTACGATTGCAAGTCAATTATGCAGTGATGGAGTCAGTATTAATTTCATTAATAATTTATTTCATAATTACTGCAATTTTAAAAGTTAAAAGATTTGATTTTCATGGCTAAAATCTCAAAAGAACCAATTAATTGGCGGGTTATGAAATTTTCACTCGTTATTAAAAGTTAGAGCCTCATTCAACTAATACTTCATCTTAAATATTTTATTTTAGTCAAAATCCATTGCTTGGAAAGTGTCCACCATTACTATAATACTGATTTACCAATACTTCCTGTTATTTCCATGCCAATTAAACTAACTTACTGCTATTGCAGCACTACCAATACTGAGGAAGACCAAGGTATTGTTATTCCCCTTCACAATATTGGGTATTCTATATGCACTGAGCTTCATACTGCGGTGGGATTTGGCCACGATATTCCATCTATACAACCACGTTAAAGGACATTGATGAGTCTTCATATTGTACAATGTGTTTTTGTCCATACTGTAACTTAAGGTTTATTAAAATGACATGTGATTATATACCATTAAGTTATTGCAATTTTTATAACCCTGGTCTAAGTACAGCTAGTTTATAAGTTAACTTCATTACATTGCTGACTTGTATCTCTTTGACTGAGTGAAAGAGCTAGCTGTTCTATTTTCAATTTCTCTAATATTTACTTGCTCAGTGTACACTTTCTATTCCTTGCTAATCAATATAATATTTATTATATTACAACATGTAAAATAAATTCAAACCAACTTTTATTGTGTGGTAATAATTTAACCTATTTTGGCAGACTCTTTAGCTTAACAATAAGCAGTTTTCAGTACTCTGGCAAACTAGTATTAATATACATAATATGAACAGGAACTCAAACTGTCACAGATTTAACAACATAGTTTTTAGATCGTAAGTTTTAATGTTTTTTTATATAAAACTTCATTCATCGTCATCATCACTGGCTTGACTCTTCCTCCATTTATTTCCTTTCTCATAGTATTTGGCCTGTCGGGCTACTTGTTTATCTGACCATTTGGCTGGACTTATCAACAAGTCGAAACATCCCTGTCTTTCCATCTGTCAATAAAACATTTTGTCAGGTATGAGTCAGTTTGACTACAGTTACATGACATATTCGCACACTCAGTTGGCAGCATCACACTGGTTTCCAGTTTTAAAAAGGTCAGCATACAGTCTAGTTACATGTATATATATTCATCCTATAATTATAGCTATTTGCATCATCGATTTGCATGAACGAGTAGAAAATTTTCAAATTACGGTAAATGTCGTTAGTTTCATTGCATAGTTGGTGGGATAACGCTACAACTGTATTAGTTTTGAGCCACATTAACAATTGTTTTGAATAAAGTGGGACATGGATATGGAACTTGAGAAAAGAGAATTTTAACCATTACCAGTGACCAAAAAGAAACTTTTTAAATTTTCAACATTGCATAATACACCATAATCACTACCAACACAAATCTTCATAAATTGTACGCTGATTTGAAAAACAAATTTCACCAAGAATACAAAACATATTTGCAAAAAGTTAACTGGCATGCGTAGAAAATGTATTAGAATGGACGCAGAAAATGTATTAGAATGGACGTGTTGTGGTCTGCTGAACAATTATACAATAAAACTGGGCAATCGAACACCACGTATCACAATATCATCATCATATACCCACCTGTATATTGAACTAGTATTTTCATATGGGATAAGTTCCCGCAAATAACAACCCCAAATTTAAAACTAGATGTATCACTCACACCATCTGTGACATCACAGCATGTCTGCCATGATTATTGAATATATGTATCTGTATGTTATTATGACTTACCTCTACTATTGTAAGAGTGAATACCACTACTGAAAAGCCTAACGCCATGTTGGCTTTGCTATTTTTAGCTCTGTATCCAGCTTCCCATGAACCAGAAGGCTTTGGTAGATGATCCATTGTGGATTTGTTTATCATGTCTAGTTCTTTGAATGTTTTAAAACCACTTCCATGTCTCTTTGGCTGTATCCCTGCAAACATTTGAAAGGAATAGATAACTTCAAAATAACAACTTGAATACATTGGTTAAACAGATATGGCAGAATACATACACCAGAGTCTACTCTGATGAACATTGCTAGTCCTGGAAAGCAAGTGTACAATTAAAATATTGTGCGGTGCGTCACAAATTGGACAAAACTGCCAATTGTTTTTACTAGAAGTAGTGAGAGATGATGAACAGGAGAATTAAATAAAAAAGATTAATTCAATGTTGGACAAATATCAATTCCCATGAAGACATGGCAATGCTAATACTGGTGAACATAAAGTTTTAAAGGCATTTTAGGCTATGAGAGATAAATAAGACTGATAACAAGTATACTTAAACCAAAAGAGCGATAGTATTCTTGATAACTAGGGTCATCAATAATTGATGAGTTTTTGTCATAATAATGATACCAACAATGGGAAACTCGAATAGGCTAAGAATAATTATTATTAAAACCATTTTAAGTCAATCATAATAATTAATACTGATGAATAAATCATTTTTGGCCATGATGATTACAACTGTATTATCAATGATAATCCATTCATTCACTATTGTTTAATTTATTTAATGTTATGAAAATTGATAAAAGGACTAAATTTTAAATTGACTATAAAATTTATGCATTATGTATTATGGGTTTATTAAAATTAGCAGCTTCAGTTACTGAGTGTCAGTATGCTGATAGTGATCACACTGATGAGTGATAACAAGAACAATTTGAAAATGAATAAATATTGCGATTCCTGATTAGAATATTACTATTAGTAATTGCTCCAATTAGACTTTGAGTTACATAATGACAATCATAATGATAAAGTTAAATTGATTAGTAATAGCTTATAGCTAAAGCATTACCTTAAGTGTTGGTATAAACCTAAACTTTAGAGGCTAAAGTGATAAACTATAAATACAAATTTAAGATTAGGTATTAGTTAATATTACTATAAGTATAACAAATAAATAATTACATTCAATTTTTATTTTAGGATCTGGAATCAATATGAACTATGAATATTTATATAATATAATATAAATATATTATAAATATTATACATATATATAAATATAATTATAATATATTATCAAGTAAAATATTATAAATATAATAATATTAATAATATAAACTAAAATTAAAATATAGTAATAATTATTTATAACATTTACATTGTAATCATTTTTTGACTATAACTTATAAGAGTTAGAATAAACCCACAAGAAGTGATAAGTAAAATAGTAACTAAAACTGTAAGTTGAATTTAAATCAAATCTAAAATCAAAGTGACTTATCAGACTGAGATTCAGACTAGAAACTGAAAATCAAAATAGAAGCGAAGGCACAATGACAATGAGTATCAGTATCAGTATGACTATAAGAAAGTTAGAGATAATGATAGACTTACTTCTTACAGCAGCCGTTAAAAAACTTGGAACACGTTGCATTTTGAGGTGTAGCTTAACTGATCAGTTGATAATTTAATTGACTCCGTTGAAACTGAAAGTCCAAGTGTTATTCAAGTTACACCAACTATAAAGAACTAGTCAGCCGGTACTACAGTGTCTGTGTAGATAGATGGTAACCGGTGTTCTTAATGAAAAGAATTGTGCGCTGGCCTAATATCTTTCGTGATGTGATTTTATCGAAAGCAAAGAATCTAGGGCTATTTTAATGCACCACTCTACAGCGCATGCTTCATAATAAAACTGGACAAATTTTGAGAGAGCACAACTTTAAATATTATGAACAATAGTTGTTTGTAAGAGTTATCTCCTTATTTTAAAGGGCGGAGTCTAAATTGAGCCGCGTGTTTTGCTTTGCTTGTTGTATTCAAGTCCTCGTGGAGCAAATAGCAAACAAAGCGTTCGACTTTTGCAGCAAACTTATTGGTTAGCAGCTACAGTCTCAAACCGCACAGCACATGAATTGTATTCTCGCAATTTGCTGTATTATTTAACTAGGAGCTGACAGTAGAACTTTCTATATTGTGCTTTATACAATAGAAGGGAAAATTTGTTATTTCTATGCACTTGGGTATCTCAACTTTCTGAAAGTAATACAAATGTATAATTTGCATGGAGTATGTACTGATACAGGGTGGTTTTAATAAAAGGATTACTGTTCAAGCTATATAGAGGCAATGATCAAATGCTTGCCTTTTCTCACCATCAGTTTCTTTATTGTATTTCTGCTACCAGGTAAGATACAGCCTTATTATGTCTATCTTTATTTGAACGCAATTTTTTACTTCTTCATAACATGTAAAAAGTGGTAAAACTTTCCTGACATAAACATACCAACTCTCTAGTTATTAGATGCAAGAGTTGATTAATTAATCTAGGCGACTTATTTTGCTTTAGCTTTTTTGAAAAAGTGTGCTTTACTAAAGATACAAATAACCTTTCCAGCTGCTAAAGCTGCCAGAATTGAGGCAGCACATCTCTAGCATACTCAAACGTGCTGGTAGAGCTCGTTTACATCCCTTACTCCAATTACTGCGCAACTGTCTAACTGGTTTGAATAAAATTTGAATCAGTACAATGGATATTGGAACATCTGTCGTACATTAGAGTTGTAGTGCAGTGGCTATAGTAATAGTAATGCTAATAGCTCTTCACAATGTATGCATGCATGTACTCTGTTTGATTTAAATTAGTGGGACATGATAATCACATTCAATAGGCTAGTAATGCAAGTGTCATCTCGACTATTAGCTATTCACAATCTACACAATTCTTCAAATTGGTTTTTATGTTACGTCAAGTCGCCAAATTAGTTAAAAGCAAGCTTAGTGATTTCAGAAGAGCACAGTGCTTATTTCAGTTGTTTTCAAATTACAATTAGGTAGACTTATAACTTAACCAAGATTGTAAGTTCTATGCAGCTCACAACTTCTAAAGTTTTGCATTATAGATCAAATTGCACACACATGGTTTACTGATACTATTTTCCTATTTTACTATTCCTATTATATGCAGTTGGGAATTAATAAAGTCAACTTAAATATAGTTGGACAAATATTTATTGTTAGTGCTAGTAGCGTGCTGGTTGATCCAACATATGAATGTTTTTATTGAAACAAAACATCTGCTCTGCCTGATTTGAAACCTGATTATTAGGTTGTTGAGAATAACAAAGAGAGAAAGAGTTGAATTGAAAGTTATGTATTCATATCATATTTTTGAAGTCAACCCTGTGCCTGCAGCAAGACTAGGAATTCGTTTACTTGCCCCCTGGTCAGATAATAGTTGTTAGATGCTCAAATATCAGAAGATATCCAGCTATTTATACCAATTGCTATGTCGTAATAGTTATCAGTGTCAATCTTACATAATTGTCAAGCAACAGCCTTCAAAATAGTTGATTAGAAAAATAATTTGTTGCTTCTATTAGGGAAAAACTTACATTAACTTTAAATACAAGCAATAGCAATATTCTAGTAATGCATTTGCTAGTAAATAATACAGTTATACAGCTAGGTTTGGCCTGATTAGCAAAAAATGTGATGAAAATGTACACCATTTCTTTAAAACGGCAATTTTTAAAAACTTTGTTTTGTCTTTTGCTTTAAATAACTGTTAAGCTCACCTCCTGCGTTCACTTATCAATTTCAGTGACCAAGAGTCATAGTAATAAAAAAACAAATTTCTTGTAAGCACTAGTTTATGCTATAGTCTGTTATATCCCACTGGGTAAATATGACCAACTGTATATGAGTTATGAACTGCATCTGGTGAAAATGACCAGGTGGTTTTCATGCTACCACCATGCTGCTAAGAAGTAGGGGTGCCCTACCAATGTGATATTTCCGCCCAAACTCCAACACAATTATTGAATTAATCAATCATTTTTCATATTATTCTGTCTACTACTTTGGCATGCCTAACAAACATCTTTGTACCATTATTACATGATTTGACACTGACACGCCACAACAAGTGGGTGCTGTTTTTATGAATATATAATATAGGGCTAAGGTAAGCACATAATTATATTACAGAGTATTTGCTTACCATTGCTAAACTGGGTAGTTTGTTTGACAACTCGAGTACATTTCACAGCTTATCAGTTTATCACTGTAGTAATTACGTTACCCATATTTCTGCACTCACAGAACACCATGCATACCTCTAAGTATACTCATTTCTAAAACTCCATACTAAAAATGAGTTAAACAACATTCAAAGTTTTGCTACTTTTCATATATAATAATATTTATTAGCTAGTTGAGAATTTTGTGAGGACAAAAGACCTGTTTCGTTCTAAGCCTGACTATGGCATTGAGTCACGGCAAGTCATTTCGATTAGCTGCGTTTGCTCTTTCTACTGGTTAAAATTTGGTCAAGTAAAATTTTCTCGGGTAGCTGAGTAAATTTATACCAACTCTGAAGCATCCCATTATACTTCTCTAGAACATTGCTGACTGGCTCTAGATGTGCTGATAGGTGCTGCCTTGCAAATTTTAACATATGTTTTTAGCATAGTAACTTGTCTTTTTGAATTAAATCAACTCCTAATCCACATACCAAACCAAAAACTTGCATAGTCAGTTCAATCTAGAATATACTCAGCATCTACATGACTAACTTGCCAATAAAATGGAGTCCGCTCCTGATAATTACAGAATACAGAAGTATTGGTGGCCAGGTAGTCATATTTATTTTGCTGATTATTATGTTTACTATATGTAATAAGACAAAACTTTAGAACAGTTGATGAAAAGCATTGAAGGAAAGAATGAAACATTTTTTCTGGGTGTAAATCAGCAGCTACTGGTTTGTTGATACTTAAATTTGTCCATGGCTTGCTTTCACAATAAGAACTTATCTACTCACTCTAGAACAAAAGGCTACATCGCAGACAGGAGTTGAAACGAGACGCAATCTTTTGTATTATTCTAAACTATATTGATCTGAACGTGTAAAACACCAGCAAGCCGTCTATAATATGCATTTTCATTTGTCTTTTTGAATACCTGATAAATAGATCTAGCTAATGCATATATTACGCATGGTTTGACACATTAGAAGTAACTCTAATTATGAATATGAGCCAAAGTTAGTTGATTACTAATTGCTTCTCTGTAGGTCTGAGAAAGCTGGAAGCTGGCGAGTTTTTAGCAGTCAATGGCAATTATTGAATATTTAGAAAATTTTCTTGATAACAACTAAGATAAAGTTCAAACTACTTGGGCTCCTTTCAGCCGTGACTAACGACTAAAAGTGAAAATTGCACTGAAAAACTGTGGAATCTAGAAAGCTGTACATTTGTTACGGATATATTTCAATAAAATTTATGCCACTCTCAAAGTTAAAAGTTTTTCAGTTTGAGGATAGCAGAAGTCTGCCAAAGTATTAGCAAAAATTGAAAACCAATAAATGGAGCAACTAAAATGCATTTTTTCAATGAATGAACACCTTCTCTATATATTATTCTTGAAAACCTGGTTGTGTTGTTACAATCAAATGCAAGCAGACACACTTGAATGATTTAAATTATGTAATTATTCAATCAGTGACTTTGGGGCACATGGGTTTGAAGTGGCACCCGAAGTGTATTAAATAAACATACTTTCTTTTCTTTCCTATGATAAGATATTGGAATCATTGTAAAGATTTTTACTGGTTGCTATATATGGTCAGTTCTCACCTTGAGTGAGTGAGTGAGTGAGTGAGTGAGTGAGTGAGTGAGTGAGTGAGTGAGTGAGTGAGAAACAAAACTTTATGCTGTATCCATATGCCTATTTGTTAAGTTTCAACTGTGGAACTTTGCTTAGCATGAGTTTATAACTTAGTTTAAGTTTGAAATGTGATTGCTGATAGTTTCTCATACTAAACATATTCACTAAAATAGCAACTTAAAACTGTTTTTGTACCCAACTGCATCTATCCATTCATATATCACTAGACCTTTTTGGTTTCAGAAGTAATCTTGTCAGTGGATGTGATATCAGGGCCTGCCAGGAGTTATGTCATCCTAAGTGGTCCTTTACCTGTACGCTACAGCTTTGATAAAACCCTGCGGCGCAGTTATCTCAGTCTATACAAGCGAAACTCAGATATCGAGATAGCTCAGCAACTAGTCCAGCAAGTTCGTGCAGGTAAGTGATATGAGTTGAGTGGTTTTATATATCCAAACTCTATTGGTAGACAAAACTTTGCTTGCTTTGTCAAAGTGAATTACTAGCAATAGTATACATGTTATTTTATTTATTAAATGAAAAAGATAATATCAAAAGTTGGTACTAATATTTAATATTACTAGCAACTTTTTCTCTTAAGCTAACAGCTGTTGGACTGAACCTACTATGGAACATTCTGGTAGCTATAATTTTTAGCCTCTCCAGTTGTTTGTGTTTTACTGAAGCATCTTGTTTCAAGGCAAGACATTTTTCTTTGACATTCAACTTGTTATCTATATCAAAGTTTACTAAAATACAATTAACATAAGTGGAAACTCCCTCATAAAGATAAGTCTAAATATTTCATAAATTTTAGCTCCTATTCATTGAATTTTATTTAAGCATTAGATGTTGGTTAAAATACTTGTAGAACAAAATTTCTTATCTTAAAGAACAATGCTAACAAGCTTTTAGTACGTTGAATTATTTCCAACTTGAGGACAACAAAACTGCATAGTCCTATTTGGATAGGAAAATCCTGTTTTTGAAATCCTGTACAAAGTATAGCAATCTAGTAAGATTGGATAAATGTTTATCAAATCTGAATTTGTATATCATTTGACAGGAATAGTACAGTTTCCTTGCCATACAGTCACTAGCCCAGGATCTTATATAGTCAAACTGCATAAGGCTGACGGTACTGTCATCACCTCCACCTCCTACTTCAATGCAGTTTGGCCCAAGTTCAACCTAACCATTCCCACAAGTCACATAGCACAGGAAGAGGTACACCCTTCACTGCTGTCCAGTCCCATCGGACAGGATGTGGCGTGTAAGACTCAACCCTCAGAGTTATCTTTCTTTCTTGATGTAAGTGTGGGGGGAGGGGGTTTCCAGATGCTCTCATTCTGTGACTTTGTACTAGTTTCGAACCTGTAATGGCCATGCAACATGTCAAAGTAGTTCTCAAATACTACCATTTTTTATGTAAAATTGAACGAATGATGTCATGAGAATGTAGCATTTCTTGTTATTCAACTTTTTAACATCTGGGCAGCCATAACTTAGCGTGAATCAATTTTCATATTGATACACAGTCACTATTTCAATGGCAGAAAAATTTATTTCAGCATATCAATTAAATCTTTAAAACTTTAGTATAAAATAGCTTCAAGCTTTCAACAAGCAGTTGCAGGTCTTCCCTGCACGCATTCAGGATAAAATGAATGAAACTGTTCACCCCTTAAATGAATGTGCTTATAAGCATCCTGAACAGCAAAATACAGAAGTGCTGCATCTTCATACATGCCTTTCAATTCCACATAAGTAATCCTGAAATGCCCTGAAGGGTCGAATTAGAAGCCATTTTCAGCAGTTTGTGAGAATAGCACATTTTCAGCTAGACAGGTTACTAACTGTAAATAAAGGATTTGACTATTAGAGGGAAAAGCAGTGTCTGCTTAAACCTGAAGAGCACCTGTCTACCTATCAGTCGTTATGTAATCAGTTGTTCAGCTATAACATAGTTCTAATTTATTCATCTTGTCTTTTGATTAACTGTTGAGCATTTTGTAAAGCTGTTAAATTGTTGTAGTTCATTAGCTTATAATTATTTTCTGAGAACTAGTTCAAAACCTCCCAGGTTGTGGGCAGTTTAGGGGTGTACCAAGAGAGGCTCCCAAACTTGTAGACAAATTTGCAGAGCACTGGTTATGCCACCATTCACAGCTACTGTCTATTTACATACAACTAAACATCTGCTATTATGGTGCCACAATGTATGACAAACTAGACATGATTATTTCTCCTTTTGATAAATTAAAATTTCCTTAGAATTTTGTTCAATTGCTAGAATTAAGATAAGAAAACTTTTCATCAATTATTTCACACTAAAAAAACTTCACAACTGAAGTGTATATGTGTGTATTGTTTTTATTTATTTAGCTACTTTTTATACCATGATGTCAACATGTATATAGTTAGTTACTTTCTATACAGTGATGTCTACATGTAGGTAGTCTTCTCTGAAGATAGTTCATTTGTGGAGACATCAGTGGAGCACCAAGAGCCCAATATAAACTTGAGACAGTTAAATGCCTCCCCTCTAGTGATTCGTTGTGAGATATTCGATAGAGCTGGTGAGCATATGTAATATCAAACTTACTTGTCTGTCAACTATATTACATAACTTATAATTACTTGTCGGTATTTTGCTTACAAAGCAATATTTATCTGTTATTTTCTACATAAAGTTTAGTGAGCATCAGCGTCATATTAAAAATTAATTATTTAGTTTGTATAGACACACAGCTGTAATTTTCCAGTTTTGTAGCCTAGAATCTAGATAGTGAATGTAACAGAAGTTAGTTTCCTATGAACTAAGACTACCAATTTTAATAGTCAAAAAGCTGAGCGATATGCAGCACTTTTCAAGTGGAAGTTTTTCCAAAGTATAGTTTAGAAGGCGTTTTCCATTTTTTAAAGTATTGTAGGTTTCAAATAGTTCAATATACAAGTTTTGAAAAAGTTGAAAATTGATTTTCATGAAAAATACTGTAAAACTTTTGTCATTAAAAATTAATAATTCAGCTTTAAAGAAGTACATCAGGGGAATTCCTTAGACATTTGGACTACAAAACTAATGCAACTGGACACTGTTTTCACTCACCTACTTCACTACCTATCAAGTTACATGTTTTATGAGATATGCACACGCCATTGAATAGTTATATAACAGTATCTTAACAAATTACAACTAAGCAAACACTCTAATCTCTTTATTAGAAATTGACGCTGGTTTTTTATTTTCCGTGTGTGTGTGTGTGTGTCCATTAACTGACTGCCATTCTGATTCAGGTTGCTATCAAAAAACACATGCAGTAGTTGTCAGTAGGTGTCAGTAGCTGTCACTAGCTGTCAGTAGGTGTCAGTAGATGTCGGTAGCTGCCAGTGTTTGTCAGTAGTTGTTAGTTCTTGTCAGTAGTTACTAGTTATTGTCAGTAGTCGTACCCTTGGTTACACTAAAATAACAAGAAGCCAGAGTAGAATATATTTATACAAACAATGATTATAGGTTTTAGGCCAAATAACAAAAGTTAGCAAAATATAAAAGATGAAATTGCTTTGACCACGGACTCAAACTATTTTACTTATCAGTGTTTTTATAGAATTATTACTTCAATTATATAATATTGATATTAGTTTACAAATATAATGGGTCAATTGTTGAAAGCAATTAGTGTGTGTAGAGATCAAAAGGAAATGATATGAATATGGTGTATGCGTAGAATGAAAGATCATACATAGCACCAATGTCACCAATTGCCTGTTATCGATTTATTGCCTTAAATAAAAACCTCCTACATTTACGTGTTCAAATCTAAAGAAATTATGTACACACAAAAGTATGAGCTGTTACATGCCATGTTAATTTTAATAACTCCTAGCTAGGTGTAGTTTGATTTACTGTTTGCATGCATAAACTTGGATGCAAAGAATATAGATATTTTTTAATATGCATTGCTTAAAATAAAGATGTTTAGATACAATCTGTTGGATAATTCCTATTTTTATTGCCAGAATGGTGAAGTTTCTAAAAGGTAGCTCTCTATAACAAAGCTTCAAATCCTCTTTCAGAAAGACTGAATATCGTTCAATAAAATGGCAAATTATCAAAAATCTGACAATGTCAATTTTTTGCAGCTTTTAAATTGCTACGGGCTTTTTAAATTTATGAATTGAAACTCATGACTTAATAAGGGTGGATTCCAATATTTATGCTAAAAACACAACCCATACAAGACAGAGTGTAGACATGTAAGATAGATGGAATTACAACAACTAATAAAGTTACGTATTCGAATTTCCTGCCCACTGATATCTACTAGCATGTCACTCTATATTATCTGACTCGAAGAACTGACTAGCGTATTATAGTTTTGTTTATTTGATTTGGGTAGCATTTGTAGCTTCTTTGTTGTACCAAGTCACAAGATTGTTAAACTGGGCTCTCAATTGCTAATGTTATTGATCACCTATAGATCTAGTTTGATTGACACTTTAGCTGTTGAATACAGCTTACTATAATTGTAGATGATATGACTCTGGTAAAGCTCTGATTGAAACAATTCATATTTGTCTATTAGTTTGCCATTTGCTGAAATCAATAAGCTTTGTTTAACGTACTAATGGATACAACAATTTAACACTTTACACTTAAGACTTAAGCTTTCAATTATAGTATAAAAGTGTTGCTAAATAGGGCTAGAAATCTTGTTCAAGGATAAAAAACAAATTTTTTGTTAGAACTCTAAAAGTTTAACTATTTGCTATAATTATATATTGCATCATATTTGTTTTAGGTCTATTTTTTCTTAAATCTATGATTAATTTTCATCCAATAAAAACCACTATTTGTAGGCTTCTATCAAGTTATTCTCCGGGAAGCCCAGCACCCGGATGTTGCTATAAGTACATCAAATGTGATGAGTGTGACATGGGGAGATTACTACAAACTATCCAGTGTGCAGAAGAGCATATTTCCATGTGATGGACAACTTGTGGTAAACTATACAAGGCCGAGATGTGTGAGGAGGGCCGACAATGTCCACATGTTTGCTAGAATCAGCAGATCAATGGCACCTGTGAGTCATTCCTCATTGATGTAACTATGCAATAGTATAGCTATGCAATAGTGTAACCATGCAATGTTGTAACTAGGCAACAGTATAGCTGATGATCACCAATGATATAACCATGCAATAGTGTAACCATGCAATAGTATAGCTAAACAATAATGTAGATATGAGATAGTGTAGCCATGTGATGGTGTAGCCATACAATAGTATAGCTACTGAACAATTTGTAAAAATGTGGCTGCTTGCTGCATTTTGTTGTTTGATTAAAATTTTAATTGAAATTCAAAAAAGACATCTAAATTAACTTTTTTAAATTAAATTTTTATTAATATTATATCTTGTTGAAAGTATTAATTGCAAAACCTTTAGGCTGCTTTGTGCTATATATATAATATATATATATAGAATAAGAAAGTCAGTGAAGCTTTGTATTACATAGGAACAGTCTATATTACTGGGTTATGCTTTAAACTAGGACATATAGAATAAATATATACAGTGTAGTGTACAACATTTCATATGTCATACTGTAGTAGCTAGATCTGTTTGTGTAACCACTATTTCTAGTGTCAGGTTATGTATACTTTAGGTTTTAAGTTCTCGCTCACTCTGTTTACCTGTATTGATATATTTGTGGTGTAACTGAGACGATAACGACAGCTATATAAAGCGAGCTTTGCTTCTAATCTGCGTGTACTAATACATAATTCAAACACTTCAACTTAAAAAAAGAAAATTAAAAATTGATATCCTTTGTTTTGCTTTGGTAGTTTACTACAGCTGTTTAACTCCATGCCAATACATTTAATACCTGAATAGTTAGTAAAGATAGTCTATTAGTTAGCAATAAACTGCATGTAAATGTGTTTTCTAATTTTTTAAGGATATTATAAGATAGTAATGTATGATTACTTTATTCATTTCATCTTTTTATTGTAATACTATAAAAAGTTTATAAGCTTCTGAAGCTGCTTTAATTTATTGAATGGGCAACTTTTTATGTTACCAGTTACCATTAGTAAAACTCAGTTTTTCATTTCCTTCAACAACTACCCCACAATGTATACTAGTCTTAATAAATTCTTCAACATTTGCCTCGGCAAGTTGGAATTTAATGTTGGTAAATAGTACATGGATTTATTTTTGTCATTGCTATGGATCTACTTGACACCATCTCTAGGGAGAGTTGGAGTATATGTACGAGGCTAGAGCACCGGTCAATGCCTCCACCACCTCTTTCAACTGCGATGGAATCAGACAGTTTCATTGGAAGAACAGACCTGCTACTTACTGTTTCAAGTATCAAACAGTAGCTAGAGATCAAGCTGTTACAGATCACGGGCTATTCTGTCTTCCGGCCAACAAAACTATAGGTAGGCTAAGTATATAGAGCTTTTGTAGACTGTTTTCGTCTCTTGTTTATTTTGTCTCCCAGCCAACTCAACTATAGATATACCAGTTAGACCTACTGTAGATCGTCCCTTTCTGTAGATGCAAGGAGCTTAGACTAGATATAATAGCAGAATATGCTTGGTTTTTATTTATAGACTTTGGTTGAGTAACAGTACAATCTAAGGGAGGTTTTGTTGAAAAATCTCAGCCTGGCAGTGTGTTGTTTTGGTATAACAAATTTAAAATTGCAAAACCTCTTATGTTTTTATGATTTTATACAATGAAATATGCAATGAAATTTACAAAATTTCTAAATGAATAATTTCATTTTTGAGAAATATGTTTGGTGCTAACATGACTCTTGTGTGAGGAGTGCTACACTTGGAGTTGCGAGCCCTTGATCATACACTGTAGCTGTGTTGCAGCTGGACAAGCAGTAGATGGACAGTGGTCTGCGTGGCTCCCCTGGTCAAATTGCTCTGGAAGCTGCATACTTGGTACACAGTCTAGGTATAGGTACTGCAATAATCCCAGCCCGTCTAACGGTGGGCAGTTCTGCAAGGGGGACGACTCCTATCAGTATAGACAATGTGAGATTGAGTGCAGCGAAGGTAAGCAACTTCCACATAAAATGTCATCCAATGACAAGAGCCAATATGCAGTAGTTTATTGGATTAACTGGAGTTGTCTAAAAATTAGACTGTGGATCTTGTTAAATCAATTTATGTCACAGGCTATGCAAGGGTCAATGAAGTAGCAAAATGGTGGCTAAGCTGTCAATGAATACAAAAATGCTTGCAGTGGCATGTTTTCATACATTGGCCGTTTTATTAACTCCATTTAATTCTGTCTACGAGAAAACCGAGCTATGAGTTCCTGCGCTGTCCTTCAAGTCTTGCAGCGAAGCAAAAACATACATCTGTGCAGGGCAAATGAATTTTTCTAACAAATGGTGTTGACTACCAATTTTGTGTTCGTTTTTCTTATCTTGTCAAATTTTATGCTCAGGAATAGAATTAAAGCCAGTAAATCCGGTTAAACCTAAAAGACCTACTAATAAAGCTCTGCAGTGTGGGTGTGGCTGCTCTCTGACCCAATCAGATGGGCTGATTATTCCTGGAAGGTATTCGTCTAGTTTGATGCATGTTTGCAAATAACTATTTAATTTTGCATTTAGTAACAGGCCATGTATTGAAAGCTATTCATTATTCAACTGAGCTGTGAAAGTTGCTGTCACATGATTTCAAATCAATAATGGAGACTTTTTAGCACATCTTAAGTCGTCCAAAGTAGTCAATACATTTGAAATGGCCTTCAGCAATATACTATTATATACATTAATTTAAAACCACTTCATCATATGTATTTGCTGAAATTATATATCAGTTAAAGCTGTCAATAGTGATATTATAATTATATTGTATGCTAACAGCTAAATGCCAAAAGCCATTTGCAGTCTGTATGTTATTAAGTATTGAGACATGACTTTTAAATTATTGCCACGACTAGGTATAAGTGATTCTTGTTTCATAAAAAGTAGCAAAAATAAATATTTTAGAGATCTTAATTTAGTTTTCTGTTGTCAAAATGATTCCCATTATATTTGTAGGTCTTGCCCGGGGACTAAAGACTACAAGGTGCACATAGTTTGGACTCTTGAAGCACCACCCAATGCTGTGATTCAACTAAACTTAACTAATTTCAAATGGAATGCCGCAGGACAAATACTAAAGGTATGTTGATCACTTATCTCTGCTGCATGAAGACAAATTGAAGTTTTTACATAATATACTAATATCAAATGGTCACTTGCAAAGGGAAAAGGTGGTGAATTTGAGGCTACAGGGTTTTAGCAAAAAATTATTTTGATTAATAAAATTTATCAAAATTAGTCCTTAATTTCAAATTTTTACTGTTTAATAAACTCAATTTATAGGCAGCAAAACCTTTTTATGATTAAGTTGGTAAAAGTGATAACAAATTATATTAGTTCACCTTTTATAATGTTATTTAACTAATTCTTTAGCTGGGGAGTCTAACTATGTTATAGATAAGAGATGGGGCTACATTTGATGCCAGCCTACTATTTGATCTCAAGGGTAATGAAGACTTTGAAGATCTATCTATTATATCATCTAGTAATTATCTCCACATTGAATTCATGTCCAGTGAACTTGTACCAGACTACCCCGACTTGTTCATAGGAGTCTATAGCATGACAGGTATGCTAGAAAGGATATTCTATGCATTGTGGGACATACAGATTCAATCTGCTTTACATTTAGCTTGTATTTATGTATATAGACAAATATATACAGAGCTTATTTAATAGACTTTGAAAACTTGTAGTTTAAATTACGTTCCCCCTGCAGGAAATAATATTAGTTATGTTTTTATTCTGCAATGTATTTGGAGTTATGTTTTCAGATTACAATGTTTTGTATTTTAAATAATTGCTTATAAATGGATATATAATTAACTTAAAGTATACTAAAGCCTCAAAAATTGAAAAATAAACACATTTTATAATTTTTCATATTATTCTAAATGGATTAGAGATTGTATTTCTTTCCCAAAGTAACAGTTTTAGTTCATTTTAAAGTAAAAGTTGAGTTGCCAGAAAGTCTTTTTTAAAATATGACATTTTAAACTTAGTAGTATTCTACTCAATAGAAAAACTTGCCTATTCTTTTGGTGGGACAGATTGAATAGATATCTTACAACTGTCTTATACTTCTAGTTTCTTCATCGTCTGGCCATGTTGAATTGGCGACATCTGAAACAGTGCAATCAAAGTGGGAGTTGCCCACTATAATAGCTGGAATTGTGACAGGTAGTGTGTTGGTGCCAGTCATAGTCGGAGTTCTTATATACAGGAGAAGGCGACTCTCTCGACCAATGAAATCTGATGTAGAGGATAGTCCTAATCATATAGTCATGCAGGTAAATTAGTTCACTTGTGGTATTAAGGCAACGTGCAGCAGTGGTGACTTAATTTCCTAGTATGATAATGGTTTATTAAGTTGAATGTTGCTAATGTTTTGAAACAGTCACTGGTCACATCTAAAAAAAATATATATTAATATTATATACATATTATATATTTTAATATTTTAATTTGCGTGCTGATGAATTTCAACAATAGCAACTAAAAATCTACAAAGTTTTAAAATTTTATGAGAGGGTATGACAGTTTGAAAAACCTTTCTTCAAAATATGAAAATATTGCTTCAGTACAAGTTTGAATACAGCAGCTTTATGATAAATTTCCATGTTTGTTTGACGTTACGTGATTGCAGGTAAAAGATGGCCAGTACTGCCAGTTTGGTGACGGAACGACATCCCTCAATACAGTGAAAACGTCAAAGAAAGGGCAGCAGTCCCAGCAAGATATTCATCATAAGCACCACCCCTCACGGCCAACATCGCTGCCATTTCAACCATCCAAACATCATCACCGCCACGGGAATGCTGATCGACCGTCCAAGAGGGCGAATCACTCTAGAACACACAATGTTGATGCTGACACGTATCCTACGAGACGAACACGGAAGTCGCATCGCAAGCGTAACCTTCACGGTTAGACAATCCAATACCAAATAATCTGTAATCGGAAAATGCCAATATTATAGAGCAAAACTTGCCTTGTACTATTTAAAATCTTCAAGAAAAGATTATCTGTAGAAACTTATGTTGTGTCTAGAATATAGCTTTTAAATCATTCTGTTGTACTTGAAAAAATAATTTTCCTTTTTTTCTCTGTCCACTTGCTCATTTTCATTTTATTTTATAAAGATATGACAGATGTTTTTTCAAGAATTTAATTTGTACACTGAAATATACAATATACTCAACTGTCTACATTCCAGACCAGACGGTGCAACATAACGCTATGCTTGTGGCAAACTTGCCTGACCCGTACCACATAAAGCCTGAGGATTTTGTGCACAGCACAGACGTGCTCCACACTCTTCTGTCCCCTGCTGAGAGACGTCTGCTAGCGTCCCCTCCTGATGAGTCAATGGTGAGTCACTTCAATCATGAGCTCAACTACAGGTCTCCCTCCTTGAACAGGAACTCAAGGCATAAGGTAAGATAACTCTTAATATTCGCCATATTATATTGTTGCTAAGCAACCGGACTTCAGACTATGGTAGCTACAGTTTGTTTAAATGTTTACATCAAGTCATTAGTAAAGAAACTTTGGTTAGAAAACTTTTTACTCATCTCAATTTTTAACATAGCCCTGAGAAGTAGTTGAAATTAAGAATTTTAGAAAAAGTGGTTGAATAAGTTTTAAAAATCAAAAGTTGTTGTTCACAATTTAGACTCTAGCATTTTGTTTGTTTACTTGTTGATAGACTCACTCATTCAGACTTCTGAAAGAGGAACAAAATTTCTAGACTCTGTAATCTTTACTTTAGAAACCAAAGAGAAAGCGACATAAGCCAAAATACAGGAAGCCGGCTAGCTTAACTGACCAATCAGAGTTAGACAAATTAATCCGCGGTTTACCAGTGGGAAAACCAAACACAACTCAAGTCAATGCTGATAGGTAAGAAAACTCTAATCTATTCCACAATACTTGCATGTTGAATAGTTTTGTCATAAATTTGATTTTATAAAATTTCCTACAATTTATTTTGATAGTTTTGCTACTTCTCCACTGTCAACTGTCACATATTCAACATATGCACACCCTGTACTGTTATATACGGTTTATTATTGCTGTTTTTATGAAAATAGCAACAGGTGAAATATTAACACACCGCTTTGCATTTAGCTAATAACAGCTATGCTATGTACCTGTTCTAAGTTGTGCTTTAGACATTCACCAGGTTAAATATCTGCACCAACATACCCATTAATTTGTGTATAATTGCTCTATTGTATACCTGTGTGTATTGTTTGAACTAGAATTGTCCTTAATGTTAGGTTTGCAATAGTATTGGTTTTATTCCCAGAAGGTGTGATAAATTAGAACTAGTTGAGGGCATGCAGATTAAATAGCATAACTCTAACAGGATGTTGGGAAATGATATGGCAACTTGTAAAGTCATGAAGCTTATCAAAACACAAGCATATTAACTGTTTTGTTGGGATTAGTTACAGATGTTATGATGCTACATGTTGCCCAACATCTAGCAGATATATAGCATGCAGTATAATGCAGATTCTTTACCACTGCTGCTTTCAATCAACACGTCACTATGTATTCTTATTTACTCATTATCCGGCTGCACCTGACTGTGAATCACTTGTCATTTTTAGAAGTCAATTATAATTTATATCTCCTGAAATTATAAACAATCTTATCCAAGCATGTGATCATGAGAAATTTGCAGATAAAATAGCTAATATTTGGGTGTGTAGTATCATGCTGGTATCTGTTATAATATGTTTTTATTTGCGCTTGTTCTGATTCATGAATGATACCTAATCAAATCTACTGCCTAATAGTTTGCTCTAAATTCAATTAAATATAAATTATGATTTATAGCTAGTAACAAAATTACAGTATAGAGTACAATATATGTATTGGTACTAATTTGTGCTTTGAACATACCACCAGGTTAAATCTCTACACTAACATACCCAGTTTTTCTAGGTAGATTCATGCACACTTAATGCTCTATTGTATATCTCTGTGTAATTTTTTCAAACTAGGCTACCTTGAATGTTGGGCTTGTAAAAGTGATTGTTTTATTTTTTACATTATATTATCATATACTATAATTTTATGGTCTGCATTATTTGTTATATAACTATTTATATTTGAATTACTAGTGAGTACAGAGCTTTAATCAACCACCTTTCCTCCACTGGCTCCAACAACCAGAGTGAGTTGGTAAACACTTCTGCTGAGGTTCACCCAGTACCGCATACTACTCCAGTAGAAAATACCAGTTCGGAGTTATCCCCCACTGTCTCACCTATAGCCAACGATCCTTCTGCCTTATTAGTGAATGGACAAAGGTGGGTGTTCAGTTCAATGTAATAGTCACAGTTTCTATCTGAGTATTACGCTAAGAGCAACTTGCGTGCAGTGAACCCTGTAATCCTGTCAGACCTTCCTCATTGCAATGCTTGATTCATCATGAAAATCCAGGATTAAACAGATAGCTAAAATCAGATTTCACCCCTAGACTTCCGTATATTATTTAGATATTACAAAATAATGTACTAAACGAATATGTATCATATATTTGCAACTATAGCATTGTTTTATTTCATATATTGCAATTATTTCTCGAAGTTTCGAGTGCAATCCAACATTGAAAGGATTAAAACTAATATTTTTGTTGCGAACCTGAAAAAATTATCTTTTGATAAGTTGAGGTAGGTGCAGTCATGGAGAAATTGAGAAAAGGTTGTTTTCTAGAACTGAAAAAAAAGCAAAAAAGTTATGTTCTTGTGAAAATTCACCTAGAAAATTAAAGAATTTTGTTTATTAGTATTTCTTTATGGCTGCTCCTGCATCATAAGTAAATCTACTAAGCATTCTAGAAGTTCAGCTTATTAAGGTTTTGTTATGATGATTTGCAGGTCGCCATGTTTAGATGACGGTTACAACTCCTTAGCAAACACTGGTTCTACTCAGTCAAATCTATCATCTAAAGGTAGAGAAAGTATAGTGGCGCCAGTACTTCAGAGAATCAGAGAAAAGTCTGGAAATGCAAGCGATTGTTCAGTCAAGCAGCTGTCAAAAGAGCTGCCCACCCGTCACAGCACACCCAACAGTCAGACACTTCGACAACAGGTGACATGTGACAGCGGCAGCAACGTGACTCCAGAAACCGCTGACAGTACATCCGTCTTTCCCAGAGTTCTTTTGAAACCGGACGGCGCGAGTCACACTGACAGCGACAGCTTCTCTCCTCCTGTTTCAATATTACCTCCACCAGCAGATAGTCCTCGTAGTAGACATTCTGTACCGGGGATAACCCCGCCTCCTTCTCACTTTGCTGATTATATGCTCAACTCTTCTGCCAATCAAACTGCTTCGGGTACGTCTGCAATAATTGAACATATTTGTGATGACAGCATGCAGAGCAAACCAGCTGACATTGTGGAAACTCCCACCTTGCACCGAGTGTCAAAATCTGGTAAATCATTAATACCGAAGTTGTCAGTTAAGCAAGCACCAGGTAGTCTACAGTCATCACAGGTGATGCCGAAGTTAAATGAAGCCCAGACGGCCTCGAGATTGGCAACACCATCAGTTGATCGCCCAAAAGAAGGCCCCAAGTTATTATATAAAAACACGGGTTTAAATCATGCAGCCAAATCGCAATCAGCTACCACCTCAGACAGCTATGATTATGATGATTACCTCCCTCCGCCTCTTTAACTGTAACCACGGAAACCATCTCACGCAAACTTCACCATATACATTCAACTCTTACTATGCCATATCTATATTCAGAAGAAATATGTTTTATTTTTATTGAAATATATTTGTCGCACATATAATATAATATATTTAATTTAGCCGTAATCTCTCTTTTTACTGAGTTAGGATCTCAAGCTCAGCCAGTTTGGCCAATCAGAATTCATGTTTAATAATTTATTAATTTAACTTATCTTCAGTTCAGAATTTTTATGTTATGTTATTGTTTTTAGTACCGTGCAAATTGTAAATAGTGAAACCATGTGTTAATTCTGCGCATTTTATGTAAATACAGCTATACAGTGCAGCTATATGAACTAAAAATACACTCAAAATAAAGTTAGATCCTTCTTTATTTGTGTGAGTATGATGCGTGGTGGTGCTGATTCATAAAGATGCATAAAAACACACAAATTATTGAGAAGCAAATCATAGGTTTAAGCGCATATATCACTAAATTATCCAAAGTTAAGTAGGATCGTTACTCACCATTATGCTAATTTATGTAGGTAAACAAACATGTGGAGCTACAGAGAATAAACATCACTGTTTGGCGCGGAGAGTTAGATTTTTGCTTAACTTGAGTTAATGATTTTTAATTGATTCATGTTTCAAGCAAGATTGTTTTTTATTTTACAAATAGACAACCTATCATGTTACTAAACTGCACCCATGTAGAATATCATGACTTGATTTTGACATCTATAACTTTATGCTAACTTCTACAATTTTAAAAATTGCAAAAGAAAAACTGTCAGTCAATAAAACTAGGAAACATGCAGCAACTTCACGAGTGTAGATTAGACAGCTCCTGAAAGAAATTTTACAAAAAAAGATGCTAATTTTTGTAGAAGCTGCCGTAGCATAACACTATGCTATACATGATTCAAGCAGCTAAGAGCCAAAAATACTATAAATATTCTGAGGCTGTATTCTAAAAATACATACTCTATTTTGCTGGTTGGAAAATTTCACCGGAATTATTGACTATAAACAGCTAAGAATAAAATAACTAGATTACACTAGCTTGTAAAAATGAGACTCAAACAAATTTACAAACTTCAAGTTCATGTGTTTATGCAAAGTTTGAGGTAAACAGCTGTTACTGTATATTTGATATTTACTTAAGTGAAACAATGGTGGAATACTGTTACACTAAGTGCATTTGTTGTTTTAATACTCATAGCAAAAACTTTCCTCAAATTTGTTAACTTTTTCATTAATTATTTTTTGAAGAAAATTACGAAACTCATATATAGAAGTTTAGAAGTTTGAGGCTACTGTAATTTCTGTCTCCTTACAACCAAAGGGTTAAAAGACAAAGTGAGGACAATGCCTCATTAGCCATTGCTGCCACTCTGATATATCACCCTGAGTGCAGCTAACAGTACAATGTACAGTACAGTAGCAGTGCAATGCAGGATAAATCATTATACTGGTTTATAGGATAAGTTTTTCAAGCATGAACTAACATTAAAATATGTAAATCACAACCAGGTGAGTTGATTCACAAAGTACTTGACTGTTTGCAGTACAACATAGCCTAATTCTCTATCTTGCAGGCCTAAAAAATTTGAGGTTTGCTGCATCTGTTCCCCCAACTTGATTTTTACTTTTTGCATTGAAAATTATACAATAAAGAAATAGAAAAATTCAGGCTGTGTCAGAAATCAAGCAAAATTTGAAAAATATAATTGTTATATTTGGGAGAATACCCTCAACTTTGTATATTATATAATATATAGTATATTATATAATATATAGTACATTATATATAAATGTAACTAATAGCCTGTTGGTACTGCTGTTGGTGCGTGAAATTTGGTTTTAATTGATATTGCTAGGTGTGTACCTTCTGTAGTTATTAGGTTGTTTTTTTTAACTTTTCAACAATCTCAATGAACATAATAAGATATATTATATACTATGCACAATAATATAAAATTAAACAATACAGTATGTATTAGCAATATAATATATCATGCAGCAACATTATATATTGTATAAATAAAATAAATTATACTATAAAATATATTCTATATGATATAATGCATTATGCTAATATAGTATATTACGTTATATTACAATATAGGTTAGCATTGAGTAAGGGAGTTTTGCAATGATCACTAAAACAGGATGGTATTTCATAATGTGCTTCTTGGTTTGCAGATTCGGGGGGGGGGGGGGGGGGGGGGGGGGGGGGGGATTATTTATGTGATAGTGAAACACTTAAGTATAAAAAATTAGGCTTTTTAACCACCCCAAACCCCAAACACTTTGAGGTTGCAGCTCTGTACATCAGTAGTATCACATGTTGATGAGTCACACGTTACTAAAATATATAGTACAAACATGTTTTATTCATAGCAATAAGGATATACTACCCTAGATATACCAGGATATCACCTCATAAACTATTATTATATTAGAGGCAGCAGCTTGATGTCTTTGTTATTATAATCAGGTGCTGTTTACTTGACATAAAACAGATAATTAGGTTAAAGCTTGAGATCTAGTTGACTGAGGTGTTTGTAGGCAGGCACATGCCACCACCCATTTGATAGGAATTATTTACTTTAAACCTAGACTATGCTCTGTGGGACATATTTTATTGCTATAAGGAAGCATTTTTGGCACAAGATTTGGGGATAAACAAACCTGACAAAGAGCCTCATTTCCAGTGCTTTCTTGAAACTTTATTGCGAAATTTTGCTGATGATTTTCCATACCTTTTGAAACATTTACAGAAAACCCTTTATGATTAGAATGGAAATATCAGCTCTTTGGCTTACACTAGCTCTTCTTTTAATATAGGCATGCTTTAAGGTAGAACCATTTTGTGTGTGCTGTGTGTGCTGTGTGTGCTGTGTGTGCTGTGTGTGCTGTGTGTGCTGTGTGTGCTGTGTGTGCTGTGTGTGCTGTGTGTGCTGTGTGTGCTGTGTGTGCTGTGTGTGCTGTGTGTGCTGTGTGTGCTGTGTGTGCTGTGTGCTGTGTGTGCTGTGTGTGCTGTGTGTGCTGTGTGCTGTGTGTGCTGTGTGTGCTGTGTGTGCTGTGTGTGCTGTGTGTGCTGTGTGTGCTGTGTGTGCTGTGTGTGTGTGTGTGCTGTGTGTGCTGTGTGCTGTGTGCTGTGTGTGTGCTGTGTGTGCGTGTGTGCGTGTGTGTGTGTATAAAGACATCCTTTCTAACCACTTCATATAGAAGATGATTATATCACTACACCTTAACCAGGTGAAAACAATGACAAAATACTTTTACATATTTGTATTGACGGATAAATATCTTTACATTCTCTTTGGAAGATTTTGGCATGTTTATTATAAGTTATTCAAAAATAAGTAAACAATGCATTACAACAAAGTATTATTATACATGTATAAAATAATCAGTATTCAAACTCCAATGACTGCAAGTTTGAAGTTTGATAATTGCTATGATATTTATTACATAATTCTTTATATTTGTAATGTGGATATTATAATACAGCTCACTTATCAATTTGAATCTGCTACTAAAAACAGCTTCTACTCAAAGTGAATTGTTATTTAGTGTTGCGAACTACTAGATTGCCAAAATTATGATTGATAATTGTTTTTTGCTGAGTTTTGAGTAGGTTGCCATGCATTATATTTGAAGCTCTTATCTTGCATGTACTAAATAAACTAATATAGCCCGCATATATTAAACTAACATGTTGCTACGTGACTCAATAGTTACTAAGCTCGTCTTCTGATTTAGATGATAAATTAAACAACATGACAACACATTCCATGGTATATGAGCCGATCACTTTTATGTGTGTGGGTTAGCATAGCCACAGCTTTCTAAATAGTGATGTTTTTCTGATTTCTGGTGCACATGACCTTGTCTCTAAAACTCTATTTGATTGGTTAACTGAGTACTTGATCCCACATGCAGGTAACCGTAGCCAATGGGATGTTGAATGAACATTAGAACATTAACGGTTAGTAGTGTACTAAAAGTTTTTGTTTTGTTGGTCACGTGACAATTACATGAGTCATCCAGTATGAAATTAGAAACACATGTTTTGTGTTGTTTCGTCACATCTTTTCAGGTATATAAGTTGGAGTAGATCTGAGATGTTTCATTCTAAAGTCTGCAACTAAACAACAAACATGAAGATCCAAATTCTATTTTGTCTGCTGGTCTGTGCTGTGCTGGTAAGTTAAAACTCTTCAGAAACAGAATGTAAATATTATATTTTATAGAGAATTTAATTTTGCAATTATATAGACAATTATCTACATTTTTAATTAAACCCAAACTAATATTTGGCTACTGCTTGCAACTGTTCTTTATAAATTTTTTTTCATAATTTCATTATATAATATTACAAACCAATGCTTTCTTGTAAATTGGTAAGAAATTAGCTACAGATGAAATCATGGTCTGCATATTCAAATTTTAAAGCTGAAACGCATACTAGTGGTAAAAAACTGCCATTCAGTTTCCATAAAAGTTATTTCTTATAAAGATTTTTTAACCTATGTTTTTTATTTTAATTTAGATTTCATTTTCGGAAGGTCGAAGGAAATCGGGCAATCCAAATGGAGGAAACTCAAATGGAGGTAAGAAATTACTATTTTTTTCATAAAGTTTCAAACATCCATTAAAAACTGAATTATTACTTCACAACATTATAAACACTTGGTAAAATTACGAAGTTAAAACAAAAAACAGAATAATCTAACGGAATAAGCAACCATCACACTACAGATTGAAAATATATGCATACGAAAAGTGTTTATGGAATTGCTACGTTGATTTAATATGTAAACTTTATGTTTCATAGTTGCTATACATATATATTGTATAATCATGTTACCCTTAACTTCTTGTACTTCATGTAATGTTATAACACTATAGGTTGGTTTGGTGGAAGAAGAGAACAAGGTGTAACAACCAGAGGAAGGAAGAATGGTGGAGGGAGAGGAGGGTGAGTAACAGTTTATGATATCAAGTATATGCAGAGTATAATTACTGTACTTAATAGAGACTTTGATGGTCTTCCAGTAGATGTCTTTTGTTATCAGTCACTTCTCATCAATGAGCTTCAAACTTGTTAAGGCTAGGAACCAAGTATATCTCGGAATGTTTGAGTTTTTAAGTTTACTCAAATTCATTTATTTTACAGACCCCACCAACGCTCCACAACAGCCATGCCTGGCAATGGAACTCACACCATGTCAGAAATTGAGGGAGGTAGCTCCAACAGCACCGATTCAGCAGGAGATATGGGTGTGTTTAGTTGGCTGAGATCTGAAGGTCGTCACAACCGAACCGAAGGAAGAAGGGGAGGTAATAGAGATGGCAATCATAGAGGAGGCAAAGGAGGCAAAGGAGGTAAGGGAGGCAAAGGAGGCAGAAGCTCTTGGAAGCAACACCAAATGGGTGGATCCAGTCAGAACTCTCACAGACAAGGAAGGAGAGGAGGAAGAGGCTCATCTGGAAAAGAAAGACCAACTCCAAGTTGGTGTCTCACTTATTGCTTCAACTGGATGAGTAAAGCTGGAAACTTTGAGCAAGTTTTTCCAAATGCAAGTGAGTAATCTGAACTATTGTATAATTCTTTTTATTTTGTGGTACCTTAAATTGAGTTTATAGTTACTAATTTTTAAATTTTGCATATTTTAGACTTCCCAGACTCCTTCAAAAGAACAGCAATTAGATTTTTCTGCAGAGAAGCCAGTGAAAGCATGTGCAGGTATGTCTATATTGAATCTATTTTGCATTAAACTACTTTTATTCACCAAATTTTTCAATAAACAACAATATTCTTGTTTTTGTTCCGAATATGATCGGTCATATATTGTAAAGGTGTTCATTTCGTGCTCATTTGTTTCAGTTCCAATACTACTACACATTCTAACATGACTGAAACGGTGGATCCAACAGGAAACTCTACCGAGTCAATTTCCTGTTTGTCTGGAGA
Source organism: Bugula neritina (assembly GCA_964035545.1). Classification (NCBI taxonomy): domain Eukaryota; kingdom Metazoa; phylum Bryozoa; class Gymnolaemata; order Cheilostomatida; family Bugulidae; genus Bugula; species Bugula neritina. The sequence continues at coordinate 2,729,581 of OZ037771.1, read as the reverse complement.
TGATTGCGAGATGGACGAATGCTGTGTAGTTGGAAGGTAATATTATGATAATATATACGTGAGATACATTTGGTTGTATGAAGTCTTTCTAATATATTTTTTGCACTCATATTTATTACATCCATTTAATATCAAACTGTATACATTTAGATCAGGAATGAGATGTGAAAAGTTGAACTCTCTTGGAGATACATGCAGAAACACAGAAGATAACGAGAATCCCATAGACATCTACATTTTCAAGTGTCCATGTGCTGAGGGATTAGAATGCCAAGTGAACCAATCAGATGTGAGTATTAGAAGCGTAGTTCATTGAAGCCTCTAGCAGCAAATTGAATGAATATTTTCATTTAGACAATGTATAAAGTCTTCTAGTTGTGTGTAAATTATTCTTGTTTGAATTGTAGAACTCTATGTCTAGACGAGAGAGGAGAAGGAAATTCGAGGGACAGTGTGTAGAATCCAATACAACAACTCCCTCACCAGAGATGACAACTCCTGACCTTATAGAAATAACTCCACCCATTCCAACTACTTGTGTAGAGCACATGGATTGTCCTCTCTCTCAATGCTGTACATTTAGGTAAGCTAAGGAGACTATGATTATATATCTTAGTAAGAACCTACCATAGCTATTTGTCTCTGCTAGTTCTTTCATGATTAGTAATCCATGTTTTCATGATTTCAGTGCGGAGGGAGATAAATCCAGTGGTGTATGTGAAAGTTTCTCAGTTGAAGGTGCTACTTGCTCCACCCCAGAAACTTTCCTAGAGTTCTCTCAGGTTGGGGCGTGTCCTTGCCAGGCCCCTAATCAGTGTCAAACATCAACAGGATTCTCTACTGATCCCACAGTGAATGGAATTTGTAAACCATAGAGTTCTGTATTCCAGAATGTTTTCTAGTCGCTATGGAAACTGAGCAGCTCGTTACTTTGTGCCACACTTGTTTATAATGTCAATTTGTTAAAAAAATTTTCATAACTTTCTAAATTCTGTAGTATTGCAATATCTTTACTAAGTTGAATACAGACTTTCTAATTTTTCTTGTACAAGTTTGTACTGCTGATATTTTTGTATATATTATATGTAACACATCACCTAATTTGTTCCCTTTTTCTATAAGATTCAATACAAGATAAACATTGCATCAACTATCCGACTTTATTTTATATAAAGACTAAGGTATAGGCTGTAAATAGTAATACTGATAATAATGGAATAACAACAATAATAATTTGGGTATTAATGTTAATAATGACAATAAATGTAATAATAATGGTTCTATATAAAGATTTACAAGCAGTGATCAGGTTTACTCAGCTGTGGACAGTCTGTTTATTTTATCACAACTGACTTATAGTTCAAAATATTCCCAACTTGATTAGAATGCATTTTTATTCTTAAAAGTGCTTTAAGCAAATCTTGTTCATCTCCATCATGTGTTATGAAAAAACCATAACTCTCCGAAATTAAAAGTAGCTGAATAATTAGAAAAAATTATGGGAAATCAAGCAAAATTAAAAAGAACCTTGATTATTTAGGTGTGTTCATTTATATTTTACTAGTTTTTGACAAAAAACCATGTTCATTAGCAGCTAAATTGTAAAAAATAGCTAAAAACTGGAGATTTCCAGTGTGCATTAAATTAGGTAAAATAAACCACTTTTGTTCTTGAAAGTGCTTCAAGTGAATCTTGTTCATCTCCATCATTATTGTACATGTGATGATTGCTATGTCATTATTTATATTTAAAATACTAAAGTTACTTAAATAAATTGATTGCGAAAATAGTGGTATTTTAGGATGTTAGTGCATTTTGGTAACATATTTTTTTACATTCAGCATGTTAAGTACAGTGGATCTTTTATGCTAATTAAATAAAAAAGGCAGAAAACTAGTAATGTTTGGTAGTAATAAGTTCAAAACAAAGAATAGATAGATAACATATAATTAAAACTAAATTAAAATTGCTTTAGTTTTATTACTGCTTCATCTACAAATTATTACAATAAAATTTGAATAGACATAATATATATGAAAGTGTTAAACTTATATAAAAATAATCCAACATGATTTTCATTAGTAACATAAAATAATAATATATATAATTTGAGTTACAACTTCGATTTAAATAAAAACAATTTAATTTAAAAAATTTTTAGAAATAGTAAAAACAGAAGCTGAGATAATTTCTTTGATAAAGTCAAACTTGAATATAACTTATTAACAAGTTAGACTATATATTTTAGAATAAGTCCATTAGGAATAGAAATGTAAATTTGCTGAATCCATGAAGATCAGTAGAATTTAGTAAAGAAGCTTTGCACTGGTCATAGTATTCAGCATATTTAGTATAAACTATTTATCAGCAAATACTAAAAGATTAGAAAAAGTTGAGAGCAAGAATTATAAGTTTCAGAAGCTGTTGGAGCAGTGATGTGAATCTTTGCAAAGATCTGGTCCAAAATATGTGATTTAGTGCTTGTACAAATTCAGAGCTTATAATGCTGAAAGTTTGAAAGTTGAAACAAGGATATTTGGAAAAACCATAGGCCCCCTCCCCCCCTCCCTCACACACCTTGCGGGTCACTGGCCTGGGCATCACGTAGTATCACATGTTGATGAATCACATGTTGCTAAAATATATAGTACAAACATGTTTTATTCATTGCAATAAGGAAATACTACCTTAGATATACCAGGATATGGCTGTCATAAACTATTATTATATTAGAGGCAGCAGCTTGATACCTTTGTTATTATAATCAGGTGCTGTTTACTTGACATACAAGATAGATAATTAGGTACAGGTGTGAGAGTTAGTTGAGTGAGCTGTTTGTAGGCTGGCACATGCCACCACCCCTATTATAGAATCAGCTACTTTAAACTTAGGCTATACAGTGTGGGATATCTTATTGCTATGAGGAAACATTTTTGGCACAAGGTTTCATGAATGTAAACCACAAATGTTATTACAAACACTTGAAAGTTGTTTTCCTAAAAAATAACCACAAATAGTAACTGCTGACTCTCTTTATATCTTATAACTCTAGAGCTAAAATTATATAAAAATATTCCCTATAATTTCTCATCTTCTCACCTACCTCTGCTTTGTCCTGTTCAAGTAGGGGGGGGGAGGGGGGGTTCCCTAATTATAATATACATAATAATTTGTATACAAATGGTTTTTGAGAAATTTAAAGTTTATTCATTTATAAGTATTACTGTGCCATTCTACTTGCAGATATAATAGTTGCCTTCAGATATGTAGAGATACTCTGTTTTATGTTGTGCATGAATTTCTTATCCAGTTATTCATAAAACTGGTAAATTTATATAATAACTTTCATTGTACCTGAAGCTCTTTGAAATGAATGACTAAATATACTTGTATACACAAAAGCAGATCAATTTAGATTGATGATACCAATAGTACATCACGAGAGAAATATTATGACACATTCGGCTTTCAGAATATGTTGGCAGCTTTTAGTTCTGATGTTAAAAATACTTATTACATATTGCATATTGAACATACATTTTCTGTGTAAATTATTATTGATTTTAAAAATTAAATTTTCAATAGAGGGTCTATTCAAAGGGCTTATTATTTCATGGCATGTTCAAAATAAAATATCTAAACATTTTTTTACATGTACTTGTACATATGTAGAGCTTTCATAGGTCTATAACTTACTCTCTTATTTGAATTATCATGACGTTTAGGTCTATTATTTGGTGCTATATACTGATATTATTTCTTTCATATATCACTTTTAATTTTCTTTCTGCTATATGCTCATTATTCAGTCTCACATCGTGGGAATAAATAACTGATGAATTTTCACACTCCTAACTCAAGTTCAAAACAATTGCTATTCAAAGCAAATGATTATTATAAAGTTAGTTCAAAGCTACAAATTAGCAAAAGTTTTTCAAAATATCACATGAGGAAAATCATAGTTGATAGTTTTTGTTGCTGAGTTTTGAGTGGGTTGCCATGTTATTTTCTGAAGCTGGTGGTATCTCACATGCACTGAATGACTAAATAAACTAACATATATAATTATACATAATATTGTTGTATGAATCATCATCTACCATAAAGAATTTAATCTTATAATTTTATTTCATAAACTAAACAACATAGCAACACATTTTATAGTTTAGGGGTTCATCATTTTCATGTGTGGGCTAGGATGGTATTTCCTACTGAATAATAAGGATTTCTAGAGTATAATATAGTCGTGACCTTGTTTATAAAACTAAATCTAATTGGCTACTTGAATAACACTACCCTATCACAGAGTGATATAACCTTGACCTTTAACCCTCTCGCCTTCTTCATTGAAACCTGAGTATTTAGAAGGTGGTTAGAGTCAGCATAACATCAACAGGCAGCTGCGCTGCTAGTAATCCTGTACTAAAAATAGTGATGACTTCTTTGTTGGTCACGTGATGACTGCATTAGTCATCCAGTATGAAATTAGAAACACATGTTTTGTGTTGTTGCATCCCATCTTCTCAGGTATAAAAGTTGGAGTAGATCTGAGATGTTTCATTCTAAAGTCTGCAACTAAACAACAAACATGAAGATCCAAATTCTACTTTGTCTGCTTGTCTGTGCTGTGCTGGTAAGTTAAAACTATTTTAGAAAATAAAACATTCCATTATGAGGTGGTTGGAAATTTTAATGGATAACTGGTTATGCGATTTTTCTATTTACTGTTTACAATACATCAAAATATTCTATTATATGCAAACATTAAACTAAATATATTCATATTGGCCACACTTAGATGTCATACATTTAAATTATATGTTACTTTATCAGTTATAGCCATTATGTTTTATTAATTTTCAAATAATTTCTTTTAAATTGTCAACCAAGTACTTGGTGACTATTTAACTTCCCAGCTTAGAGTCTATTAAATTCGTAGTGCTAAATTAAATATGAACAGGTCTGATTTAATATATATGATACTCTACAGTAATAAAATTCTACCAAAGCTGTAAGTAAATCAGTATAAGTAATAAATTTGGTTTCAGTTCCCTTTTGTTTCCTCGAAGTACATAATTGCAAAATATTTCTGATTTTGATTTCTTATCCATGTGTTGGTGTGTTTAGATTTCATATTCGGAAGGTCAAAGGAAATCAGGAAATCAAAATGGAGAAAACTCGAATAATGGTAAGAAATTATTATTTATTCATGAAGTTTTTAATTTGTTTTGGGAATTAAAGCTGTTCCTTTGCAATATTAAATATGATCATTTAAAATTATAAAGTTAGAACAAAAACAAAATAATTTCTAAGAATAAACAACCATCACACCACAGATTGAAATATATGTGCACATAGTAGGCATTCTCGGGTACGGCAAATTACATTATTGCTTAGACTTCTAGTACTTCATGTAATGTTATAACACTATAGGTTGGTTTGGTGGAAGAAGAGAACAAGGTGTAACAACCAGAGGGAGGAAGAATGGTGGAGGGAGAGGAGGGTGAGTAGAAGTCTATGATATTGAGTATATGCAGAGTAATTACTGTATCTAATACAGACTAGTTGGTCTCCCAGTGCTGGATGTCTTTTGTTATCAGTCAATTCTCACCCATGAGCTTTGAAGTTATTGGGGTTGACTTGTACGGGACTAGTATACTTGTTGATATTTTCATATTATGGATAACATATAGACTAAAGCTTACTAAGATATGTTAACTAAAATCACTTTTTAGAAGACCTGGCCAACGCTCTACGACAGCCATGCCTGGCAATGAAACTCACACCAGATCAGAAATTGAGGGAGGTAACTCCAACAGCACTGATTCTGCAGAAGAAATGGATGTGTTTAGTTGGCTGGAGTCTTTAGAACTGTTTGAAGGCCGTAATAACAGAACCGGAGGAAGAAGGGGAGGTAACTCTAGAGATGGCAATCGCAGAGGAGGCAAAGGAGGCAGAAGCTCTCAGAGACAACACCAAATGGGTGGATCCAGTGAAAACTCTCACAGACAAGGGAAGAAGGGAGGAAAAGGCTCATCTGGAAAAGAAGGAGCAACTCCCACTTGGTGTCTCACTTATTGCTACAACTGGATGAGTAAAGCTGGAAACTTTGAGCAAGTGTTCCCAAATGCAAGTGAGTAATTTATCTAATTATTCAATAATTTTTGTTCTGTTGTAAATTGAATTTGTTTTAATCTATATTTACCGACTCTCAACTTTTCTGTATTTTGGGTATTCCAGAATCTTTCAAAAGAACCGCTATTAGATTTTTCTGTAAAGAAGCCAGTGAAAGTTTATGCAAGTATGTCTATATTAAATCTATATATTAACTAGTTCACCTTTTTGAATAACTCAATCTTATTTCTGTAAAGGTGTTTACATTTACATGGTGTTAATTTATTTTAGTGCCAATGGTACCTTGCCTTCTAACCTCACTGTCACAGCTGATCCAACAGGAAACTCTACTGAGCCAATTTCCTGTTTGTCTGGAGATGATTGTGAGATGGACGAATGCTGTGTCATTGGAAGGTAATATTATGATAATACTGTAAATATATATTTGTTTGTATGAAATCTTGTCAAAATGTTTCTTTGCATGCACTCATATTTATTACATCCATTTAATATCAAACTGTATACATTTAGGTCAGGAATGAGATGTGAAAAGTTGAACTCTCTTGGAGATACATGCAGATACACAGAAGATAATGAGAATGTCACAGATCTCTACATTTTCAAGTGTCCATGTGCTGAGGGATTAGAATGCCAAATAAACCAATCAGATGTGAGCATTAGAAGCGTAGTTCATTGAAGCCTCTAGCAGCAAATTGAATTTGTTCTCATTTCAAGAGTATATAAACTCTGAAAATTATGTAAAATTGCTGTTTAAATTGTAGAATTCCATGTCTAGACAAGAGAGGAGAAGGAAATTCGAGGGACAGTGTGTAGAATCCAATACAACAGCTCCCTCACCAGAGATGACAACTCCTGACCTTATAGAAGTAACTCCGCCCATTCCAACTACTTGTGTAGAGCACATGGATTGTCCTCTCTCTCAATGCTGTACAATTAGGTAAGCTAAGGAGACTATTATTATATATATTAGTAAGAAACTACCATAGCTATTTGTCTCTGCTAGTTCTTTCATGATTAGTAGTTCATGTTTTCATGATTTCAGTACGGAGGGAGATAAATCCAGTGGTGTATGTAAAGGTTTCTCAGTTGAAGGTGCTACTTGCTCCACCCCAGAAACTTTCCTAGAGTTCCCTCAGGTTGGGGCGTGTCCTTGCCAGGCCCCTAATCAGTGTCAAACATCAACAGGATTCTCTACTGATCCCACAGTGAATGGAATTTGTAAACCATAGAGTTCTGTATTCCAGAATGCTTTCTAGTCGCTATGGAAACTGAGCAGCTTGTTACTTTGTGTCACACTTGTTTATAATGTCAATTTGTTCAAAATTTTTTTTTCATAACCTGCTACATTCTGTAATATAACAATAACTTTATAGTTGAATATGGATTTCCTAATTTTTCTTGTACAAGTTTGTACTGCTGATATTTTTGTGTATATTATGTGTAACACATCACCTAATTTGTTCCCGTTTTCTATAAACTTCAATACATAATAAACACTATTGCATCAACTATGCCAGTTTATTTTATATAAATATAAGGTATAGACTGTAAATAGTAATAATGTAATAACAATAATGTTGATAATGACAATAAATGTAATAATAATGGTTCTCTATAAAGATTTACAAGCAGTGATCAGGTTTACTCAGCTGTGGACAGTCTGTTTATTTTATCACAACTGACTAGTTCAAAATATTCACAACTTGATAAGAATGCACCTTTGTTTCTGAAAGTGCTTGGAGTAATCGTGTTCATCTCATCATTGTTATACATGTGATGATTGCTATGTCAATATTTATATTTAAAATACTAAAGTTACTGTAATTAATTAATTGCTAAAATGGTGGTATCTTAGTGGTTTTAGTACTATACTTTTAAACTTTATTTTAATTGTTTAGAAAAGGGCAGAAAACTTGCAATGTTTAGTAATAAACTCAAAACAAAGAATAGATAAATTACGTATAATTAAAAGCTAAATTAAAATTACTTTAGTTTTATTACTGCTTCATCTACAAATTATTGCAATAAAATTTGAATAAACGTAATAAAAAAATGGTTAATTTATATGAATTGATAATCCAACATATTTTTTATTAACAGCGTAGGAGGATATTATATAATTTGGGTCATAACTTTAATTTAAATAGACATAATTTAATTTAAAAGAAAATTAAAAATAGTAAAAACAATGCATAGATGATTTTTTTGATAAAGTCATTAACTTCAATATATTATGTAACCTACCTGCAAGTTAAACTATATATTCTAAAACAAGTTTATAATTAAGTAGTAGTAATATAAATTTGCTGAGTTTATCAAGAGTAAAATTTAGTAAAGGAGCTTTGCACTGGCCATAATATTCAGCATATTCAATATAAAAGATTTAGCAGCAAATACTAAAAAATAATTGGAAAAAAATTGAGAGCAAGAACAATAAAACATGTTTGTACTATATATTTTAGTAACTGTCATTCATCAACATGTCATACCATTTCAGGAGCTGCATGTTTGAGCAGTGATGTGCAGTTTTGATCCAAAATATATGATTTAGCTCCTGTACAAGTAAGTTCTGAATGTCGTTCCATGATTTTAAAATCAGTCAATTTCATATGCTGAAAGTGCGAACAAGGATACTTGGAAAAACCATGGGGCCTGCATACACCTTGCAGTTCACTGCCCTGGGCATCACGTGGTATAACGTAGTTTCACATGATGTTGAGTCAGCGTTACTACAATATATAGTACAAACATGTTTTATTCATAGCAATAAGGAAATACTACCTTAGATATACCAGGATATGTCCATCATAAACTATTATTATATTAGAGGCAGCAGCTTGATGCCTTTGTTATTATAATCAGGTGCTGTTTACTTGACATACAAGATAGATAATTAGGTACAGGTGTGAGAGTTAGTTGAGTGAGCTGTTTGTAGGCTGGCACATGCCACCACCCCTATTATAGAATCAGCTACTTTAAATTTAGGCTATACAGTGTAGGATACCTTATTGCTATGAGGAAACATTTTTGGCACAAGGCTTCATGAATGTAAACCACGAATGTTATTACAAACACTTGAAAGATGTTTTCCTAAAAAATAGCCACAAATAGTAACTGCTGACTCTCTTTATATCTTATAACTCTAGAACTAAACTTATATAAAAATATTCCCTATAATTATAATTTCTCATCTTCTCACCTATCTCTGCTTTGTCCTGTTCAGGTAGCGGGGGGGGGGGGGGGGTCCCTAATATAATAATTTGTATACAAATGGTTTTTGAGAAGTTTTCTATTTATTTATATGTATTACTATGCCATTCTACTTGCAGATATAATAGTTGCCTTCAGATATTGTAGAGATATTCTGTTTCATATTGTGCATGAATTTCTTATCCAGTTAATCGTAAAACTGGTAAATTTATATAACTTTCATTGTACCCGAAGCTCTTTGAAATGAATGACTTAATATACTTGTATACACAGAAGCAGATCAATTTAGTTTGATGATACCAATAGTACATCACGAGAGAAATATTATGACACATTCAGCTCTCAGAATATGTTGGCAGCTTTTAGTTCTGATGTTAAAAATATTTATTGCATATTGCATATTGAACATACATTTTTTGTGTAAATCATTATTGATTTTAAAAATTCAATTTTTTGTAGAGAGTCTATTTGAAGTACTTGTTATTTCATAGCATATTCAAAACAAAGCATCTAAACATTCTTTTTACATGTACTTGTACATGTAGAGCTTCCATGGGTCTATAATTTATTCTCTGTTTTGAGTTGTTATGACTTTTAGGTTGATTATTTGATGCTATACTGTTGAGGTAGGCGCAGTAATGGAGAAAGTGAGAAGAGCAAAAATTTAATAAAAACATGAAGAACATAAGGCTATGTCAATTTCTCCTCTACTGCTCTTAAATGATGCTGTTATTATATTTCTTTCATATATCACTTTTAAGTTTCTCTCCTCTATCCTCATTATTCAGTCTCACAGATACGTTATCGTGGGAATAAATAACTGGTGAATTTTCACACTCCTAACTCAAGTTCAAAACAATTGCTATTCAAAGTAAATTATTATTTTAAAGTTAGTTCAAAGCTAAAAATTAGAAAAAGTTTACAAGACATCACATGAGGAAAATCATAGCTGATAGTTGTTGTTGCTGAGTTTTGAGTGGGTTGCCATGTTATTTCTGGAGCTGGTGGTATCTCACATGCGCTGAATGACTAAATAAACTAACATATATAATTATACATAATATTGTTGCATGAATCAGCACCTACTATAAAGAATTTAATCTTATAATTCTATTTCATAAACTAAACAACATGGCAACACATTTTATAGTTGATGGGTTCATCATTTTCATGTGTGTGGGTTAGGATGGTATTTCCTACTGAATAATAATGATTTTTAGAATATATAGAGTCGTGACCTTGTTTATAAAACTAAATCTAATTGGTTACTTAAATAACACTACTCTATCACAGAGTGATATAACTTTGACCTTTAACCCTCTCGATGTCTTCATTGAAACCTGAGTATTTAGAATGTGGTTAGAGTCAGCATAACATCAACAGGCAGCTGTGCTGCTAGTGATCATGTACTAAAAATAGTGATGACTTCTTTGTTGGTCACGTGATGACTGCATTAGTCATTCAGTATGAAATTAGAAACACATGTTCTGTTCTGTTGCATCACATCTTCTCAGGTATAAAAGTTGGAGTAGATCTGAGATGTTTCATTCTAAAGTCTGCAACTAAACAACAAACATGAAGATCCAAATTCTACTTTGTCTGCTGGTCTGTGCTGTGCTGGTAAGTTAAAACTCTTTTAGAAAATAAAATAGAACAGTTTATTTTGAGGTGGTTAAAGATTTTAATGGATAACTGGTAATACATGTTGTTTATTTACTAATTTATATACATCAAAATATTCTATTTCCAGTTTATTAAAAACTTAAACTAAATATATTTATATTGGCCAGACTTAGATGTAAATTGTATGCTACTTTGTCAGTTATAGCTATTATGTTTTATGTTTTAAATAATTTCTCATAAATTGTCAACCAAATACTTGGTGACTATTTAACTTTCCAGCTTAGAGTCTATTAAATTCTTAGTGCTAAACAAATATGAATTATAGGTCTAACTTAGCATATATATTGTGTTCTATAGGTCTGATTTTTAATGTTGTATTTTACAGTAATTAAATTCTCCCAAAAACTGACAAGTTTTAAATAATAAAATTTGGTTTCAGTGCACTTTTGTTTCCTCAAAGTTTGCAAAATATTTCTGATTTTGATTTCTTATCCATGTGTTGGTGTGCTTAGATTTCATATTCGGAAGGACGAAGGAAATCAGGAAATCAAAGTGGAGGAAACTCGAATGATGGTAAGAAATAAACATAGAGATCAATATAATATAAAATAAACAACTATTGTTACATTACATTTAAATCTACGCATACCGATTAAAACTGTATAGTAGGAATTCTTATGTACGGCAAATTACATTATTGCTTAGACTTCTAGTACTTCATGTAATGTTATAACACTATAGGTTGGTTTGGTGGAAGAAGAGAGCAAGGTGTAACAACCAGAGGAAGGAAGAATGGTGGAGGGAGAGGAGGGTGAGTAGAAGTCTATAATATCAAGTATATGCAGAGCAATTACTGTACTTAATACAGACTGGTTGGTCTCCCAGTAGATGTCTTTTGTTATTAGTAAATTCTCACCCATGAGCTTTGAAGTTGTTGGGGTTGACTTGTAAGGGACTAAGTCTACCTGTTGTTTTTTATATTATGAATAGCATGTAGACTGTAGCTTATTAAGATATGTTAACTAAATTCATTTTTTAGAAGACCTGGCCAACGCTCTACAACAGCCATGCCTGGCAATGGAACTCACAGCAGATCAGAAATTGAGGGAGGTAACTTCAACAGCACCGATTCAGCAAAAGAAATGGATGTGTTTAGTTGGCTGGAGTCTTTAGAACTGTTTCAAGGCCGTAACAACAGAACCGGAGGAAGAAGGGGAGGTAACTCTAGAGATGGCAATCACAGAGGAGGCAAAGGAGGCAGAAGCTCTCAGAGACAACACCAAATGGGTGGATCCAGTGAAAACTCTCGCAGACAAGGGAAGAAGGGAGGAAGAGGCTCATCTGGAAAAGATACATCCAATACAACTACTCCCTCACCAGAGATGACAACTCCTGACCTTAAAGAAGTAACTCCACCCATTCCAACCACTTGTGTAGAGCACATTGATTGTCCCTTCTCTCAATGCTGTACATTTAGGTAAGCTAAGAAGACCATTATTATATATCTTAGTAAGAAACTACCATAGTTATTTTACTCTCCGCTAGTTCCTTCATGATTAGTAACTCATGTTTTCATAATTTCAGTGCGGAGGGAGATAAATCCAGTGGTGTATGCAAAGGTTTCTCAGTTGAAGGTGCTACTTGCTCCACCCTTGAAACTTTCCTAGAGTTCTCTCAGGTTGGGGCATGTCCTTGCCAGGCCCCTAATCAGTGTCAAACATCAACAGGATTCTCTGCTGATCCCACAGTGAATGGAATTTGTAAACCATAATTCTGTATTCCAGAATGTTTTCTAGTCACTATGGAAACTGAGCTAGGCTTCTATATACATATTTCTTACTTTGTTGGATACAGCATAATATAGTTTTCTTGCATAAGTTTATTTTGCCATGTACTGTGCTGCCAGTATTATTGTATATATTATATTTAACGCATTTGTTCCCCTTTTTCTAGATCCATAAAATGTATATAATAAACTGTTTGCATCCTCTATTCAACTATATTTTATCTTACATGATGATAGGGTGTTAGCACTGATTTTAAACAACGATAATGATAACAATAATGTTGATAATACTGAAGCACAAAGAATGATATCAAAAATTGGCAAGCAGGAATATATAATTACAAGCACTTATATAAGTATACAACTGTACTCAGTCTTAGCTTGTTTTCCTTATTTGTTAAACTAGAGGGCTGCAGTATTTCCATTAGCAAAAAGCTGCGACAGCCAATAATGCTAATAACAAAGTTATATAATGATGATAATAATGATTGCAGGTTACTATTCTATAGGCTGTATGCAAGAAGCCTGTCTATTTGATAACAACTGACTCATAGCTAAACTATATGCAGGGAAGATTTTACTAACATGTCTTTACTTCTGGTTAATCTATGCTGCTATGATGTATATATCCTCTGATAAGTTTATTATGTAGCGTTAGGAGTTTAATTGAGAGAAGTTGTTGTTAGCAGAAATAAATTACTATACAGTCCTCGGACAGAGAGTACTATTAAATTAGCCTGTGGTCTATAAGTTAGTAGATTACCAGATGTTTTAATATAGTAATTATATGGTATACATGACTCATAGGCTTCTCTTAGAGACCTGTCAAGTCAAAAATATTTCAAGTCAAAACTGTAAAGTTTTTCAGCTCTTTTGAAAAGTCAATGCCTTTAATGCCTTTAGCTGTTAGCCTAGGGCCACACGGTGCGTATTTTCGCATGCGAAAATTGAAATCACAAGTAGCAAAGGTGTCCACTGTGCGCGTTGAGAAAACGTTCGCACTTGCGTTGAAAATGCTGAGCGACAAGTGCGAATCGTCTCTGTCATCGTCACCTAATTGGCAGGTAGCTATTCAGCGAGCCCAATTTCTTTAATTTAGTGCTACATTCCAGCAAATTGCGTTCTATTGAAAGCGAGTGCGATTTAAAAATGAAAGCTTTATTTATCACGCATCACTGACGCTACAGTGGACACCTTTGCTACTTGTGATTTTAATTTTCGCATGCGAAAATACGCACAGTGTGGCCCTAGGCTTAGGGAGATGTTGTTTTTGACGTGATGATGTGGCGAATAAAAACCATATAAACGCACCATTTATAGGAGGTTCATTAAATTATTTTGCATTGTATATGTTGAGTAAAACATTGCTATAAATTATATCGGAGTAATAAATTATATTTTTAATACAATAATAATATAATAAATTATAATATAATAATAAGTATAAAGCTATATTGTTGCTTATGAATCTCAGAGATTTTAAAATTTCAGAATTTTAGAGTATGGAATATAAATTTGACTAAGAAACTAAGCAAGTATGTGTTTTTTATTATAATGTGAGAATATATAAAAATGCTATTATGTTTTTATTATCAATTTTATTGTTATTGTTTATATCATCAGTGACTCTATATGACAGCCTGTCATTTAATCATTTGGTGTCATTTGATGACAACAACTTGGGTTGCTAAATATTCACTAATTAACTAACAAGTTTAGTTTGAAATTGTTAGTTTGAAATATTCAATTATAATCGCCAAACTCAAAGCTAAAACAAGAAAGCTATTGAGTTTAGAGAACTTACATGGCTATGACTATATAGATAGGTGCTACTAAACAGCTTTTTATGACATGTTTTATTCTATTGTTATCATGATATTAATATACAATATCATTGTTATTTAATTGCAGTTGATAAAAACTCACACAAGTTTATAGTCACCATCTCTGTGAGAAACTCCTGATGGAAAGGGTTTTTATTAAAGCGGGCTAAGGACTTATTTAGATGAGGCACAGGAGCAATTATGGCTAGATGCTCTTCTTAACATCACCAATGGCCTTTGTCTGGGCTTGAACCTATGACTTTGTGTTTACTAGGCAAATGCTCTAATAACCCCTAGACCACGGCTGCTCCCTATTTAGTTGCTGTCAATATATTTTTTACCTCTTTTATATTAGACTTTAGCTGATCATTAGTTTAGAGCTTGAGCTCTCTACCAGTTACACCCAACAAATCCAGCAGTTATCATTAACATAATTTACCACAATATAAAAAAGTACAATCATACATAAAATAGAAACTTATAGCAAATCAAATTAGTTTCTGTAATTTATCAATTCTACTCTGAATACTAGTTAAATCATTATTATGTTAAGTGCTTTTGAAATGTTTGTAAAAGGTTATCTTTTAAAGCTTATAAAATTGAAATTTTTGTAAACATAAACAAATTTATTAACAATTTGTCTTTGTCTTTTAATTTACTAATTACACTGATCAGAGTGCTGAAGTAAAAAAACCCTGTGGTTACTTGAGTGAATCAGATCATAATATTATTATGCATTTATATGTTTTTGTTAATAATAGTAAACTCAATATATGTGGTTGCATGCTAACAGCTAAATTAAAATAACTGGTTTTATTTTATTACAACTTTATTAAAACATTATCATGATAACATTTTTAAAAAATATTCATAACACCTAATTGATGCTTTTTTATAAAAATAAAATTCACTTTAATTGATACAAAATAAAATGTTCGATTATTGTGATTATTTATACTAGAATTTTAAAGTAGCCAACAGATAAATGGAGAGTAAAATTCAGCAAGATCAGCACAAAAATAATTCTTTAGCAAGCCATGAAGAAGCTACAAAATAATCTGAAATTTTCCAGGATACAGAACTATGGTTTACAAATTCCATTCACTGTGGGATCAGCAGAAAATCCTGTTGACGTTTGACACTGATTAGGGGCCTGGCAAGGACATGCCCCAACCTGAGGAAACTCTAGGAAAGTTTCTGGGGTAGAGCAAGTAGCACCTTCAACTGAGAAATCTTTACATAGACCACTGGACTTATCTCCCTTCGCACTGAAATCATGAAAACATGGATTACTAATCATGAAGGAACTAGCACAGAGAAAAATAACTATGTTAATTTCTTACTAAGATATATAATAATGGTCTCCTTAGCTTACCTAAATGTACAGCATTGAGAGAAGGGACAATCCATGTGCTCTACACAAGTGGTTGGAATGAGCGGAGTTACTTCTATAAGGTCAGGAGTTGTCATCTCTGATGAGGGAGTAGTTGTATTGGATTCTACACACTGTCCCTTGGACATCTTTCTCTTTTCACCTCTTGATGTAGATTCCTATGAAATTAAACTTACACATGAAAAGGTAATATATTTTGTTTTAACTTATTTCCTTTTCATTACCAATAATACAGTAAATAAGTAATTTGCAATCAGTTCAAATTTGTTTTCTTTTTTTATTATAGAAAAACCAACTCCAAATCTCACCTGTGATTGGTTGAGGTGACATTCAAATCCCTCAGCACACGGACACTTAAAAAGGTAAACATCTGTGACATTCTCGTTATCTTCTGTGTATCTGCATGTATCTCCAAGAGAGTTCAACTTTTCACATCTCATTCCTGACCTAAATGTATACAGTTTGATATTAAATGGATGTAATAAATGTGGTTGCTAAGAAGTATATTGACAATATGCTATACAAACAAATATATTTACAATCTATATTATAATAACATTACCTTCCAATAACACAACATTCATCCATCTCGCAATCATCTCCAGACAAACAGGAAGTTGGCTCGGTAGAGTTTCCTGTTGGATCCACTGTTACAGTGAGGTTAGAAGGCATCGTACCATTAGAGCTGTGAATAAAACAGAACTTATAAAAGATACAGATTATAAATAGAATAATTGAAAATTAAATTAGCAAACACTTCCTGAAACTTTCCATATTGCTACTGAATACAGCCTGCAGATTGCTACCGAATACAGTTTGTAGAATGGTGGAGCTAAGAAAAATAGTAAATCGCAATCTTATTTTAAATTGAGAGTCAAAAGATACAGAGCAGTAAACAGAGTCAGCTGATTGCTCTTGCTTACACAGCTTTACTCACTTATACTAGTACATTTACCTGCATAGCTGTTCACTGGCTATTTGACAGAAAGACTCGATGGCCTTCTTTTTGAAAAAGTCAGGTATTTCTACAAAATAAAACATTTTAGAAAGTTAGTAGATATTTTGCAAGGCAGTATAAAAACCATATATTATACAGAATATATTTGTATCAGATCGTATAAAATATATCTTACCACATTATATAGCATATATATTATCACATTATATAACATATATATATATATATATACATATAATGTATATATATATATATATACATATAATGTATATATATATATATATATATATATATATATATATATATATATATATATATATATATATATATATATATTATCACATCATATATTTCTTGTATACAACATAAGGACACTTACTTAAAGTTGGGAACACTTGCTCAAAGTTTCTGATTTTCCCGATCCATTTATAACAGTAACTGAGACACCAGCTAGGAGTTGTTTCTTCTACAGATGAGTTGCGAGAATAAGGTCTGCCTCTCCCTTCCTTTCCATCTCCACGGGACATTTGAACGAATCCACCTTCACGGTTTTGCATGCGAGAATTTTTACCTCCTTGACGATTACTTTTCCTATTGCTACCTCTATTCTCCCTTTCAGTTTGATTACTTGAGCTTTCGAAAATCTCCAAGGACTCTAACCAGCTAAAAACATCAAACTCTTCCTTGTCTGAATTTGTGCTGTTGAAGTTATCTTCCCACCATTCTAAACTAGTGTCAGCCATGTCAGTTGTATGTCTGTCAGGCATGGCAGTGGTGGTGGTGGTGGTGGTTTGTCGCTCTGGTATCCAATAGGGGTAGCGCCAGCTGTGGAATAGATATTGGCTAAGTGAAAGTCATTGCTATGCTGCATATCAAGTGACTGGAGAATTACTCTAACCTTTGTAATCAATTTTATGAATTAATTTGAACAATTTCTACAATTAGATTAATTCTACTGTTTATTTATATTCAGAAACCACTTACCGCAGCTGATAGCTATCACCAAAATAGTAAGGTCTTATCCTAATATAATCTGTCAACAAAAAATAAACGATTATGAAGAGGTGTATTCAAGAAAAATATGTAATGAAACTATATACTTATATATATTATACTTATATTATATTACACATGTTATATACTTACATTATACATATGTTATACTTATGTTATGTATTATGTTGCACTTTTACAATGTAATGTTACAGATGTTTTGTTGTGTTCTAATTATGGTTTCATATAATCTTACCCATCAAGCGAAGTGAGCGTGTGTTTCTTCCGTTTGGTACCACTGAAGATGATCGAAACCTAATAACAAGTTGAAAGATAGGTAATATCTGAATACTCTTCCTAATTAACATCATATAATATGAAGGCAATTAGCTAAATGGTAGGCTTTGTTGAGCATGCACACACAGGCTATTCCACCAGTTTGCCAGGCAACACCAACAGTTTCCGAAAATATTGACTTTTCAAGTAAAAAATAGTCGGGTTTGATCTGTGAAAGTGCATTCAAACAGCATTCAATTTAAAAACGTTACTGGCCAATAATTTAAAACACAAACTGGTATGATTTGCAGTTCAAGTGTTTATTCTAATTTTGAAGTGTACAATAAATTCTCACATGCACTAGCAGAATATTTTATAACCACAAAGGAATGCTTTCTACTTTATTTTCTAAAATAATTTTAACTTACCAGCACAGCACAGACAAGCAGACAAAGTAGAATTTGGATGTTCATGTTTGTTGTTTAGTTGCAGACTTTAGAATGAAACATCTCACATCACCTCCAACTTTTATACCTGAGAAGATGTGATGCAACAACACAAAACATGTGTTTCTAATTTCATACTGGATGACTAATGCAGTCATCACGTGACCAACAAAGAAGTCATCACTATTTTTAGTACATGATCACTAACAGCACAGCTGCCTGTTGATGTTATGCTGACTCTAACCACATTCTAAATACTCGGGTTTCCATGAAGAAGGCGAGAGGGTTAAAGGTCATAGTTATATCACTCTGTGATAGGGTAGACATTAATTGGTTAACCAATAAATTTAGCCTAGTGTCAATTTTTAGAAAGTCAAACAATTTTGTGGGTTTATAATACGTTTAGCAACCCCTACCCTCCCCTAATATTAGCTAAATTTTAAGTTAAACTTAGGTTAGGAATACAAAAGAATTAATACAATGCAATTAGCCTTTTTTTGTTTCAAAACTGGCTATTAAAACTGCTTTATACATGCTGAAGCTTTATACATGCTGATGCTTTATATTTGTAATAGATTTATTAGAGAGGAGCTGGTTTTCAGAACTACAATATTAGATATCAGTACTTGCCTTTGTGGACACATAAGTGAGAATTTTGTTTGAGGCAAGTTTATATAATAAATGAAAGCTATATTTACCTGTTTTGTAATTTCTAATGCATATTTCAGAAAAGATGGAAATGCTTAAGATGTAGCCATGATGTATAGAAGTGTTAATAGCTTTTTGATTTTTATAAATTGAAAAAGAGACATTTAGGTATAGTACTGGAAAAATTTCAATAGCAGGAGCTGTTTAATTTCTCACACCAACATAATATCTTTTGCTATAATTTTCATTTAGAATCCAGGCTTTGTCCAAATTCTCAATTTCGGCAAGTACCTCACTGCTGCTTTATTTTGCAGTGAAAAATCTTTGGTGCCACAAATCTGCTAGAGCTATTACTACAAAATTTGGTAATTGTTCAAGTTGGCACAGAATATCTTGTGACTAGTTTTCTTTTTGTAATTTAATTTTCTATTTTTTTTAAAGTCTTTCAGTTTTTCTAAGCTTATTTCTAGGTTTTTTTTAAAGCACTGGCTAATTTCCTCCATTTATCTATTTATTTCATTAATTCTTCTTTTATCTCGTTGGGCATTGCTTAAATAAATAGGATGTTACTGTATTTAAAAGAAAGTGAATCACATGACTATATTATTTAAACATTTTTCTCCAGATTGTTATGGTGATCTCTTTGGCAAAGCTCTTTCACTTCAACTTGTCTGTTTATGTTTAGGTATTAGAAAACAAAAAGTGTCTCTTTAACAAGTTGGTATAGGTAAAAGGTTCAGCATCATAATACCGGGTGGTCATATGTAACTGATTGATTGATTGATTTATTACATATCACAAACATGACAACACGTTGCAAAATTCAGTGTAAATACTGGCTATAATAAGTAGGAATGAACAAAAATAAGAGAAAAAATCAAAACTCTGTTGGATTATTTAAAATAAAAGCTCATTTAAAGTATTTACAAGATGTCGCAAGAAGCTATCTCTGCCCCATGCCCTTCTATATTTGATGGTTCGATATCTTCCAGAAGGGCATTGACTAAGAAAGTTATTGATGAAATGGTCATTGTCTGTTATATATTTGATGGCAAGTTCTTTAGTGAGTTTCTGAATGTGCAAATCAATGTTTAGATACTTAATTCCGAGTTTTGAGCAATCTTTGAGAATTCTTCGAATAGCCTTTTTATCACTGGCATAGATACAAGTAAAAATAGTAGGTAGACAATAGGCGATGCGGGACATGATGAAACTTTTGAATAGCATATTTGCTAGAGGTTTAGAGCTAAGATACGCAAAATTCTTCACAATATACATTCTTCTTGATGCTGTTGTTACTACTGATTGTACATGTTCATGAAATCTCAAATTCTGATCCACTAACACACCAAGATATCTCACTTTTTCAGACAATACAATGTTTGTTCCATTCAATACGAGAGTAGGGGTATGAGGTTTAGCACGTTGGGTTGAGAACATCATTTCTTGGGTCTTGCTAGGGTTTAATAATAGATTTAAATCATCACATTGCTTAGAAATTCTTTTAATCTCGTCAAAGTAAATATTTAGATCAGACTGTTTGCCAATGCAGCCAATAATGCAAGTGTCATCTGCATATTTAATTACGGTGAGGTGATGTTGCTCTGGCTTGAGGTAATCCTATTAGTGTAAATAGAAAACAATAGTGGAGATAAACAGCACCCTTGGGGAGTTCCTGTGTTAGTTATGATTGGATTTGATGTTATGCCATCCACTACTGTGCGCTGTACTCTGTTTGTAAGAAAGCTGTAAATCCACTCAGTAACATTGGAGTCAAGATGAGTTAGTTGCGTAATGAGGTCTGGAATAGATATAGTATTGAATGCAGAAGAGAAGTCTAGAAAGAGGCACCTTGCGTAATTGGATGCTTTCTTATCAATGAAACTTGTCACAGTTGTAGTTAGACATAACAGCGCATCTTGTGTAGAGCGATTTGTGCGATATGCGAACTGATATTTGTCCATAGGTGTATGAGTTATAATGTAGTGTTTGATGAGCCTTTCCAGCATTTTGCATATACAGCTTGTGAGAGCAATTGGACGATATTGTTTAAGTAGTTCAGGATTTTTGACTTTAGGAAGTGGCTTGATCATTGCAGATTTCCATGAATTTGGAGTTGTCTTAGATTGGATGGAGAAAGTAAACAGTTTTGTAAAGACAGGTGCTAGTTGATAGCAGCAGATTTTTAAAACTTTCGGAATGAGACCATCAGGACCTGCACCTTTTCGTGAGTTTAGTCCCTTTAGCTGTTTGAGAACAGCGTCTTCTGATATTTCCAATGGAGGTGCACTGATAATGTTGCTATCAAAAACAGGCTGATGAGATATAGGCTTTTCATATCGGGTGAAGAAGGTATTTAGGTCATCAGGTGTAAATGGGTTAGCTTTAGCAGTAGTTGTCTTGCTGTGTGGTAGACCACTTATTTTCTTTATATCAGTCCATGCTTTGGCTGGTTGATTTACTAATTGTAGTTGAATTTTCTTAGAGTAATTAACTTTGCTGTTGGTTATAGATCTGGTGATGTCACGTTTGAGCTTATTATATAGTTTACGGTTTCCATCTTTGTGGGCTACTTGTTTTTGATAGATCATTTCTGTAATATGTTTAGTAATCCAAGGTTTCTGATTGGTACATGTTCTGAAGCTTTTCGTGGGTATGCAAATATCTGTGCAGAAGTTTATATAGTCTGTTACAATTTCAGTTTGTTGATGGATGTTATCATCATCAGAGAGCAGATTATTCCAGATAGTAATGTCCAATGCTGCTTTCAGCTTTTCACAGTTCTCTTCAGAATATATACGTCTGGTGACTCGAGTTGGTTTGTATTTAGATAATGGTGTGTAGGTTGGTATGAGATGTGTTATAAAGTGATCTGACCCACCAAGCTTTGCAAGTTGATGGCATTGTTTGAAGGCATCTTTGATCCTGATATAGCATTTATCAAGAATTTTATTGTTGCGGGTAGGTGTTTTGACTGTTTGATAGTATCCATCAAGTTTAATCGGAAGCTGATTAAACACCCTACAAAAGATTACTTGAGGCCAGCTCTCAAACTTACACCTAATTACTCACATCTTTTATGTCAAGAAAACATCACCTGACATCAAGAATACAGGCAGCATGCTGCCTTGGAGATAATATAGTGTGGTTAACATATTCTGATATTTAGGTATTTCCTTATTTGGAGGTAACTAGTAACAAGTCACGTACTACTATATGGATGAGTCATGTGGCCCAGGGTTTAGGGAAACAACTCTTTGTGGCTAGTTAATCACGTGACATCTGCAAAGCAATCT
This sequence comes from Bugula neritina, assembly GCA_964035545.1. NCBI lineage: Eukaryota > Metazoa > Bryozoa > Gymnolaemata > Cheilostomatida > Bugulidae > Bugula > Bugula neritina. The sequence continues at coordinate 2,706,994 of OZ037771.1, read as the reverse complement.
CTAATGTGAAACCTACAAATGTTCAGCCCTATGCTATAACAGAATTCTTACTTTAAGCCTGAATTCCAGAAAGCAAAGGCAACACTTTTTACCTGTACTTGTATATATTTCCAGTAGGGATGGTGACATTGCCACTAGAACTTGGAGCTATCTTTTTTTATAATCTCCGGGAACTTTCTATGTCATGGTAATTTATATTCCAGGTCAAGGACAAAAGTGCCAATTATAACTTAATACCGATTTCTCGATAAAAACTTTGGTTCAACTGTTGCTGCTTACGAATGTTGCTTTAGAGTTTAGATAAAACGGCTATTTAGATGTTTTTAACTTTTAATCAAAACCATAGATTTTGAAGCTATAGAAACGAAACCACCAGCAAGTTTTCCATTCTCAATTTTGTTCCTGCTTGCATTGGCTGCCTAAAACAGTGACCTTTCGCACAACCAGCGTTTTTCCTCATTTACGCATGTGTATGTATACAGTATACGTGTGTAATTTAAAAAACTTAGGCAATGTAATTCAATCTTCTACTGTAAATACTAAGAGTCCAAAGTTAAAATAATGAAATAGGCTAAAATACAGCACCTGTCTTCTATTACTAATTCAATATAGGCACCAATCCTGTCAATATACACTAATTTAATATTTTTAGTGCAGCAGATTCATTTCATTATAGTGGAAAACTAACTGTATCTGTGTGCTCTTATATACTTTCTTTAACTGTAAATTAATCTTATTTTATTTTAATATAAATCACAACAAATCAATTTTTACAGCTGAGTCTATCAGGTTACAGATGTCACTATCTACACGTCTGTTCATGTTTCTAAGTATTGATTCTGAATTCAATTTTAATGGCGATTTATTCCATTTTGAAATAATTTAAATTGTTGAAACATATTAAAACTTCCATAAAGATAAATGGCTGAATAAGGTTACCAAACTCATGGCTGATATGCAGACTAGAAAATGTGAAAGAATAGAACAGAAAGCAACCAGACACTAGCTGCTACTACAATGAGCAAGTTTCACATTTCCAAAGCAATGCAGCTAATAAGGAAGTCATTTTGGCAGCAAGATTCAAACCAAAACATTGCTATAGCACTTGGATGTCATTCAATTATAATATTCACTCTAAATTGTTTGAATATAATACAAACAATAGTGTACTCATCAGTATATACAATTTTATCAAACATTCACTGCAATATGGAATATAATCTGCTTGCTGTTTATATTGCTGCCTCTGTGTGTAAGATGAAGCTTCTTGTTTCACAGCAAGTTTTGGCTTCTTTCTCAAGTCTGCAGTTGAAGTGTGTTCAACAGCTGAAAAGTGTTGATCATTAAAAGAACGACAGGTGCCCTGACTCAATTCCGAGAATATCGTCTGTGTTTACTGAAAGTAGATGAAAATAAAGATGTGTCAACATTTGTTTTTTTTTATTTAATTATTGACATACTACCAACATAGACTTATTTTAAATTAAGTTAGTTAATTCAATGAAAAGGTCAATTTGAGCCACAATAGGCTACAATATATCAATATATCACCAGATCACATTATTGTGTGTCTGCATAATTCTCTGGCGCCATTAGTAATTCACATGAAAAAGGTTTAAATTAGAAACAGGACTATTAGGTTTACAATTAATTTTACTCAAATATATTCTTACGTGTCACAATTTACTGAATTATAGTTGAAATTGCAAGTATATATAACAAGGTTTAAGGTTCCAGAAACTTTGTCAAATTACTGATTGGGAATAACATTGAAATAGAGTTATTAGAGTTGGACTAACTTCATTATGCAGGAGAGCACAACTATATTACACACACAAGGATTAAGTCTTTTATTTATAGTTTCTACTATATTTGTGTTATTTGACCAAAATGACATTAGAAGGTGTGGGTTGCTTGATTTACCACTTATGTACTTAAAGTTTTGGGCTAAACAACTTATATTTTGATTTCTGAAGATACTGAGTGAATTACCAAAAGTGAGATGATACTTTTATAAGACATCATTCATTATATAAATATAGTTGTGTCAGTAAATATCCTTTCTACACATGTTTGTTGGAAATTTGATTTAAGTGAATAAAGAAGTAAAGGTATGGTAAAATGCAGTTAAATAAGCGAGCACATAGATATAAAGTGTTGTGTAGCGCAACATGCATAATTATGCTGCGTGATGAAGAAACTATTCATGACTTAAACTGCAAAGAAAAACGAAGAAGAACTACACATATTCACATAGTTTGTATTTTAAGACATGTTGCAAGTATAAAGTGTTATAAAATTGTCTTTAACTAAATTGCTTAAAAATGGTGCCCAGCAAATGTATGGACAAGTAATAAAATGGATAAAATGTTAGTATAAGGAAACCAACAAAACTTGTGGTTACAATATTCAATAAAATAAACATTTAACACTGATACAAATGTGTTAATATGAATTTACTATTCATAAGAATAGAGTCAATGTTACTACCTTCAAAAAAAAATAAATGGAACCACTAGCAGAAGAAACAAGAATTGTTACGAGACCCTAAAATGGTGGAACAGTAGACACTAAACGAGATACGGCATAGCATAGGAGGGTATTATGCAAAAATTAATGTTAGTAGGAGGCGTGTGGGTCTACGGCCAGTAGCATTGATGTTCTTCAGTAGATGGAGCTAGGTCTTGGATGCGGGTAGAGATATGAAGCTGTTGTCTTTTATGGCCAACACGGTGGTCTTCGTAGAGTCATGAGTCTTGTATATACCGACCAATCGGCTGGCTTGTTCAAACATGTTGTCTCGGAGAGATATAATGACAAACTGTGCATTCTTTGTTCGCTCCTACATTGAAAATACGCAACAATTAAGGTGAAAGTCAAATAATGAACGACATGTGCAGGTTAAATGCAATCACTGTATGACTTCTCTTACAATATAACCAGGTAGAGATGAAATCAATGGTAACACACACAATAGTTGGATAAATTGATTATAGTTAGTGTGGCATTCACTGTGCTGGCCATGTAGCTACAGCAAATTCTATTGGCTACTATTATACTAACTTTTATATAATTGGCTACGATAGAAACATTCTTGAAGTCAAGGGCTGCGTCAATTTCGTCCATAACGTAGAGGGGCGTGGGCCTGTAGTGGTGAAGTGCAAACACTAGAGCCAAGGAGCTGAGGGTCTTTTCACCTCCTGAGAGATTCGAGATGTTCTTCCACGACTTCTTGGGAGGTCGCACACTAAAGTAGATCAGTGAAGGCAATTAAAGTATTTAGACCTACAGTGCATAGGATAGCAGAATAGCTACTGAGTCAGAGTTCAACCATCACCACAATCGGCTTCCTGGGTTTGAAGTAACGCTAATAACTCTCCTCAACATAACTGATATTGGCAAGTTGGATTAAATTATTTGATAGGTGACTAATGAGTGAGTGACTAGTGACTAGAGAGTGACTGGTGAGTGATTAGTGAGTGAGTAGTTAGTAGGGAGTGGCACATTACCTGAACACGATACCCTCACTGAAGGGATCCAGCGTATCCACCAGCTCCAGCTCAGCGTCTCCGCCCAGAGTTATCATCTGGTACATCTCCTTCAGCTTGCTGGTGATGAGGGAGAAACCCTAGCAGCAGACGGCACACAGTATAACTAGAGCATTGTGGGATACATAGTATACTAGGGCATTATGGGATACACAGTATAACTAGGGCATTGTGGGATACACAGTATAACTAGGGCATTGTGGGATACATAGTATAACTAGGGCATTGTGGGATACACAGTATAACTAGGGCATTGTGGGATACACAGTATAACTAGGGCATTGTGGGATACACAGTATAACTAGGGCATTGTGGGATACATAGTATAACTAGTGAATTATGGGATACACAGTATAACTAGGGCATTGTGGGATACATAGTATAACTAGGGCATTGTGGGATACACAGTATAACTAGTGAATTATGGGATACACAGTATAACTAGTGCATTGTGGGATACACTTGGTTATGAGAATACAACTCTTACCGCCATAAACTCATGCAGACGCTGTTTTTTCATTTCTTCACACAAGTCTTTTTGTTTATTTCTAATTTGAGTGACTTTATCCAATTCAGCCACTCTCTCAATATACTGCTCTTCCTTTTTCCTATTGGCATAGTATACATGCAGATTCGCTATATGTGTCTGATAAATATATCTGAACCCAAACATATATAGTAAATGGGTGACTATTGTAACACCCCTTAAGAATAAGAAAACTAGTCTCTAGACATTTTCTAAATATATTCTAGTTACTCCCCCTAGTAACTCTGGAGTTACCCCCTCCAGAGTAACTGTCTAGTTACTCGAGTACCTGAACAATGCAGGTACACAGGCAACTAGAGGTGAGTCACAGGTAACTAGAGGTGAGTCGGATGGAGAGGTGATGCAGGTGAGTCACTCACCTATACTCAGAAATAGCTGCCATGTTTAGTTTCTTTTTGCTGAGCTTTTCTTCCAAGAAGGTGATTTGATACTCAAAGTTCTTCACATCTACCTTGTTTCTGATCAGTGGATAAACAGAACATTTTTTTAGCTTCAACATACACTCAATCATTAAATAGCAGCAGTAGTAGTACTACTACTGCTGCTGCTGCTCCGGCTACTGCTACTGCTACTACTACTGCTACTACTACTGCTACTGCTACTGCTACTACTGCTACTGCTACTACTATTACTACTGCTACTACTGCTACTACTACTACTGCTACTACTACTACTACTACTACTGCTACTACTGCTACTACTACTACTGCTACTACTACTACTACTGCTACTACTACTACTACTACTACTACTACTACTACTGCTACTACTACTACTACTACCGCTACTGCTGCTACTACTACTGCTACTGTCACTACTACTACTGCTACTGCTACTACTACTAGTACTGCTACTACTACTACTACTGCTGCTACTACTACTACTAGTACCATTACTGCTACTACTACTACACACACCTCTCTTCCTCAGACAAGACAGAAAGTGTGGGAGTCTCTTTATCGTCAGGCAGCTTATGAAGAGCGAGTTTATCAAGTGCTTTCTGGGCTGCGTTTCTCCTTGTCTCGCACTCTTTCACGGCTCGCTGATAATTTTCTAACTCCCGTCGCTTCTCGCCCATAGAGAGCTGCAAATAGTGTGGGGGTTGTCAGCCTTTATAGGAAATTGTTCAGACATAGTTGGTAACTATCACTGATATAAATGATTGCATGTACAACATCTGCGAGTACACAGAGCTAGCGAGTACACAGAGCTAGCGAGTACACAGAGCTAGCGAGTACATAGAGCTAGCGAGTACATACTTTAAGTTGATTCTGTTTCCCTTCAATCTCATCAATCTTCTTTGTACATTCTTTCAGTCTGTCTTCTACCTCCTGAATTGCCATAGAAACGGTATAAACAGTATATTGATACTATGCTAACATATAATATACACAGTATATTGATGCTATGCTAACATATAATATATACAGTATATTAATGCTATGCTAACATATAATATACACAGTATATTGATACTATGCTAACATATAATATACACAGTATATTGATGCTATGCTAACATATAATATAAACAGTATATTAATACTATGCTAACATATAATATAAACAGTATATTAATACTATGCTAACATATAATATATACAGTATATTGATACTATGCTAACATATAATATATACAGTATATTGATACTATGCTAACATATAATATATACAGTATATTGATACTATGCTAACATATAATATATACAGTATATTAATACTATGCTAACATATAATATAAACAGTATATTGATGCTATGCTAACATATAATATATACAGTATATTGACCTTGAGTTTAGCCAAGTTCTCATCGTATGTCTGAAGCATGCCCGCGATTTGCTCCTTCAAGCTGGACAGCTGATTGGTCTCGATATCTTCCTGTTGAGCTCTACACTCGGCCAGCTCATCCGACAAAGAGCTCTCCTTATCCATCGCCCTCTTCAAATTCCTGAGACAGAACAAATATGTCTATACAACTCTTTCAGTAAAACACAAGCGACTGTTTTTTAAAACAAATAAAACTTTCATCAGCTCATAAACAGAGTCGTTAGTAAACGTAGCTTCAGTTCCACTAACCTGCTGTTAGACTTGATGGCCACGTTCAGTTTGTTGACCTTGGCCTTGTTAGCCTCGAGTTCCTTGGTGACTTTGTTGACTCTGTCTTGGGCCGCCTTCATCTTGTTCTCACTGAGCTCCAGAATCTGTTTGTGCAGTGCCTGTGACTCCTGCTCTATCACTGAGGTCTTGCTGTGCAGCACATTGTACTCTATAGAATAGCAACAGTAGAGGTCATGTGCAGAATTCACTTACAGCAGAGCGTATCTGCAGCACCACATATTTGTATCTAGTAAGTAGAGCATATCTGCAGCTAAAAGAGTACATCTACACTCTACAGCAAAGTACGACCTATTTAAAGTAAGTTACAGCACCATTCTACTTACCATCTTGCAACTTGGTGTACTTGTCTTCTAGTCTTTCGATCACCCGAGAATCGGGTTTGGATTTCTTCACAATGGCTTCTTGATTTTTAATCTCCGACTTCAAAGTGCTTCGTTGATCGGTAAACATCTAAACAGGAAATACAGAGTAACGTCACGGGAAATACACTCAACTTCTGCAAAATTACGCACTAATTATTGCATTAGGTGTATGGAAATATTACTAAACACAAATTAGTAATTATTTATAAATATACGCAGCATGTGAAGAAAATAACAGAATACAAATAGAGCAGAGGATTTGATAGTAAATTTCTACTTCTATGAAGAATATGACAGTGAAAGGTTGCCACTAAGGGGGTGAACCCCTGAATCAGCAGACACTGGCAGCAACTGTCAACAGCAAACAGCAGCCAAAACCGAAAGTGTTTCATAAGCTTGAGCCTTACAGCAATGTAATTGTATCATATAACATACATAGCCTATAATACCTGACTAATATATCATAATTACAGCATGTATATTACATTAAGTTATACTTTGGTACATCAAGCTTTATATTATATAACACGTAATATACAACACACAATATCATACACTGTAATACTGGGTAACATAACTTAGTGTAATACAGTATAAACTATACATTGCAGTAGTTCATAACATAACAACCTTCAGTTCCATCTGTGTCGTCTCAAAAGTAGCTTTCATCTTTCGCAATTCTTCTGTCAACTTGTCCTTCTTTAGAGTCAAGTCTGAGATTTTAGTGCTGCAGACGAATAAACCCGGTAGAGCAGAACAACTCAGGTACACGGAATACAGGTATATTTCACTTGCAACGTTTCCTAAGCTTAGGCAATCTACCTGGCAATCTTACCACAGAGAAGTATTGTGATGTGTCACACCACTTACATGTACCCCCAAGTTGCTACACCACTTACATGTACCCCCAAGTTGTCACACCACTTACATATACTCCCCAGTTGCTACACCACAAGTATAAAACTTACACTATATTAATCAACTCTCAGTGAAATGATACACAAAGTAAACCAACAACAAACAGGTGAGAACTACGTCAACTTTACCTTTGGCTTTGCTGTTTGCCCCGCCCCTTTTCGAGCTTAGCTTCCATCTCCTTGAGCTTTTCCGGGGAAACTTCGTCTCCTGTAGATACAGAGGAACCCATCCGACCTTTGGACGGCCTCCCACCACCTGACATGGCCCCAGACACCTCAATGAGCTGCCCTGCTAGAGTGACCACCCGGTACCTGACACTTCCTACAAACAGCGTGTGCACATTGTACCAGACTGTAACACACTAGTGCAGACTTACAGTAACACACTAGTGTAGACTTACAGTAACACACTAGTGCAGACTTACAGCACACTTTATGTTCAAGTAAAAAAGGTGTGCTTTCTGTTAAGCCACGAAATTCTATCAACTAAAAATCTTCCCTGTAAGAACTCCTGATGACAGAGTAGCAACATGTTCAGAGCATTAGCCTCAGGACCTAGTTGGGAGAAACTAGTTACTAACCGAAGGCTATTTTAGAGGCTTGCTGGAGATCATCAGCGACTAGAGTGTCCCTGAGGGCGTAGTAGAAGGCCCCCTTCAGTCTTGCGTCTTTATATCTCACCAGATCAAACAGCCTGGGAGCATTGTTGGGCCTGTAAATACAGAACAGGGTATTCTAGCATTGAATGTAGGCTGCATGAGAAACTAAACCGTACAAATAGCTGGACACCATGAAGAATATGTGTCATACGTTTTGATTGGACGATCTGCCTTCTCCACCCACTGTTCCATTTTCTCTAGTAGAATAAATGTGCAGACACCGAGATTGGCTCGCTTCAGATACTCCACACACTGCTGGCCGGTTTTCAGCGTGTCTACAACTATGTTGTCCAGAGGGCCACAGGCTGTAGATATGGCAATGTCGTACTTGTCATCAATAGCACCTGCAACAGCATGTCATCAATAGCACTTGCAACAGCATGTCATCAATAGCACTTGTATCAGCACGTCTTCAATAGCACCTGCAACAGCATGTCATCAATAGCACCTGTAACAGCATGTCATCAATAGCACCTGCAACAGCATGTCATCAATAGCACCTGCAACAGCATGTCATCAATAGCACTTGTATCAGCACGTCTTCAATAGCACCTGCAACAGCATGTCATCAATAGCACCTGTAACAGCATGTCTTCAATAGCACCTGTATCAGCATGTCATCAATAGCACCTGTATCAGCATGTCATAAATAGCACCTGTATCAGCATGTCACCAATAGCACCTGCAACAGTCACTCACCCAGATCTCCCAAACGCCCGATGATACCCGGTATTCGACCAGAGTTCTTCTGGTCCATCAGAGCTTGGAGTTGGGCCGACTGACTTCTTCTGCTGGACATCTGACTGGAGCAGTCTCTGATCTTGTTGTGGAGAGCTTGTAGCTGCGTGTATAGAGTTTACATAGTATACATAGTATATACAGTTACCTCACATACAACACACCTGCTTGTAATCTATTCACCATTATGCTATGAGTACCATTGTTATATCAAACTGTTTTAATCGCTTTTACCATCTCTAAAAACCTACAGACTGGTAACAAAGCTTTACTTCAAAGATACTGAATGGTGCTAGAAGGAGCCTATAGCATCTACAACTCAGCATACCCAGCTTGAAGCTAAAAGAACTGATTAAATGGCTAACCTTGCCACCTAGCTCTTTCTCCGCTGCAGTGACATGCTCCAACTGCTCACCCGTCTCCACAATGTACTTCTCAGTGTCTGGGATCTTAGTCTGTAGCTCATTGAGCAACCTGATTAGAGAGTCAAAAGATGAGTGGAAGATTATCACTCACTCTCACTCACTCACTCACTCACTCACTCACTCACTCACTCACTCACTCACTCACTCACTCACTCACTTACTTATTCACGCATAGTAAACCTGATATTATAGCTGTCCAATAAAATTAAAAAAAACTCACACTTTGTGGCTTTCAATTCCCTTCCCTGCTTGTTCGAATGTAGCAATCATTTTGTCAAAAGCATCCTTTTCTTTCTGGTAGGAGGAGTTAGTCAAATCAAGCTCCGCCTTGGCAACGTCTGCTTTAGACTTCCTCTCATTCAGCTCACCCTGATAGCCCAGCAACCGTTCCTCCAGCTTTGTCTTTCGTTTCTGCAGATCCTAAAGTAGAAAACAGGAAACACTTTGATATGAATGCAACCTTAAAACAGCTACAAGATTGATATATGATTTTTGCTATGATTCTTGGCAAAACTTTATAAAACACCAGAGACTTGCTAATTTTTAACAACCAGAAAAGCCTGGATCAAAGGTCTACGAGGAGACAATACCAACAGGATGAGCAAGCGAACTGATACTAAGACTCACAATTCATGCATAACTTACTCCGAGGTTATCTACACGTACTTACAGACATATACTTACAGACACTTACTTACATATATTTACAGATATGTACTTACATATACTTACAGACATGTACTTACATATACTTACAGATATGTACTTACATATACTTACAGACATGTACTTACATATACTTACAGACACGTACTTACATATACTTACAGACACGTACTTACATATACTTACAGACACGTACTTACATATACTTACAGACATGTATTTACATATACTTACAGATATGAACTTACATATACTTACAGACACGTACTTACATATACTTACAGACACGTACTTACATATACTTACAGACACATACTTACATATACTTACAGACACGTACTTACATATACTTACTTACAGAATGACAGGAGAAGGAACTTACCTCTGTCTCTGACTTAATATTCTCCATGATTTTCAGCATGCTCTTCTCCTCCTGCTGCTTCCTCTCCTGCAAGTCTTCCTGCTTCTCCTCCAGCTCTTTGATTTCAGAGGCACATTTCTCTGGAGCTTCCTGTAGCTCTGCCACTTTCTTTCTTTCTGACTCCACACTTTTTTCCAGCTTTTTTATCTATAACATTCAAGTTTAAAATTTCACCATTTTACCATCTGGTGGTGGTACAGAATAGTTACCTGGTGGTGGTACAGAATAATTACCTTGTTGACCAAGTGCTTGAGATCTTCAGCTGCTTTAGTAGACTTCAACTCTAGATCTCCGTGCTTAGCCTGATTATCCTCACAAATCTGCTTCATCTTCTCATACTCCCTACCAAACAGAGGTAACTAAAGTTATAAAACAATATCTGCATATTCTCTCAGATAAACTAGATGTCTGTGTGCTCAGCGGGACAACTCCTTTCTATTGAACTGACAAGCCCCTTCCACCTGATGACTCCTTTGTTTTGCTTCAGCTCCTCCTTCTTCTCCGTATCTAAGCTTTCCATCTCCGTGTCCAAACCTGAAGTCAGCTCCTTCGCTGCCGTTAGCTTCTCGTTGGCCTCACTGAGGTTGCATTCGGCTTCATACCTAAATGAAATGAAATGACAGGAAATTGTCAACTAATCACTATAATCAGTTTGAAAGTTGGTTTTAAAAATTATAATTTATATTATTGATTTATAAATTCATGTTACATGCTAGCACAAAGTGACTTTTTGATTCCCAGTTAAAAGACTGAACATTACCATACAAATTTAGAGCGAGAATTCTGGGTGAAAATTGCAAAAAAAACTTTCAAATATCCAAAACTTAATCAAGTCTAGCACAATAACTCGAGTACTATACAGCATGAGACAGGTTCTCGCACTAATTTTCAGAACTCAGTCTTTCAACATCAATTCAATTAGATGCCAAGTTTGAGTGATTTTGCTCATGTGGTGATTACATCTGGAGACACAAGTTGAAAACATTTGTATTGAAACATTTCAGAAAATAATTTTCCAGACTTTTACAATTTCAGGTCTAGTCATCAGATGTGATACAACCCAAAGTTACACTCACCTGTATTTCTGGTAGATGGAGTTTCTAATCACTGTGATTTCATTTTCCACAGTGAGATAGGCTATTGCCTCATTCTTTGGTCCCTCTAATGCATTCTTATCTTTCTCCGCCACTTTCACTTTGTTTAGCTGAAATATTTACACCCCAAACAAAGGTACACGCAAGTAGATGAACACCAGCCATAGAAAATATTCTCAGATATGACCCAAAACTAAAACTAGGTTATGAGGTGAATTACTGGTCTCTAGTCTAAACCTCATAGCCTACATTCCCCAGCACAGCATAGCCTTAGCTCTACTGCCACTTAGAACCAGTAGGGGGAAAGGCCCCACCCATTACCTTCTCCGATCTAATCTCCTGTATTGCATCAATACGCTGCAGCAGAATCTCTATGGGTCCTTTAAACCTGTTACTCCCAATGATGTCTTCCAGGTATTCAAGCATACCTTCTTCGTGCTCAGTCTGCGCCTTCGATTTCATCATAGAGATCAGCTCGACCTCTCCCTACAAGGCCAAGGTCAAATTATACACCTTATAGAGTTGAGATACCAACACACTCGACAGCGTCTGGCAGCAAACAGAGATGTCATATCCACATACAAATTTCACGACATAACGTCACCCATCCGAACAGCAGACTTACCTGAAGGATGAGGAACCTGTTATGGTCAAGGTCAATGCCGTGTGAAAGTAGTAACTTTATGACGTCTTTAGCAGAAGACTTCCTGTCATTAATGTGATACATGGAGCTGTTGTCTTTATATGCAGTCCTTGAGACGGTAAACTGAGAGTCCGCAATTACAGTGAAGTCGTCATCTTCAGACTAAAAATATAAGAACAAAAGCTATTTTGCAAAATATTGACTGTTCAGAATTCCACATTATGTTAGGACGTAGAGAAAAACGCAAAAAAAATTGTAAAACTCAAAAATGACGATTCAAACATGTTGATAGAATTTAGTTAAAATAGTTAGTTAGTTTAAACTGACACTGGAAAAATATGATCATTAATCAGTTTTCTTAAGGATGAAATTGTTGAATTGTTTTTTTAAATTTAACTAAATACTGAGATTAGTTAATATTACTACCACAAATAAGTAAAACTTACACCGGTATCAATGATTCGTTGAAAGTGAACTTTGACAGTACAACTAGTGATATTCTGATGCCTTTCACTGTTATGGATTAACACACTGAGCTTCTTGGATCTGATCTTGTTGGCACGAAAACCAAACACAAACAACATGGCGTCGATGACATTTGACTTTCCACTGCCATTTGGTCCAACAATGCAAGTGAAACTCTGCAATGAAAATTGAAAAGAAAATCTTACTTTTATTGTCATTTATTCCACAAAAAGATTTCATAAACAGGCCAATACTTGAAAATAATCAATCAAATTTCAAATCAGCACGAATATAATTTATGGTATTTTTAATGTAATTATTCAGGCATACAATTAATTAAAAAATTGGTAAAATGTTAACTTAGAAATCTTACTTGACTACAATAAACTTTTAGTAGCTTGAAATAATTTAAATTATACTAGTGACCAGAGCACTGATGGCATAAAACATTTCAATGTTCCCTTGTTCGAAAATACAGTCAACAAAAAATAGGCTCAGCCTATGAAGACAGTATATACATAAATTAGTGTATATATGCAACTATGGGTTAGGTTAAACTATAATTGAAAATGGCCACACCTTTTGAAATGGTCCTAAAACGGTAGTCCCGGCGTAGGACTTGAAGTTGATGTTAGTCACGTGACTAATCATAAGTCGGCCATTTTCACCGTCTCCACAGGCTGCTACAGGAAGTGGTTCGGGAACCTCAATTTCTATAAGATTATCCAAGTCTAGTGGAACGGAGTTGCCTGCCCCTTCCTCAACTTCCATCGGTGTTTCAGCATCTACACCTGGCATGCTGACTAAAACTTACCTTGAAAATAAAGTTAGAAGATTACAAGAATTGTTGAATATGAAATAGAAATACAATGCAAGTGCTAAGGCCATGACATCCAACAGTCACCACAATCATTCAATAACACCATGATCATAATCACTGCAGTACCCATTTTTATATCATAGTTATGGTCACGAGGGTAGTAAAGCAAGCATAATGATGATCATAATGGTGTTATTATTAATCAAAATTGAAACATGGTGTCACTAACTCTAAACTAAGGTTATTATTGAAATTAGAATCAGTGATGATCACTTTGAAAGTGTGATTGTTAACTCTAAAAACTCAAACTGGAAGTGGATAGTCATACTCATAGTGTGAGTGTGACATATGGTAGTGACATTGATTTAGAATAAATTAGATACATAGCCATTCCTATAGTAATACTAAGAGTAAGTCTAACAGACAAAATCTAATAGTAATACTAATAGTAATACTATTAGTATTACTAATGTTTAAGACTAAGAGTAAATCTAATGACTAATGAGTATTATAAATTATTATTATTATTAGTATTACCAATACGAATAGTAGTAAATATAACTAATAAGTAATAACCATAAGTATAAGTAATTACTAATTATATTATTAAATAATTAATAGAATATAAAATTCAACATCAACACAACAATCACAATCTGTTAGATTTAGTCTTACAGTTACTGTTACACTTACAGTTACAGTAAGTGTACCTGTTACTGTTAGTGTTACACTTACAGTTACTATAACCACAAATATATTATGATATTCTAATTTAAGCTGTTGAACTTAGGTGAGACAAAGAGTCAACGTGAAAATGAATATGAATTATCAGTTATGAATAACTCAAACTCAATATCAATATGAATGTTAGCTTCAAGATAAAGATAGAATTCCGATTACCGTAGCGAAGTCATATCAGTTATCACTTATCAGTGATATCACTATATACCAATTTACAAGTTTACCTACTGTGAGACTAAAATTTAAATAATATCTCTTCGGCTTTAGGTCAGTGGGTATAAGCCATAAACATTAACTATGCTCTGTCACTATCAGTATTTAAGTTGAAGTTTGATAAATTACAACTTAATTTAGTTTTATTTTGGCGCTTTGTTGTAGTTTAAATATTTGTTGGGTTTGGTCAAGGGTAGCATCAAGTACCCCCATACAAAACATCTAGAACTCAGCTAGGCTGTTGATCAAATGAAAGCAGTATGATGAGAGTAGACAAATCCCGAGTGCCGACAGCTCGGAGCTATTCCCGTTTTTCTTAGGACTCGTATAAATTGTGTATAATAAATAGCCCACTGAACAACTGTACGCATACAGCATACTATAGGTTTTGCTTAAATTTAATTATTCAATCTCACTGTGAAATGTGAACATGATTACATATAATCATTGCAGGTATGAACATAATATTATAAAGAGATGCGAGTTTTGAGAAATATTATCAACAACGTTTTGTCAAAAAATAAAATATTAAACAATTTATTGCCTCCTTATTTCACAACAAAACAACAACTTTACAATAAATCTCACATAATCTATAACGACTTTATATTTTTATTTAAAGTAATTCATATCACAGTTAACAATAACAATAACCATAAGCATATAATTTACAAATAATTAGAACTTCATCAGCACTGCACTACTTTCATTGCGTATGCTTTGTGTTAGCTTAACAAGAAAAATGGAATACAGATACTTATAAGTTTAATAAAATAGTAGTCTATATTCACATGCAACACTACAAAAATATACAGCTTGCATAAGGTTATGCCACCTCCCGCAGTCCAAGACATCAGTGTAAGTTCTGAGGTTAGGGTTAGTTATCGCTTAATTGATAGAGCTTTTTAACATGTAGGTATATGGTGTCTAAGGAACACAAATGACCAAAACAATAACTATAATTGATATCCTATGATCGAAAAATCACAAATAATTTATTTATTGGTATGGATGTGATTCATTGTTGTGTGATTAAATTAATGATTACAAGAATAATTAAGAAATATATAAATATTGCCACTGAGCGTTGAAAAACATTAGCCAATGTCATGGACTCCACAACTTCCATTCCATAGAATATTTCTCTGAATTTTCTGATAACCAGTAAAAGAGAGAGAACAACTTCCCATATTGTCTGCCAATCCTTCCTGAGCAAGAAAATTATAAATAGAGTTATTGATAATCGGACGCCATTTTAAATTACCAACAGCTACACAAACAATAACATACTTTAAATCTTGAATTAATGGCATCTAAAACCTCCACCCCAAAATAAATCTAACTGAGATTTTCAGTATTGCAGTAAATATACAAAAAGTCCTTTAAAACAAATTTCACATGTAGTACATAAAAATAAAATTAGCAAAAAAAAACGAAGCCCTAGTGAAATGTGATGAATGCAATAGAAGTTAAACCAAGAGGGACGTACGTAACTCACAGCCTCAACTTACACTGATGATGAAAGGAAGCTACGCAGACGGTATGTCTTCACCGGAACTCTCACGCTCATCCTCTTCATCTATAAAGTCAAAGACCTCTAAAGATGTGAGACTGTCTCTTCTATCAGCCGTCTTTGTCTTGATAGTCACCCAATGCTCTCTATTCTCCTCAATGTTAGTTACTAGGCACCCGGTTGTGGGAAACACAGTACGAAGAGTTCTACAAAAGAGTCATGTACAGTAAGAGATCAATTCTATATCAGAGACTGTTTAATTAATTGTTGATAATGTTTATTCTCACTCGACATGCATAGTGTTTAACAAGTGCCAAATATCCAAAAACCGTTATGCAAAATGAATTGAACGTTTGTACAAATTAAATGAAGAGCAGTAAATAATATTTTTTCAAAACAAAGTAAACAACGTTTTAGATATAAATAGACCTGTAAAAGCCAGTATGCTACATTACATAACCGTTACGTAATGTAAAATACTTTACATAAGCTTATGTGAAATAGAATTTGGTTTACAAAGATTTTCTCACAGTAACAGCACACCTTTGAGTAAAATCCTTTGAATAATTTATAATCATCTTGAAGGCAGCATTTTTCATTTTGAATTTCTAAAAAGGAAACACCAACCTGAATGCTGGAAGAACTATGTGATCAATAAATCCAATTTGTAGGTCGGGTATAGAGGCCCTCTCTCTGTCCATCATCTCCATTGGGTTACGACCTAAGGCTTTTTCTAAGTCTCCTTGCGAGAAGAACTCCTTGTATAGCATTTTCTAGAACGACATTCGACAAGTGAGAACCTAAATATAGCTTGACTAATATAACAGCATGTGATCAATTCTATTCTGAAGCAGCCGACATGCAATATGCAGCCTCAGGTTCATGAACAAGCTACCACAATGATACAAAAACTGATGAGATGACAAGAACAAAGGCTAGTCAACTGACCGAGACTCTCTTGGCAGCGCTCCAGGGTTTAGTCTGGTCGGACAAGTCAGCACTGGTCATCACTAGACACAATAGGAGGGACTTGTGTTCAGGGTTGGTCTTGTTGAAGCCCTCTACAGAATACAACAGCATCTCAGTAACACGGTAGCAAATCAAAGAGAGTGTTACATCACGGCTTCACTCGTATAATACGAGGTAGCGCAAGACAACAAATTATCACATGGCACTCGATAACCTGACATGTTATATAACTTTTTACAAGTATAGAAACTTCAAAAGAATCTAAAAGCTTCGAACCTGACATCTTTTATCATGTATTCAAAATTAATTCAGCTTTTATAGCAAGTTTAGCAATATAAGCACTAAAAATAATTTTAGAACTTTTAAACCAATATAAATACGTTTTTGAAATAACAAACCTTCTGCCATGGCCTCGAGTCCACCTCGAATACGCAGATGATGAGCAATGTCAGTGGAGAGTATGATATCTCTAATTAGGTCAAGTAGCTGCTCATACTCTTTACGAGTAACATTTTCAAATATATTACATCCCTCAGTGTTGAGTATGCAGAGGGTTTGGGAAAAGTGGTGTCTCTGAAACACACACACACAATAGTACAGAATGATATCACCAATTATTTCATATACTTGATATACTCATTACTTGAGAGGAAAAGTTTATAGAATACCACAACAGGTGGAGAAAATTACAGCTAGTTTCATCTTATTTTCAAAATGAATTTTAAAGAACTGCTACTTAAAAAAAGCTGAAAAGCTCAAAAACAACCTGCAAAAATTTTATAACCATATAAACCACTTGACCTACTGACCTCCATCACTGAGCCTTCTGAGCTGTAGAGAGCTGCCAGAACTGAGTTCTACAATGTATATACAACATATTTAACTTCCTTAAAAACCATGAAACATAAAAAACACAAATGCACCAGAGTATGGCTTTATAATCACATTAAAATTAATTCCATATTTTATTTTGAGTAAAGTCCAACCAAGATGCGAGTTCCAAATAGGAGAACAATCCTAAGATAATAAATATTAAGTAGGAGTTGCCCTCTCATAGTCATCATCATTTAGAAGATTTCTAGAATACTTACTGATGCTACTTGGAATGAATTACTTGTGCCTCGGTGATCTATATCGTGGCAGAGAGCAGCCACAAAGAATGCTAATGCCTCGAGCTCACTGCAGAATTGAATAAAATTATTGTAAGTAAGTAACTGAGATAGTAAATAAGTGAGTAAGTAAGTAAATAAGTGACTATGTAAGTAGGTAAGTGAGTAAGTAAGTAAGTAAGTGAGTGAATAAGTAAGTAAATAAGTGAGTAAATATAGTAAGTAAGTGAGTTAATAAAAAAGTGAGTAAGTATGTAAATGAGTAAGTAAGTAAGTAAGTAAGTAAGTAAGTAGGTAAGTAAATAAGTAAGTAGGTAAGTAATTAGGTAATTAAGTAAGTGAGTAGGTAAGTGATAGAACACAATTTTCTGCTGCATGTATGATGACTAGCAGTGAAACTGTGTAGTATAAAGAAATAGAACAAAAAAGATTACTTCTAAATACTGCTAAAGTTTTATCCAAAAAAATTATGGTAAGTTTATTAGTTGATTACTTTATCTTTGATTAGTGAAAACAATATGTATAAGAATTCATAATTTATCGTAAAGGTAGCAGTAATAGAAGCATGCTTCTATTTGGTACTTGTACCTTAACATACAAGCAAATAACGAACAATAAAGAAAGTTTAAAATGAAATTGGTGTACTCACTCTAAAACTCCTTCAGCCACACATCTGATGTT
Source organism: Bugula neritina (assembly GCA_964035545.1). Taxonomy (NCBI): domain Eukaryota; kingdom Metazoa; phylum Bryozoa; class Gymnolaemata; order Cheilostomatida; family Bugulidae; genus Bugula; species Bugula neritina. Next base: position 2,688,344 of record OZ037771.1, on the reverse strand, counting down.
TCTCAATATCAGGTATGCAAAGTGAGCGACAGAAAAGGCGTGGTTCCAGTTGTGATACGGGGGGTCTCTGTAACCCTTCCTCACCATCAGCACAAACCTGTGAGAACAAGGCGGGAAACACGTAGCAACATTTTCAGAGTATTACACAAAGTAACTTGATAGTATCCCAGTCATATAGCATACCAACCTTGCTAATGTTTGGGATTTTATCTTGAAATTTTTACAAAATTCTAATTCTGTCATCATACTCATTACCGCCTGAAACAAACAAATAATTGTTATAGAAATGAAAGGAAGTTAGTAGTAAAAACCAACATTTCAAACCATATATCTCTAAAAGTCGCCAACTCTAATGACTCCAACAGTTACCCTTTCTGTTGGAATATAAAAATGTTAAGAAGTAAAAACAAGCTATCCTTCTACCCAATGAGTAACAAGAACACAATTGTGGAAAGAAAAGAGAAAAAACTTGCCATAGGCATGGAGTTTATAGGAACATATCTAGGGAGAGAATTCTTAAAGTCTTGTAAATGTAGTTCTTTGCCAAACTCTGCGAGAGGAATAATTTTCTGTTTCATCAACTCAACGACGTCTTGCGATGGAACCTGCAGGAAACAGAGTCTTGGATCTTAGAAAAGTAATTTCAAGAAAGCAGATTAAAGCCAAAACTGAGATGAAGCTGACAAACTTGAAGTTTTCATATGTTTTTTTTATAAATGCATTCAGTAAACATAATATACCCGAAAAACTAATATTGAAACACAGCAGCAAGCTCACTAGGTGGCACCTTAGAATTGAAGATTTCTATTTCCGATATTTCCACACAAGCAGAAAATAAAACAACAAAAAAATTCTTGATTAAACACTGACAGGGACATTGGCAGACGTTCGAAGGCTCTTGCCAATTGGACAAACTGTTCTGTTAGCAAACAATGCTAAGAACTCGAGTGGACTAGAGAGAGCTATGACGCACACAACGAGAAGTTTAAAAGAATAAGGTTTAGCAAATCAGATATATACGCTGTAAGTGACTGAGGGGCGTATTTTTTATTAGGTAGGCTAGACTGAACACTGCCATAATAATGCTGCTATTATTTAAACTATTCTAAAACTCTTTCAATAAAAAGATAATATTATTTTTACCAAATATGCTTGTGAGTTCAACTATCCAACATGTGACTGGAAGCACACCACACGACCAATCAGTGTGCAGCGTATGCTGATTGTGACCAATCAGTGTGCAGCATATGCTGATTGTAACCAATCAGTGTACAGATACTTACCAGCATGTGAAACACCATAAGCTCATTGGCCAGTTTAACCCTGTTGTGTGCATCCAGAACATCTCTATACATTATACTCTACAAGATACAGATAAGACGGTTAGCAAGAAGTGCATATGTTATATTAATAACAGTAGTGGTGGCGTTGTATGGTACCTATGCATGGTGTTCATATATGGGTCACAGTAAATAGCATGTACAGCTAGGCACAGTATAGACTGCTTGAAATATCCTTTACTTACGCTCATTTCACTAATAACTCTTATAGTATTGGCTGTATTTATAAACAGTATGTATGAAAAAGAGGACAACTTCAATTTAATACAGAAACTGTTGATATATATTCTTACATTAACAATACTGATGCAGCAGTACGTGGCCAGTGCCTTGGCTATGACCTCATCGGTGGAGTTGAAGTGCGAACTGCCGATTTTGTTGCACAGTTGAGCTGCTCCGATAATTTTGTCTACAAAACACAGACTGTATTTAGCCAGATCCGCTATTAACCAGGAACTGGCATTCCTATGTCTGGATTATGACCAGACATGCTTCAATAGCAAATACCACGTCCTAAATAAAAGCAAAATTGATGAAAACTTTCAAAGCCACACATTTGAGTGCTCCTTTAAGCCCGTGCCAAATGTATGCAACAGACCAGGTGTGTCTGAAGCCATATCGCCGTCACCAACAATAGTCCTGGAAAAAGGAGAATGGCTAGCATGGCTAGAGTTGCACTGAAAACCAAACTAATCAATAAAATTATAAATTAAAAACTGTATGTCAATTTTTTTGTTAAAATATGTCCCCAGTAGAATAGCATAGAATAAATTATTAACTTATATAAGTTGATGTCGCTGAAGCCTCTTACAGCAAATCCACATTTTCTAGAATATACTAGAACATTCCAGAACATTTAAACTGTAAGTATTCAGCTCTGACACTGATGTCTAGAATAAAGTCTAGTAATGTCTATGGTAGGTAGGAAATACATGTATGCTGTCAGGCAGTCTACCAGATGCCATAGCAGACACAAAATAGCACTCCAAACCACGAGTTTACACAGTTCCACCTCACCCACAACTCTTCAACATCCCAGAATATCGTGCGACAGTTGGAGGTTTAAACCATGGAGATTGGTGCAAGCAAGACTAGCAATGGCTGTGTTTTGTTGCAGGACTATACATTGTTTACAATAATTAATACTAAACTATTTTTGCAAATGGTAAGTTTGTTGTTCTGGTGCAAAAAGCTTACCTTTTTCATCTTTAATAGGAAAGCAGAGAATGCTTTTAGTTCTGAACCCAGTCGTTTCGTCCACTCCCCTATAGAACAGCGGGTGAGAATACGCATCTTTTATATTTAGGATTTTTCCTGTCTGTACAACTTGACCAGCTATACCTTCAGATGCTGACATACGCACTTCCTGTGAAAAGGTGGTTTAAGATTGGTTACAAAAGAAAGCATTATCCTGCTTATGTGGTATGACAAAGATTTAGAAACTTCATGGAACATTCCAGTCTGATATGAACAAAGTATTTTTGCTAAAACTGTCAGAGTACTGAATTAAAAAATTTATTTCACGTTACAGAGAGACATGTAAAGTCACAATCAAATAGATGAACAACAAAACCACATGTAAAGCAGTTAGAAGTTAATGTGTTTCAAACAAGATTACCTCATTGGAGGCGATGTCACCATCAAACACCTTGGCAACTAACTCGTTGGCTTCAGCTTCTAGAAGAAACACGGAACATCTTTCGGCGTGACACAAGTACCTCGCCTCTTGCATAATCTCCTTCAGTAGTATGGTCAAGTCATCTACAACCCATTCTTACTCTGAATACAACATAATACATCTTTAGAATAGACTAATATAGAAAGGTGTAATATATTGTTTAGCACACTTTTATCAAGCACCTTAAACAATTACTATTCTAATAATACAATAAAACATTTAGTAACTTGTTCTCAAAAATCAGTGTATAAACTACAAAGAAAGCAGCCTACCAGCAACAAGGAGGGAGAGAGAGTGAAAAATATTAGTACTGAAGTAAGAGATGAGATACACAGGCAGACTAAGGAGACTATGAGGATGGTAAAATGGTAAATGGGAGCAACTATAAGCTTAACAGACAGCACAATGATTAGGTAAAAAGGCAGACATTTTCAACGTACAGTCATCCAAAGCTGAGCAGCCAGTCACTGGGGTGAGCTTGCAGATCTGTAAGGTTCTATAACGCCACACAAACGTCTCGTACTCTTGGGTGTTTATATTCAGCGTCCTGACCTCAACCAATTTGGCATGTTTTCGCCGTTTGGATAACCTTTTCCCGCCATTTTCATCCCATTCTAACAAATTATCTTCATAAAGCAAGCTTTCAATGTCGCTATCTCCTTTGGCTGAGTATTCACTGAAAATGACTGAAGAATTGTTGGCCTTCAAACGGTTTCGTTCTTCAGTGACTTTAGAAAGATTTGACAGCACCGTGCCTGAAACCGGGCTAATAAGCGGGAGCAGGCTAGGGTTGACATTCGGGTCAACGCTAGATCGGGCAGAACTGTCGGACAGAGCCTTCGAATTCAGCAAATGCTGATCATCCAGGCTTGATGACTTATGTGGGTGTGTTAGACTAGTTTTAGATTCATCTGGAACTTGTATTTGGAACATTCTATAATCCGCGAGAGGCTGAGAGAAAGACAGTGATCTCTCAGTATTTGGAATGGGTGATATCGACGATCTAAATATCGAATGGTTAGCTTGAACAGAAGCGTCATGCATTTTCACCGTGTGCTGGATGCCTTTAGAAATGACAGGAGCATGGCTAGACAAATGGTAGGTTGCCAAATTGTGGGTGCTGTCCTCTAACCTAGCTGATTTGCGTCCAACATAACGTTGGCTGCTTGCTTTACGAGGGGAAAGAAAACGATCAGCACCTTTTGAGTCAGCCAGTGATCGTCTCAATTTTGAAAAGTTATCAACCTGAGAAGGCCGGTGCTTAAAGGGACCAGATATACCGTCTGCAACAGATAAGGTCATGCTAATATGATCGTAATCAATAGCTGGCGCTGGCAGTGTCGCTGAAACCTTCTTATATGTACTTCTTTTCTTCTCAAGCTTATCAGCAACTGTAATGCGGTTATCATTGGTGTCACGACTTCGTGAATCTAAACTCATAACAGATTTTCGATTTACGGAGGCATCAATAGTCCCTTTTCTCTTGTGATTAAAACTAGACGTGTCAGTATCAACATTTTGTGATGGCGCTTTTTTGCTGCCGCCAGAAAGCACGACTAAAGATTCACGAGATTTGGCAATAGCAGCTTTGTCGTGAACATGAGCTGTTAGCGTCAAAGATGATGGCTTATGAGCCAATACAACATCTTGATCTCCAGACTTCTCAATATGGCCTTTGGGAGAAAGTGATGGCTTGTGGAAATGCGCAGTTTCATGCGACCCATTACTTACTTCATTCGTGTCACTGGCTGTGTTCAAATGCTGGTCACTTTCTTCTAAAACAGATATGCGTCTGTGTGGATGAATTGGATGGATGATGTTTTTATCCATATGACCTTGACCAGGTACATGAAAATCTTGCTTCATAACCGCCTGAAACTTTCTCAGCTCAGCACTTTCTTCCGAATCATTTCTACTCAATTGGGAACTTTCCTTAGAAAGATCTGTGTAGTTCGAATCTAAATCACAAGTGGACTGGTTTACTTTGGTTCGAGAACTTTTAAGATTTTTCAGGCTGTCATCTTGTGGAAACACACATTCTTCAGTTACAGTAGAAGCTTTTTTCACTATTTCAGCATTGACATCTGTTGAGTTTTTAACTGCTTTATCTTTGACATCAACAGTAGAACTGTAGACTATTTTTTCCATGGGCGGAGTTCGGGGCCGGCTATTTCCAATATCAGGACTACCTTTGAGCTGATGATTGGACACAACTGATCGAGGCATATTAGATCTACTAGCTACCTTATTGGGCCTGTTTAAATTCACAGAGTAAAATCTATTCTCCGACCGAAAGTTCATGGCAGTCCTGCTAGCAGAGGAGGGCACGGTTTTCTGCATATGAGTTCTTGACTCAACACCAGTTGATCGATATGCAGCAAAAGTTGAAGGTCGTTGCAGAGCACTGGCAACTGAAGATCGCCTCGGCTTTGCTGTTGCTTGAGGGGAATCCGTTGCAGCAGAGAATATTTGACTAATGATGTCATTGTTTTGATCGCTGGCTGTTTGACTCTTTCGCTGACTGTCATTTTCATTTAGTCCATTGTCAGCATTATTGTTTGAATCTGTTTCCTGTAAATGCAGAGTATTTTCGGCCTTAAGAGAGCCACGCCTTGTGAAGTCTATCCCATAATGCACATGAGAATTCTTTTCCGTTGGCTTGCCTATACTGGAGTTGAGATCTGTGTAAAGAGAGGCATCGGGCAAGGAGCTCTCGCCTTCTTCACGAATGTCTCCTAAATTGGGCATTCCAGCTTCCCACTTTTCTCGAATGATGGAACCACCAAGATGGTGGTTTGGCATATCACTCTCAACACTAATATAACTGGAAGATTCATAGTAGGCATGTCCCGTGTCGTACACGCCAATGACTGTGCCCATATCATCCAGAGTCGTGCCAGATATCTTTTGGCTGCAGTCCCAATCGGTACTATAGCGAGCAGAGCGAGGCCCAACAATTAAGAGACGATTGTCTAGAGAGATGAGACGCTGACACCCGATTGGAGGAATGAAAACATTTTTATAAAGAGGAGTGTGGTGAGTTGCTTGGATTGGTGAAGGGAAGTCAGGAATGAGAACATGATCAATCAACTGCTGGTAATGATCTTGAATTAAACGGCTAAACTGAGTACCTGAAGGAAGAAAGAGGATAGCAGAGTTTGGATGTGCAGATATTATATTGTGAATGAAACATTTTTCATAATAGTTGAGTGAAATCCAAGCTCTAAAACAACTTTACTTACCAAGATGAGTAAAAATGTTCTTTGCCACATGATGAAGTTTCTGTAAAACAAAAAATTATTAAGATATATAAATGAGACTTAGCAAAGTAGTAAATGTAAGAGTATCAGTAACAACAAATTAGTTATTTATGAAAAAAATGCTTAGCTTTGGCGAGAAGTGTGTGAATATGCCAGGAAGTTTACCTCCGTCTGCTGACGAAGAGTTCGCTCCCTCTCTACCACCATGTCTTTGTACAGCATAGAGCCACACAAGGACAGCCCAGCTTCGATCATATCCAAGTGTTCCTGGGTAAACCTAATCAACAAAAATGGTTTTAGAAGTTCAATCACTCCAAGATTCATAACCAAAGGTCAACAGGTCAACACCAACCCCATACAAACTGAGGAGTCCTAAACTTAAAGCGAGTTTAACAGGTTAGTAGTTATTAGTATCACAGCAGAAGAAGTTGCTTACTAAAGACCTTGCAGTGTGACCATGTTTATGAAATAAAGGCAGATAAGTCAACAGTTAGGCCCTATTAGCTTACGTAAGATGTGACAAGCCATAAATATACTCTGCATAATATCTGAAAGTACTCATCTCAGAGCAATAATGTGTAAAAATCTCTCCAAAGAGATAATAATAATTACATAATTGTGGGAAAATGGTCCATTAGCATCTCTTAATTGCAAAATATTTTCATCCCTCATTTGAAATGATGAATTAGTTGGTTTTCTACTAGAACTCTGCAGGGAGGATTAAATTTCAGTGAAAAAATATGTTTATGTGCAAAAAAATTGGAGAAAATAGAACTAATGGCAGCCTTACAATGAAACATAAGAAATTTAGGCTTACAGCTATTTTAGTGGAACTGGGCATATTATGGTGAATATACTTTAGTGAAGAGGGGGGGGGGGGGGGGAGAGAGAGAGAGAAGGGTACAAACTGATGTAATAAACAGATAAACTCATTTACATAGTGCCATTACCAGAAAACCAATAATGTACTTTTACTGGTTTCAACAGTGGTTCTACCCAACACCTCATTTCTCTAGCAACTCCTCATTTGATGTGAACAACTTTCTTCATTAAACCAAATCTTCAAACATTCTCAATATATTTAACAGACCAACTAGAAACTGAAACCACAGAAACTACTCAAACTGAAAGCTTCAATAAATTTATAAATATAACTAACTGATACCAGCAGTAAAATAACCTTCTAGAAAGCTAGTAGCAAAAGCAAGCTGTGTGTAATTTCACTATGTATGCAAGTAAATCCAAGAAGTAAAGCATTTGGAAACATGAATCCTGACATAAAATTACATTAAATATGTTTTAGATTTGAGTGCAGATAGAGGCGCTGAAACTGTAGACATCTTTGATCTGTATGCAACTTGAAATTATTAATTTATAAATAATGTAAATCCCTGTAATTGAGGAGAATGAATTTCAGAGCAAGTTTGGGTGTGCACTTTGAACCTGAATTTCAAAGAATAAATTATGATTATATAATTCTTCATTAGCAACTGGTAATCAATAAGTTGTTATTCAATAAGAGTTGATCAGTAACTGTAAATCATTAAATGCTTTGAGTATTATTCACTATTTTCTACATTACCATTGTAGGAGGCTAAGACTGTGTGTATGCAGTAAGCTACTTGAAAATATTGCAAAATTAGTCACCATGGAATCAACAAACAACAAACCACGCAGTTGCGTACGATGACCTTTAATAAGTTGCATCAATATATAAGCGAATCAAATAACAATTATAACCTTGCATTATCTTTGAAAAGCACGTCATATTTTATACACGAGATCCTCTTAGAATGGGACAAAAGTGAAACATAAGTTTATCTTAGAAAAACTTGGCTATTTGGAAGATGTGCATTTTACAGACGTAAAGTGTTTCAGAAGACACTAGTAAATAATTAACCTACACAGATTCATCATAATTTAATAATTGTCTGTCACAGTCTAGTCACTTTTAATCAGCAACCACCACCTAATAATTGATTATGTAAGAAATGTGCCCATAGCGCACAAATTCATCAACTTCATAAAAACCAATAGAATTTTTTTTAAATCTTAAAGCAAATATGAAGGTGATGCATTATCAAATGCCAATACAGAAAACACAAGAAACGGTTGGATATGGCTTGCCTTGGTGTTCCACTCAGGAGTATGAGAATACCAATCAGTTTGTTGCTCTGTTTTATTGGGGCTAAGACACAGTGTTCAGGATGAAGAGGCTGGCCAGCAATTAATGTGAGATTACTCTTTAGCTCCGAAGTACAGGAAGTTAGAATAGGCTGAGATAAGTTCAAATGTGATTGTAGTATTGGTAGTGACGATGAAGGAAATCTCTTTTCTGGTATGACTTTACCGTCCAATGCCTAAAAGATCAATAAAATATAAGACCTATTAGCAAGTTTTGGTTCAATGAAAATTAGTGATTCAAGGTGATCAAAGCAACTTGTTTTTCAAAAAATACAAGTAACTACAACTCATAATTGTAGTTATTACATAAACATGACAAAATACCAAAGTCGAAACATGGTATTAACAATAGATCTACAACAAAAAAAGATATTTCAATTTCAAAAGTTGTTAAACAACAATCTGTTTAACAGATATAAGTACATTATAACACACACATAACTAAAAAACATTTGCTTAAAAATGCCACACATAAGCGGAGACTAAAACAAATCATCCTTTAAGCTCTTTCAATATGACTTTAAACTGTGAGTAAATTTCCAATCAATTTTAGGAAAAAGAATAGATAAGAAAAAGATCTGTGTATAAAAGCCGTTGGGCAGCACTTGTACAACAACAAGACTGTCAAGTCCTTAAATCATGACCTAAAGAATGTGAGGATTAGGAAACTGTGGGCTTAAAGAGATCAAATATTTTACTATCACAATCTGTAGACATGCCAGCTGAAAAGTTAGAAGATGACCGATATAATCAAGGTGAGAAAATGGTGAAGAGATGGATACCAGACAAGGTGGGAGGAATGCTATAGAATATGCTAGAATATAATCCAAGTGACAGACTGGTCAACAGAACTACCATTATAGATTGCCACAAGGTAACACAGTGACACACTTGTATATATGCTACAGACAAGGATTTGCTAAAAATACATCATAGTTGAGCTTTAATGAAATTAGATAAACAAGAAATTCAAATAACCACTAAGTAATTAAAATTGGTAAAAATATTTATATCTGAAATAAAATCACATTCCTTTAAGAATTCACTGAAATGCAGTAAAATATATCCTGGTAACCTACACATCACATGACACAAGATGGTTTATAATATATTTGGATGGTTAAGCAATGCTTTACGTCATACTTGATATGATATTACGGTAACTGGTCTGGATAAGATGGAATTATTAATAAAATAAAAATGGCTGACTCCAAGCATTCAGACTATGAACTAATTAGAAAGCAGGTTGTTTAGGATTACAATAAAATTGGGTTTATAAAATATGTAATCTGAAATAAAAATGTGACAAGAGATGACATGGAGACAGAGTGACAAGAACCATGCGACACATGTCAAACTGCTTGGCAGGCTACAGATATTTGTTACTAAGTATGACAGCCTCAGAAACATGGAGCTAGTGAGCAGTGATATAATTTTTACTTTTCTTTTATGGTCAATAAATAGGGTTTCAGACACGTAATTAAGTTTTGTAACAACCTTAGTAGGTCAAAATATTCAGTTTCGATTTTTTTTCTTGCGATATTTTGAATAAAAGTTGAATCAAACAACTTATCAAGTCAAAATTAACTTTAATAGAAATAGTTGAGCAAGCTAATGAAATTAAATATTGAAAAAGATTTACCCATGCCTTTACTGACTTAATAAACATTCCAAAGAGCCCATAGATATTTGCATATGTTACAGAATGCGTTGAGATAGATTTTAGAGGTTTGTGAATTACCTTAATTACAAAGTCGTCATCCGAAGGAGTGTAGGAGAGCAAGAGACCAACATCAGCACCAGTTTCCCTCTTCAACTGTCATGCAAATAAACAGAAATGAGTAAAGGAGGGTGTGCACTAGTTTCCACTGCTACAAGCTAATTCGCTTAGATTTCACAGCACGGTCCAATGAGCAGAGCTGAATCCACCAACAAAATCAAAGGTTTATAAAAGTGCCAGTGACAATTTGTAGATTAAGGTAATGTTAGATATAAAAGTTGATGGAGATATTCAGATGCAATTCACCACAATCCAAGTTTATTAATAAAAATTCCAAAAAACATGGAAACTGGTGGTAAAAAGTGACCAGCTTTTACAGTTTAAAAAGGAAGGCATTTGTAGAGTATAACCAATCTGGTCATTTTGTAGTTTATCCCATTCTGACATCTAGCATTTCTATGGTTTTGTTCTACACTTGAAGTGGCAGAGAAAATGATATAACATACGCCATGACACAGTAAACCATTTGTCCTTAACAGCATTTATCTTTAACTAATTAAGATGCAACATTCATTTCATGCCAACAAATAATGCCAAGGAATACCACTTTCTTCTCAATTTATTTAAATTTTTCGATTACATAACAGCATGAATTTATTTACAACCAAGTCAAAGTTCTGCCAAACATAGCCTAGGTTCTACTATTAAATACTCTTAATCAGTGCCAAGGCTGTGACACACACCCCCAGAAAACCTGCAAACTGTTGAGACATCAAGAATCTAATGAGAGGATGTTTTGGCTAAAAATATAAACACGAATATAATACAAAAATTATTAGCTGCAATTTTTAACGTCAAACTACTAAAAACTAGCCAGAAAGTATCTAAAATAACTTTCCCACAGTGAACAAGTTTTTTTTTTCAGGGAAATACGCAAAATGTTACATAACATCAATTCATCTAAAAATAATTTTTTTTGCAAAAAAACTGATGTTATTGATGTAATTGTTATGCAATTTTAAATCCATTGGAAGTTCTATAAAGACATCAGTTTACCGAAGTTGAAGATGGCATGGGAGCAGAAGAGTGGTTGTTTTGAGTGACAGATGAAAAACATTTCCTAAACTACATAGCAACGTGGAGTCTTGTACAAGGACTTGCATGACTGTTGCTTGCATGACAAGCCTCTCAGTGTGTGCAGTTACAAATTCGCAATTATAAGACAGACAAACAGACAGACACGTTCTGTAAAAGGATTAGAGTAGAAGACATGCACGAGATTTAGCAAATCCACAGCCAGACACCAAGAAAAATGCTATTAAAGAATTGGGCAGATTTTAAGAAAGGAATTCACTTATATATAAAAAATCTAATCTTTAAATGCTTTTCCTTCCTCTTCCATACGCAAAAACAATTAGCCAGTGCAACAGCGGGCATAGTTTTGTAGATAGAGTAGAGTATTGAATCCAAGAAATAAATGATATTTCAAACTTGTAAAGCTTTAATGTTACAACTATACTAAAATCTGGAGATACTAAAATAGTGCTGGGGGTAACAATACCACCACAAAACTAAACAGAAAGATGGACTATTTTATGTATAAAATGGGCCTAGCCGATCCAGTTCTACATTGAACTATCTGAATAATGCTAAACCGCCAGGTATGAGAGTTCTACAAGTTATTTTTCAATAGTTTAATAGACAATTCCGGATAATATTCAAGTTATTTAGCAAAAGTAAAACAACTCACGCCAAGAGTGCAGACCTGATCGAATTAAGGCTATGGTTTATTTATGGTATTTGTTGGATACTCGGAGAGAATCAATACGATGAAAAACATGTGCTGCTAGGATGTTGCGAAAAACTTAAAACTAAACAACAAATTTACTTTCACTTGACCAGTGAGTGACGGAATTATGATATTGTCAAAATCCTATCAAAACTTTGGCACACCGTACTTATTTATGTCCGCTCTAATATTTTTTGAATAATAATAAGTAATAGAAATGATGAAATACAATAACAAGGTATCAGACATCCAGCGTATCAAGTTATGCAACAAAGGTGATTTGAAAAATAGTGGTGAACAAAAACTCTCGCAGAAACTTAACAAAGACAGTTATTGCATTTGGCATTCCTTACGTGGCTTTGTGTAAATATGAAGAGCCCTTGGGTTATAAACCATTAATTATTCTAATTGCAAATAGTGTCATCTTCCACATTAATATCTGCTGATTCTATAAGCAATGTCCACTCAAAAGTCTTTTGGATTCTAACCTAATCTGCAGCTTTTTCTTATGATGAAGTTAAGTGGGAAGAACGAGAAGGGGAAGTGGAAGCAGTAAACAGTTTCAGACTGTCAGCTTGACAACCTAAGAAATTGGTCAAAATCTGGTATTCCAGCCTAAAGTCACGTAAGGCAGTATCCATAATTAGCTCAGTAATTTAACTATTACGTGCATGCAGTATTATCAGGACCGTAGCTAGGGGGGAAGGGGGGGGGAGCAAAAGGGGTTCAGGCGAAGGGTAATATGAAAATTTGTTTATTTTGTTGCTTCAGCTTCTTGGAAAAGAAATTTAAATATCTGCCAAAACCAGGACAGCTTTACTATGAAAAATACTCTGCATGCTCTTATCTTCAAAAACAAATTCCAACATTGTTATGAACCATACCAAGACAACAATGTTAGGGTCAAACAACAATCAAAAGTTCAAGACTTGCTTACAAGTTATGGAATAAAGCATTACGGAATTCAGTGTAATTCTCTGGTTCTGAGATTGTATGACATTCTAGCAGCTAGAGTATACCAAGGTGGGTAGGGTAGGGTAGGCACCCACTGCATATTTAATGAGCATAGGCTACCGATCTTCTCTGTATAGAATGGGTGAGAATGGTAGCAGGTGAACCAATGCAGTTGCCCTGAGTGCAAAAACTGCTCTCTTTAATTACTATTACATAACCTAATCTCTGTGGGCTTAAATAACCATTAACTGTGAGGGTAATTAATTTCAAGCAAAAATCTATGATAACCATGAATATTTAATCACTATATTTCTATACACTTGTGCAGTGCTAACCTGGGGTACAAGGGAAAGGCCTTTATTATGTAATAACTGTGTCAAGTATAATTTGCATATTTATGAATATCTTTATTCTTATATTTTTTCTAAACCCAAATTCTAAATCTTATTGACCCTGGATAAGCCAGCCATTACACTGGTTTAGACTGTTATACACCGCTGAAACTTTGGGAATAAAACACTCGAAGCCCAAAGTATTATTTACAGTTTTGCATGGCTCCACTTTTCTCATAAATGCCTAAAGATTTGCCACTGAAAGAAGTGCAAAGATTGGCACAAAATTATAAGCAAAATGTGTTAATCTACAGAGCATTCAAATATTATTTCTGCAAATTGATTTTCTTTAAAAGACGACCTTGAATACTTTAAGGATAGATGTAGCCTTCTACATAATTATACACTGTAGCGTTTTAATATGCTCAGTCCTAAGAATATAATTTCAAACAAACACCTAGGCATTTTAAGGAGCTATTTTGGGGAGCCATTGTGAGGGGCTAGTTTGAGGGGCTGTTTTAAGGTAGTGGGTAAACCTCAATTATCTTAAAGCTCTGTTGACATTTAAATGAAAAAACAAGTCAATGCTTTTTGCACAATTAAGGAATCAAACTGCACCGGAAGTCCTTTACCTCTATCACAGTGCAAGTACCTTCAAAGGGATTACTTACCAGTTTCATGGTTTTTTTAAATCTGTTTGTGCAAGATGACAAATATCTCAGAGCTAATTAATGACTATTTTATAAGAGATAGCCCTTTAATCTGCCCATCCAGGTGTCCCATGATTAATGAAATTAAATTAGACGGGCAACTATAAATTTAATGAAAATTAGGAGAGAGAGTAAATCAATGAGGAAGATTCTCAAGTTGCAAAGCTCTAAGCCACATGTGTGACCAAAACCTAATAAAATCCTAAATTATGGATTTAAATTCAAATCAAATACACTCCAGCCTCAGTTAGAAGTATCTTCAAGAATTCCTACCAAAGGCTATATTATCCTTATCTATAATATCACATCTGAGTAGGTTTTCCACAGGTACAAACTTGTAAAAAGAAGACAACTTATAAAGGTTAGACGGTTGGTATTGACATTAAATTGAAATTTATTTTTGTTAGTGAGAAGATATTTTACAGTTTTTGAATTTGGCATCCGCAGTTAGTGAAGCTTTGCTTTTACAAGACCAGACTGGCTCAATTTGACTCACACCAAACAGGTAATAAATTATAAATGGACAGGAAATGACCTATTAAATTGTCAGGCGTGACGCAACTAGTGATGAATGCAGACCAATTCCTATATAATACTACCAGCTTAATATTGACTGGAGCAGAGCTCTCCACCACTGGTATTCTTGTTGAATGGTGCAAGCTGAGACAAAGCACAACATGCTGTAAACACTTCTACACCTTTAGGTGACAAACGAGAAAAGTTTCACTCAATAAAAAACAAAACCACCAGTTGAGGTAGGAGGAGTTTGGATGTGAGAGCTGTATCAAAGGTGCTTGAGTAAAGCTTTAACTTTGATCTATTCTTTGTGTGAGTTTGCAAGTTTAGACTTGTGGTTTTAGATATAAACCAGTTGTTTTTTGTGGATGACATTTCCAACTCCACAAGGGTGTCCTTTCTAATTGTGACCCAGCTTTAACTGCGAGTGATTTATTAAGCCTCTTTCACATATAAAGCTTTGGAAGTAAAAAGAATGTTGAAGCACCATATGTATAGTGCAGTGGGGAGATGATTCACAGTGGGGGTTTATTGTTTCTATATCGTTATCATCTTTAAAAAGCAAGCAGTTGCGTCACATATCACCCTACAGCTCTCATTCTACTGTCCAATCTTTTTACTCATAGAACGAGTAGTATAAGAGTGGTGAAAGGCTATTAGTAATTATTCATTTTGAACGATTTTAGACTGGGTTCATCAGCTGTCTACATCTTTCATCAGTCAAATCTAATTAGTAGCATGTTGGAATAGGATTGATGCTTGCATAAATTGATACACATAAATACTATTCCTGTAATAAAAAAGGTAACCTCGAATAAAATAAATTACAAGCAATAAAAATCGTAGGGTGGATATAATAAATTAATTTTTCATTAAAATATTTCATATAATTCTCATTTAATTGCAACTGTCCATCATAAGGATATTAAAATGATTGGCAAATTTGATTTTCACAAATTGATTGTTACATTTTTCAGAACCTAATTGGTAAATAGAAGATATGGCCACACTTACATGCTGTACAACTGTTAGTTGACCCAGGGATATGTTGTCATCAATGGAAGAAAGCTCAGCTGGAAAAGAAAAAATGATTAAATTATTCTAGCATTGAAACAATAACATTGCCTGGCAAAAATGACTCAGATATTTAGTATTAGGAAGTGTAACTATCATGAAGTTTACTGGTGAAAACAGTAGCACAAAAACCAGCTCAACATTATAATTAAATTTGTTTGAATCAGCTTGGCATATCAAATAACGAACAGTTGACACTAATTGGAATTACTCAAGACTTTTCAAAGTCAAGTAATGGCAATTTAACAATATTTATACAGCCTTAATTAGATAAAAAAAATATCCATTAAATAGTGGTAACAGATGTTACATAACCACTTGTTTTGATCAGCAAAACATTTGATACAACATTCTTGACAAGATTTCCGATTACTTGACAGGTAAAATGGCAACCCTCGGCAAACCTATCGAATTACCAAAACATATCGTAGGCACACCGGTGCTACCAGATAAACTAAAGTAAAGTCGACCAATCTATTTCTAAACCTTTGATGCAAAGTTTACCACGCATTTGTAACAATTTCAAAAGAAGTGATGTACATTTTTTGCTAGAAACCTACAAGTTCAGCAACAGTAGACAGATCTTAAGATAACATCTGGTATATTTACATAAATTAATTACGTAATTGATTCAAGTTGATGTAATTAAGGTGCAAGGTTAAAAGAAAAATAACTGCTTATATAAAATATTTTTAGATTGCGTACGCAACTATTTAATTTTTTTAATAGTACACACGAAGTCAGCAAACGTAAAAGGGTAGTATAATATATTATAGCCTGAGAAGTATAAAATTTATGTTATTTGTGAAAGTTAGAGTGAGGGTTATTTCAGACAGCACTTTGCAAGTGTGCATCAATATCACCCTGGTCAGCGAATTTTTTAAATTTGATTATTGACGCAATTTCCTAAATTTGATATTAAAACATGAGCAATTGCACCAATTAGTTTCAAGTAACCGTGAGAGAAATAATTGGTTTGACTATATTGCAGTTTTTCATCGTTCAGATGTTTAGCCTTATTTGATATTCTATTTGGGAATGTGATTACGCAGAACTTTATTATCAAAAATTTAGAAAATATATCTGTCCTTTTACAATATCAACCCCTTTCTAATTTATTAATAACAAGACCCAAAAAAGCTATGGTTACTTGTATTAAATATTTTTCTATAAACATATTTTTATAAGAAATATTGTTTGTATGAAGAGGTGATAGTAGCAAGTAGACGCATGGATCATGCAGCAGCAGCAGCAGCATGGGCTAAAACGCTGGAACATGAGGTAATATCTCTAGTGCTGAATTTGTCATATAAAGTAATTTAACACCTAAATTCTGACCATGAACCCCCCCCCCCCCCCCCCAAAGATTAGTAGGTCAAATTAAACTGGGATCAAAATTTTCATAAATAGTTTCCATAAATATTCTATATTTATATTCATAAAATAAAGCTATGATAATTTTTTTTTAATTTCTAAAGACTTTGTAGAATCTAAATATGCAGTGTTAAAGGAAGATTGTTTAAACATGAACTATTATTAGATATCGTGAAAAATTCCGTAAATATAAAAATCCAGATAAAATATCCAATTTAAAGTACTGTAGTGAAAACAATTTATTCTACTCTCAGAACATATCCTACACTCTGCAAAAAAGTCCGGCAGTAATTTAGATTAGCTTGAGATTATAAAGGATTATTTCCTAAACAATACGACTGTAATAGTTAACAGTAAATTATATAATACACCACATCACGTTGAACTCAAAAGGTAAAGAGCAGCAATGGTAGGTTTTTGCTATAATTACGATGTACAATACTATTTTCTAAAGTCTAACCTATCTACTTTTAGTAATATTTGAATGCATTTACTCAGTAGAATTTTATTGCAGTGCAAAGCTACATGTTTCAGAGTGATTTCCCAGCTGAAACACTAACTGCAATAAACATCAACTAGTGAGAGGCAAAACTGCTACTAAAGTAAATCTTTAAAAGTATTAGAATAATATTTTTTTTTTTGGGTCAAAGGGTCCTCCCAGCACACCGTGTGAGTAAAACACAGAAAAGAGTAGAAGAATATGAACTGTCCTTTAAATAGCTGATATATAAACTTTGGTTTTGCAAATGGAATAGTGTCAAACGCGTGCATATATTTTTGAGCTAGAAGATAAAAGACAAAGCCCGGAAGAAATTAGAAGCTCATGTCAGTAATGGAGACACCAATGGGTCTCAGGAATTCATGACACTCTTATAGACGCAATTTAAAATACTACACAGTGAATGGAAATTTGGGACCGATTTCAAAGAATAATTCTATTTTTGTGTTTCTAGTAGAAATATAAATATTTATTAATTTGCATTAAATGCAGCTTCGTCATGTCACATGCCAACTTGACATTCATGAATATATAATCATACCATAAATTACCAATTCTGATTTACATGAGTGTTACATAACAATTGGCAAACATCCGAAACATCGCAACCTATTTTAGCACGAGTTGTTTTTTACAAGAAATCAGAAATGTTGACAGATTCATCATCTACATATGTATTGGTTACTGTGTGATTACATAATACTGGTAGTTTTCATAGCTAATAACAACATAATTTGTTTTGTATTTCGTGTTATCATAGTAAAGTTTTTTTATCAGCATAAATGTGATGAAAAAACCGGCAAGGAATAAAATCAACTCATAATTCATTAGGCATTTATAATATGCAATAATTATTCATTTTTCTGTCCATATATCAAACGTATGTTAAATTAGAGGTTTAATAATTAGAACTTCAATCTGTTTCGGCGATAGCCAGAAAACAGTAGCTAGTTTTTGCACAAATAATATTTAAAAGCTTGAGTGATTCAATAACCAAAGTCTATCAGTGCTCAGTTTTAAACAAGCAGAAAGACCCCTAACCCCTAAAACAATGCAATCTAAGTAACAGTTATAAAGTATATACATAAGAATTTAGGCAACACCCTTAAACAAGTAGTGATGTTGGAAATAAGACTCTGAAGTAGTATACAGTAGGTAAATTAAAGCAACTGCATGTTTATTGATCTAGAAGTAAGAATTTTATCATAGCCTATTGCTAAATACTCTATCAAGTGTCATCATTACATAATATTCTATAATGGGATTGCAAATGGCATAATCATTGATTCCCACAGCCTAACAAGCTTTGTGCTGACCAGGGGTCAGATGGTCAAGTAGTTACAGCAGCACGACAGCTGCCAGAAATAACAAGAAAACATAAACAGCTACCTGCAGTTCAAGGTCAGTCTGATGCCATAGGCTAGACTGGGCCACAAGCTAAACTGAGCTATAGGCTATACCAAATTTTTTAAAAGCATATTGACTAAATAGAGCTGATGGATAAATAAAAGAGTGTATAAAACATAACTGTAATGCACTATTATTCCAGCCTTGCAGCACATAGCAGTGCTATAGCCCCTGCATTTAGCTGAGTGAAGGTTTAGGGTGAAGACATAAAGCTCACCTAGCAAGGAGAGTGTGGAGGAATAGTACTGTGACTCCATGTTCCCAATCTTCTCAGATAACTACAGAATAAACAACAGACCTGAATAGATACACTTACTGTTCCATACAATACACCTACCTACTGCTACATACACTATACTTACTGTTACATACACTACACCTACTGCTACATACACTACACCTACTGCTACATACACTACACTTACTGCTACATACACTACACCTACTGCTACATACACTACACTTACTGCTACATACACTACACTTACTGTTACATACAATACACCTACTGCTACATACACTACACCTACATACTCTAGACATACTGCTATATACTCTAGAGTCTAGACATACTGCTATATACTCTAGACATACTGCTATATACTCTAGACATACTGCTATACACTCTAGACATACTGCTATATACTCTAGACATACTGCTATATACTCTAGACATACTGCTATACACTCTAGACATACTGCTATATACTCTAGACATACTGCTATATACTCTAGACATACTGCTATATACTCTAGACATACTGCTATATACTCTAGACATACTGCTATACACTCTAGACATACTGCTATATACTCTAGACATACTGCTATATACTCTAGACATACTGCTATATACTCTAGACATACTGCTATATACTCTAGACATACTGCTATACACTCTAGACATACTGCTATATACTCTAGACATACTGCTATATACTCTAGACATACTGCTATATACTCTAGACATACTGCTATATACTCTAGACATACTGCTATACACTCTAGACATACTGCTATATACTCTAGACATACTGCTACATTCGTACGGTGTTGGAGTTATTGATTTAGCTCTTACAGGCTAAGTGGTGACAGCTCTCTTATAAATATAATTAAACAAACTGGTGTTAAGACACACTTAAACAGGGGCCTGGCGTAATCTCCGGATGAGTTAAACTAAACGGAAGGATGAAATTTAGTGAGCAGGCAATTTCTACTCGTGTCAAACTGGCATTTGGAACAGAATTTTTTGACAAATTTCCTAAAACATAATTATAGCTGCAATTCATAAATTTGAATTTTTATAGATTCTAAAAACTTGTGAATTAGTTTTGAAGTAAAATTTCAGGTTTTCTGCAGTCCAACTAAACTTATGAATTAGTTTTGAAGTAAAATTTCATGTTTTCTGTAATTCAAATAAACCGAAAAAATTCAAATACCATATTGTTAGCCTCTATACTATTATCATGTTGAATCAGAATGTGCATGTGGCCGGAGAAAAGACAATTTCCATTTGCTATGAAGTAAATCATATTATGATAACTAGTTTAGCAGCTGCGTGTATGTGCTAAAGCATTCCACACTCACAATCCACCAACAGGCTTCATCATCATGAAACCCTATTGATGAATTTATCTAAATTGAATTATATTGAAATTGAATTAATTTAGTGAAAGGTAAGTTAATTGCAATGAACTGCATGATTGTGTCTTTTGACAGACGTAGCTGCTATTGAATTATTTCTCACACAATTGAAGATGGCGTACCAACCCACCCTCACTTGATAGACAACAATGATTAAAAAGTTACTCAGCAAACCTTGATGTAATACTAAATATACAAAATGATAATGCTTTGTAGCACTGTCCAAAGATACTCTGGTATACCACCCTCTGCCCTTTATCTTCAGGGATCAAGAGTTTTGGTCTAAACACAGTGACACCAATTTTTTCACACACCAAGTCTTCAAGTCATGGCGGTCAGTTACTTACCATATCTTACTTCAAGGTAAGGAATTATACCAACTTGTATTAATAATAAACTACCATCATTCCTAAGTGCAAATTGCAAATACATGGACCATTGATTTCCGATGAAACTCCTATTTCATTCTGGCACCAGGATAAAGATTGCAGTGCAGTTACGTAACTAACAGCTGTATGATTTATGTAGAACATTAATAATCTTAAATGTGGCAAGTTAAAAAGCAATCAAAACGCCTTACAAACCCATTAAGTTAAGAAAGTAGATATTTAATAAAATAGAAAAGCTTTTACCGATTCTAGAAAAGTAGTAGTACAAGTAGCAGTAAGTTTATTATACTTACGGCTTCATTAAATGTCTGGATGGAGCAACCCTTTGCCTCATCTACTTCGATATGTTCATTAACAAACTATAAACAAATGTTAATTAAATGCAGCCAACAGCAGGGAAATTACCAGCAGAGGACAGCCTGTAGTTATCCACTGCATCTACTCCCAATACCCGCAGATGAGAATATGATAGAGTCAGTAAACAGCACTACGACATGCAGCTGGGACTTCAAACACACCATGACAAAATCTATAACATTGCGTGATTGGCAAAAATGACTTTTGGCAACAACATATTGTGACCCATCTTTGATATGACTGTACAGATAATTTATATTACATAAAGTGAAATTACTAAAACAAATTAAATGATTCAGACTGGATACTCACCAGGATAACAGCTACGGGATGACCACGAAGGGAATTGAATACTGGTAGATAGCTAACTGAAAAGCAAAGATAGCATGGAATTAGCAACAATAGTATAGTAACAATAGTATGACATAGCATCAAGTATAGCACTGTGTAATAGCCTGAAGTATAACAATATATACACAATTATTAATATAAGATAAGACATGTGCAGCTAAATTTCTGAATTACAGCAAAAATGTCCAAGAGAGTAAATTAACTGATGAATAAATTATTTGTAAATATGTAATGCAGTGGTGGTGAAAGACAGAAAACTTCAAATATATAACTATAAAACTATAAAATAAAACGAGTAATTCTAAAAACTTTGAACAGCAATTCGTTTAACAGCAACTTTGAGATCCTTAGTAACAGAATAAAGCAAAGAGACCGAGTCTTTAGAATCGGAGAAGAGCTGCCTCTGTGTTTATAGTGGAAGGGATGACAGCAGCATTTGACCTGCACATAGAAGAATATATAGCAGCCAGTTAGTGCCAGGGTGACAGTCCATTAGTCTCAGTTATGCAAACAAATCTAGCCTCACCATTTTTAATTAATTATAAACAAATGATTGAAATAGCCTTTGTCTAATTAATGAGCTATTAAAGAGGTGCAACTCAACCTACATCAACGTAATGGAAAAACCCTCATGAAAAGGGGGCAAACTCAGGGTCACAGTGGCTATGAAATAAAATTGTAAATTTCTAAGGAAAAATGAGCTAGAAGTTCTGTTGGGACTGGTTGATTTCATTCTTATTGATAAAATAATATTCTTCAACATTCTATTGATAATATGAAAATATGTGGACCAATATATTAGTAGACAGTACAACAGCAAGTTGTAATACTAATTTAGTTAAATGAAATAGGCAATAGCTCAAAATGCATAGTCTGTAGGTTCCGAATCAAATTATAACCCGATTTACTTTTTAAAATAATGGAGTACAGCTGTGACACTAGTTGACTATAGCATAGTTGTATGCCAGCTTAGTCCTACAGACCAACCATACAAGGAAAAGTCATTGTAAAACAATGGATCCAAGATTAAGAAATATGGTGGCTGGTCTTAGACTTAGGATCCTTGTGAGTCAGTGAAGGACTCCAACAGAAAAAAGAAGGGTTTTACCCAAACAACTATGGGATCCAATAATCAGAGATGGATAATCAATATCAAAGGCAGGACAAAAATAATTGACTTTTGAATATTAGTAACATAAGAAGTTACTTCCACCTAAACAAAGCAGTCTCCACATTTAAAATTTTGTGTTAATACTAGCAGCTATTAATGTGAGAAGCTGTATTTCTTTCGAACTAAATATAGAAAATTTATTTGAAATAGGATATTTAAAAAAATTCCGACCCCCCTATTTAGCTACCAATCTACCTAAGCATTGTAGCAACGATTTCCGATATGTAGCACAAAGTTGTTGGCATTATTGCTATCTTTCAACACAGGAAGCTCTTAAACAGGTTTTTTAAGTTCAGCAGAAATAGCACATGGCTATTGGTGCAGATATCCTGTTATGTAACACTGCTAATGAGTGGCTGGAGAACTAAGCTGAAGAGTGCAGACGATTACCCATTGCATAAGCCAATTATCGTATTATCCGTTTAATTACTAGACACCAACGAAGATAAACAGTATATTAAACAATAATAGAGATAAGATATAAAAATGTGTAAATGGAATAGTACCTAGTCACAGCATTTTATTACGGTTATCATAAAACAGTTAGACTGTAGTAAGCCTGAAGCCTTATACACTCAACACAATGGTCTATTGGGGCAAGTTAAAGTGACAGGTTACGCTGGCTCCGCCAATCATTGCACAATACAGAAAACCATAACAGATTAAGGTGCAAAAAGTACTTTTACGTAACAGATGAACAGGGGGAGAAAGTGAGATACAGTAACACCTCTTATGCCTCCTTCTAGAGCCCCCCACGCCACTTTTATAAACAGGCAAACTCAGTATTGCCTAGACTACAACCCTGGTTATACTTAATTATAATTTCTAGAAAGTTCTGCATTTTTTGCGCATTTCAGATAAGATCTAGCAGAGGCAGCTAAATGTAGAATGCTATAAGAGGATTAAAATTGTACGTCACTTTTTAAAAGAATAAATGTTACCCGGCAAAAAAATTCCAACCATTAATAGATGTAGTTCTACAGTGACCTACCCCCCCTCCCCTATTTGAGTAGAAAATATATACTGTAGGTATTGAAAAACACCTAGTTTAATGTGGAATTGGTTGTTCAACTTGATATGCAAAGAATTATTAAAAACTAAAAGTAGAGCTTAGAAATCTTCTGTCATATAATATTTGTTGAGTTAAAAAGCTTGGAACACATTAGCCTATACTGTTATATAACTTAGGAATATGTTGTATAACGTAGGAATATACTGTATAATGTAGGAATATACTGTATAATATAGTAATATACTGCATAATATAGTAATATACTGCATAATATAGTAATATACTGTATAATATAGTAATATACTGTATAATATAGTAATATACTGTATAATATAGGAAAATAGTGTATAATATAGTAATACACTGTATAATATAGGAACATAATATATGAATATAGTAATATAATGTATAATATAGGAACATAGTGTATAGTGCAGTGAGATGGCCCCATAAAAGAAATCACTTGATGTTACATAATAAACTGATAAAACATCTTCCTCTACCAAATGGTCTAATTTCATTTCAAAGTAATTCAGTGGAACTCAAGCTTGTAATGACATAGAAAAGAGCTAGATGTCAAAAGACATTTAAAAGTGAATAGTTTTTAGCTACAGTACATATTAATTTTTTGTATTGTAGCATAAAAGCTTTCAAAGATCGTAATCGTATAAGCAGGAGAAAACAACTGATGCTGTCTGAGGAGTGATGCAGTTTTCTAACTTAGCCTAACAGGCAGCCTAGTGTAATCTTACAATATGTGACCATTTCCTTAGAAGTGGAAGGAATTCTGACGGACAATACCTTGAAATCAGATTCTATTCAAATGAAGGCAGAGTTTAGACTAAAATCCTAAGAATAATTGAATGAACTAAAAGGAGGAGCAGAAGGGACAGTGAACTTACCACCTAGCTGGAATAGAGTATGTGGGCTAACGGAAACACTCAGTATGTTGAATACAGGGTCTTCAACGTCAGCAGCTAACTTGAGATTCTGTTTTAGTTCTCTATATCCAATCAGCTCTCTGTAACACCAAGCTATAAGCACCAGTATGTATATATAGTATGTATTAGAGTATACACTATACAGTGTACACTACAGTATACACTACAGTGTACACTACAGTATGTATTACAGTATACACTACAGTATACACTACAGTATACACTACAGTATGTACTACAGTATACACTACAGTATACACTACAGTATACACTACAGTATGTACTACAGTATACACTACAGTATGTACTACAGTATACACTACAGTATACACTACAGTATGTACTACAGTATACACTACAGTATACACTACAGTATGTACTACAGTATATAACTAATGATAAACACAATGTAGAACTCTCTTACCACTTACTACTCACCAGACGTCAAATATGAACCAGTCGAGTAACACAAACCTAACATGATGTTTACATTGCACAGATAAAATAAGATATTAGCTTGATTAAGTCAGTTATTTTACATAAAATGCAATAAGTGTGAAAAACAGAAAAAAAGTACAGGACTACTCTGCTATCTTGTCAAATAATAGCGATTCATATTCAACCTTTTATTCCTTCCTATCACCTATAAGGCAGAATAGCAACCTGTAAACACATACTCACTGAAAGATAATGAATAGAGAGAGAGAGAGAGACTAGAAGAGAGTTGATAGTAGTAGCAGTAATACAGCCTAGCCAAGAGCCAAGCTGTCACACAGAGACACTGTATGCTGAGCTCTACTAATCCAATAAATACTAGCAGAAGAACTACAGTTTCTAATTATCATACCAAAGATATCTGAGCTGTTTACTATCAAGGTAGCATGTTTAGAGCTAGATTCTGACTGACTGAATGCATACATAATATTATAACCTAATTACTCAGGTATTCAGACCTTTTTATGCTACTACTTTTTGCATAGCACGAGTTTCTAATTACTAACAGGTAAGGGAAGGGATAGAATACAGCCTTCTGTATCTGTGCTAGCTGTAGTGAACATCAAACAAGACAACACACTGCGTAGTTGTGCATCAAATGGCTCAATGCTTACTTACAAAGGAATTCTGAGGATTCTAAGCAGATGAATGGTCAGGAGAAAGCAATAGCTGAATTTATACCTGCTTGTAGGCAGCAGCAGCGCGCATGACTCACCTGGCTACTGGCCCGCTAGGAAAAGGTCGTCTGTTGGCATCTTTGAGTCCTCCCAAATCAAGATACACATGACAGTATTGCTACAACACCACCAACCACCACAGTGCTACTATACAATGCTATACCTAAGTCATGCGAATTTGCAAGCGCCTAAAACTGAAACCTAGTTACAGCACTCAAGTAATATATGCACTGACCTTCGCATGATAGTATACACGCATTGTATATATGGAAATAATTTAATAACATTATGCTGTTAAGAGTATATTTGATACTGAATAGAATTAAAGGAATGTCATAAAGGAAAGCGATTATACTATTACCTTATGCAAGTATATCTAGCTACATGTATCACAATAAATTAAACAGAAGCCTCATTGAAAGTAGAGTTGACTATGTATATATGTATTAGCTCACCATTTGGGGAAATATAGCTTGTATACACTGTGGTATCACGGCAAACAGATCGTCAACATACTTGCCTCTCTTCACCAACTCATCTGGTCTCTAACAAAGTATTGATTTATTCTAATAGTATTATCTATGTCAGTACTATTGCGACAAGCTGAACGGACTATATCACAGTTGAAAGAGTTATCTTCCCATTTAAACAATTCTTAATTAACGGAGGGCTTAATGTCTTTTCGAAAGCAAATAGTATATCAATATAAGTGATTTCTATAACAAAAAACACCTGCAGCTTTAGTATACTAAATATTTCCCCGTGTTCAATGGACTTTCTACATATTATAGTACGTAGTGTTACTAGCTGCCATTTGCATCCATTTTAGAGTATAAACAAATTATATGCTTCAACTACAGATTTGCACTGTATAATTATACGAGCTATGTTAAAATTGGCCAGCATGCAGTCGTAGAGCTGTCTTCATGACAACAAATTATTATTACCATGAAGGAAAAAAGATGCATATATATTGTGGCAACACGTATTATAATGTAATATAATTCATTTGTATTCCGAAAGTATTCCATCATTCTGATGAAGAATGACTTGTCATGATTATGTAACATCTTGCAGGATTAACGGGAGGTGCATACTTATATGTAGATATGCAGATATAATCCTAAACAATCTACATCAATCATAAGGAGGCAACATTGTTACATAACCCAACAAAGCTGCTATTAGATTAAACTTTATATGCATAGAGAAATACTAAGGAGTTGGTGAAAGGGAAACCACATCGTGTCAAAACACAAAAAAGAATCTACAAAAAACTTGATTTTCTTCAAGGTCAAGTATGAAATTCATACCCTGGCAGGATTGCTGTAGGAACAGAGCTTGATTGATGATTGGCTTAAAACTAATACAATAATTAAATTATTAGCAAAAACTTTCTTTATCAGCAAATTAATATTAATTCTATGATAATTTCGCTGTCTCAGAATTTCGAATTAAAAATTAGCAACAGTAGCATGAAAAAAACTTCATAGTTGATAGGTTAATATAAGAATAAGAAAGGACTTTCTTAATGTATAATTATTTTGTAAAAAATTATAAACTTTTGATCTTACTGGTAATTTATTAGTGATCGCTTGTAGTTATTAGAAAAAGAAGATTTTTACTTAATAATAAGTGGCAGTTGACATTTTTGCTATTACATATTACATCAACTGAGTACAAAGAGTACAAATTACATCTGGTTCAAAAATGCCCCCCTTTTCCGGTCTCAACTGAGTACAAATTGCAAAAGACCAATGCATGCAAATAGCCTCTTACACTTATATGTTATCCATGGTGACACTTTTGGATGTACATAAATAATTGCAAAACATTCAAATTTATTAATAAATTCATATTTACAAAAAATGGAGAAGTAAATGAAATATCCGAAGGGCCTACACTGGATGATCCCATGAATTGCTTAGTTACTATGCTTTGCAATATCTATGTAATATCTTCTGAGTATATACAATCATATACTGCATACTAGATATAATATAATATAGATTGGAAATACAAAATAATATACTGCATACTAGAAATTGTCTACAGTAATAATTATAGCATATAATTTAGTTTGTGCATGACTTGAAATTTGCAAAACAATAAGTTACAGTAAAATTTCCCCATCTCCAAGGCGAAAGATGATTTTTTGAATACATGTATATTACATAACTTACAATAATTGACAAGTTACATAACAAATATGCAGCATCACAGGTTTATGTATTTCTTCTTCTATGAAAGGCGGTAAAATTTAGATACTGATGCCAATAATATATTCGAAAAATTATTCACACAAGTTAATTAATAAAATACTAGTAATTATAATTTATTCCAGTTACGTAACAATTTCAAAGAATCTTCTTCAACCATTTGACCATAACTCCCATAATGTTCCCTCACATTAACATCAAACTTCCATCAAGTTTAGTATTTAAGAACGAAATTTTAGTGCAAATAAATTTTGCTCAATAGAATGTGGTTTGTGGGTTTGCTTGTAGGTTTTCAGTCTTTTTTGTTCACAGCAGAACTAAAACTAACCAGTTGTTTGACTTTGTTTTCTTTTATAATTAATTAGACATTGTTGACAAAATGTTTTTCTGAATTCATCACAACCGCTAGAGATCTTTTTCAACATTTTATTACATTTATAAAAAAAAGAAAGAAAAAAGCACAGCTTTTATTCATCTACTAACAAACAACCATGGTAAAAATGTAATTACTGTAATAGTAGTATTTTTATATAAATATTGTATGCATCAAAACAAGTTTTAGCTAAACCTGTTTCAGGATAACACAGTGGTTTATATAATAATATATGTAACTAAGGCACAACAATGTAACTTTTGCAAGCAAAACAGCTGATTTCTTACTTCAGATGACACACTTTTCTTACAATTTCAATGCTCCCATGTGTGCCAATTTATAATAAGAGTTAAATCAAAGCATAGAAACTCAATAGAAACATTTCTGTGGTGCATTTCTTTACAGATATACTACCACATATGCATGCTCTAGGCATCTATAGTTTATAACATAACATTGAGATCATGAAAATGCATCCTGAACATGATTTGCAACAAACATTAAAATTTGAAAAAAAATTAAAAGTTTGCATCAAGAGAAAAGCTTTTAGATATTTAGGTAAGTATTTTTACAGTTTAATGTTCATCATGACACTTTTCCTAATTAATGGATATATAAAATAGTTAGCACATATGCCATCTATTGGTTTAGATTTGTTAAAATTTTAAGGTCATATCCTGTATTTAAAAAAATAGGTTCTATTTCAATAGGTTCTAAACACACAATGTGGAAAAAATTTTTAAAAATAAATCAGCACATCGTAAATGCACTTAGGCACAGTATTTCTAACTATGTTTTGAAATTGCTTTCTTTTGACGCAAAGTGCTATGAAAGAATAACTCCATACACGTGCACATTGCAGTTTATCGAGTCAAAGCTAGTCATCTTGTTTACTGTATGCTTTAGATTTTATAAGTATATCTAATTTAGAAATAAATAACCTATTGAATTGTTACTCTCACTTATTAGGAAACACAATCAAATCACTTAGACAACTAAGACTGTTAGTACTGTTTACTAGATTCACTGTAAGACTGAGCAAGACTCTATATTTTGCCATTAGTTTTTAAACACAATTTTTGAAGAACAAAATCACATGACCTCGACTTGGAGCTAGGAGTAAGAACTTAATCTAGTAGTCGTAGGTTTAATCAACTGATTAAATATTGACACAATTCAAACCAAACCTTTGCTTACAAGGATAATGATCTACTAAGTAAACTGAGATATACCTGGTAAAGCATACATTGATAGCAACATCTAGTGGTGTTATACATGCGGGATATTGTTAGATATCAATGTATAAGATGCAAGGGTGTATTGTACACAACTGACTTGCATTATAGTAAAATTAGATTATAACTAACTTAAATATTTTAAGTTGGCCGTTAGTAAATTAAGAATTAAGATAATGCCTTAAGAAACCACATTCCCCTTTAGATAAAATTGCATTGAGGTTATTAATTGTTTGAGAAAAAAAGTAATTAGTACTGTGCATACAATATAAATACACTAAATGCCAAATGTAAATTCATATATACTCACAGATGAAAAGTTCAAATGGAAGGATATATTCTTTTATTTGTAAAGATTGCGGCTAGCAGATGCTTTAGTAAGTGTAAATAATGAGCTGGTACAGTATGCTAAGTCTAATGGGATACTGGTACTCATAACTCTAACAGGCACCCTGATAGGCTACTTACTCATGCTGAATCAAAGTCGAAAATGAAAAAACACTGGCTTGCTAACTCCAGTATCCCATCTCTCATAATCTATTAGATCGTCAAATCTGAGGCCCATTGACTAGAATATCATTTTTTAAATTAATGGTCCTTAGGCTAAAAGGCCAGTTATAAACATCTAGATGATAAACAACGATTCCAAGAAAATATTTATTTACTCATCAAATATCAATAAAATATGACACTAAAGGAAAATGACACTCAAGGAAAAAATATTGAACTAACAACATAGTTATTAAAGCTGTTAGACAAGGAGAATAAATGTAAGGAGTGAAGCCGGTCTTATGGGAGCTACGCTTATTATAAAAGGCAAATAACAGCAGAAAAGGTTGTTCCCAATTCTTACTAAATCAAACAAAAACTGGCCTCTAACAGGACCTAGGGCTTTTTACAAAGAACTGAGCCTACGTTTTGTTTTTAACATACCATAAAAATCTATAAGTTAAACCTAGACTAAAAGAATTCTAGTAGTGGCTCTTCAAATTTCCCAAAGTAGAAATTTGTGGTTTATTTTGCATAAATTTCCTAAAGCTCGATATCTAATGCAATTCAAACTGAATGAACATAAGTTAAGACTACCACAACATGAGCACTACTTCTGCACTGTCTAATAGTTGTAGCCTATTGTTACGTTAAAGTAATTAAAAAGATTTGCTTTGAGATAACCATACTGTATAAATAAATCGTATTTAATATCTGAAGCTAAAAGTCAAAAACTATTAGTAAAGTAAGTCAGTTACATTTATTGCTGCTTTGTAAATAATTAGGAGTGGAATTTCTCTTAGTGGGTTGTGAAAAAAATATAAATTGGGCCATTAAGTACCAGTTTTTGAAGAAGGTCCATGGTCCAGCGAACTTGAAAAAGAAACTTTTAGTGTAAATATTATTATCAATAAAAAAATGTTACCCTATAAACATGTATTGAATTAAAAATTCCCTGACACATTACATTCATTCAGTATTAAATTACTCACATATATTTTGGCTATATCAGCTGGACACTGAAGTGAAATTTCGTCATCTTCAAGTGGGCCACACATGCACCGTTATTGTAGCTTGTGTAAGTTGCAGTTGAAGTTATCTGAAGGCCAAGCTATATGTGAATAACCTAATACTGAATCTATCCAATGTGTCAGTGATTCTTTAAGTGAAAAATAAACTTTCCTGATCACCAGTAGAAACAGAGCATAGCCAGTGAAGACATCTGGCTAAGTATTGATATATTAGAACTTAGGCTATATCAAAACCTCACAGTCTAATCTTCCTGCCACAAGTTGTTGCATATTTTAGACTTTAGAGTTCATTAATTTCACCAGTAATTTATATTGCATGAAAGGTCTGACAAATTAAACTACACAATATTTATTATGGAAGTTATAACAGTCTAATGACTATACCAAATTAAATTTATTAATAAATTATCAACAATAAAAAAACTAAGAGTGTAAAATCTTAGTGCATAATGTCAGTTGACATGAGAGGTTAGCACAGAGGAGAATAAAGGAGAAGAAATAACTGTTTGGTGGCTTCAATAACTCATAGGGAGTTGTGCGCTATTTTTGGATTGTAAAGAAACAAAACCTGTTTTGACCATTACATTAGATGAAATATACAAAGCTAAATTAAAATCATGTAAATTTCAACATACATACTGACAAAACTAAAGTAGCTAGGAGGCCTGAGATTGTGATGGTGAAACCGACAATAATTACTAATATCCTCATTTCTTGGTTGGTAAAGAAGTAAAAGATAAAAACAGAGAAGCTCTACAATTGGGCACTAGAAATGAACACTTCAACAAATGTTGTTTCCACAATTATTGAAGAAGAATAGTGTGAGCGAAGAAATGTATGGTGATTGGAGAATATAATTTTTCAGATTACATAAAAAGAGCAGGTATATACAGCTATACACTATTGAGTGACTTTGAGAAAAGAAAGTAAAATTATAAAACTATTGAAGAACTGAACAGCAGAAATGAAAACACACTCTTAAAATGAGTTTAAATCTAAATTGCTAAAAAAGAATCACTGAACAGTTTATGAAAACTGCTATCCTTTTCAGCCCAATAAAACTGAATCAGTTTAAGCCGTGATACATTCAAATACAATAACAACAATAACAACTTCTAGCAACAATAATCAATATAAATATTAGTATTACTATTGAGTATTAATTTTCACTATGACTACGAGTATGAGCACGAGCTTTAACAAATTTTAATGTATTTAAAACAATGAGCAAACTAAAAATATAAACATTAGATTACTCTAAACACCAGTTTAAATATGTAAGGCGCTAATATTAAGAATCAAATTAAATTATAGTAGCAGATAAGCCTAAAGCCTAAACAAAATTAAAACACTTGAATTAAAATTGAGTTTGCAATTTACAATGATTATGATAATATTAATTAATAAATATATTCATAGTGATAATCACCAACAAATAAGCTAAACGTTTCAATAGTTTTAAATATGAGAGGTCTGTTTAACGGACTTACTTACTTGGAGTAGAGAACCAGGGTTAGTCACCTTGAAATTTAGATTTGTACTCGAACTGAACAGAGGTGCTGTGATTGAGAGTAATTGCGGGAGTCTAACATAGACGTTAACAAAATATATTAACCCTCTATAAACAGCTCGAGTAAATTTTGTGAAGAGCATAGCCATGCTACGGATAGCATCTCTAATTAACTTTTTTTCCAATTTTAGTATTGAGTTATCATTATGATTAAGGTATCACACAGGCTCAAACTGAAAGTGAAACAGTGCTTCCGTTGCAACTCAGATTAATAAAGGAAATAAAGAAACTGCAATCTAATTACACCCGCTTCATGACGAAGGGCGTGATTGTCCAATTGACATTCCGTATCATTTCGAATACTTTAGAAATAAAACTCACTCAACTTAGAAAGATAACTCTAAAATAACAAATTATCCAAATTTGGTGATAACTGTGGGTTTAATTACTATATTTATTGTAATATATTTATTGGATTACTGCATGCCGAAGCTGCTGTGCAAAATGAATTTCCAAAGGATTGGTTTTATATGATTTTTAGATTAACAGTATAAGTATTAAGCAAATGCTGAATTTACTTTTTAAAGTTGGAATTTGCTTTGCTATTTCAATATATATAATCTTTAGTTTAGCAACGTTTATTTAACTAAAAGGCAGAGTTCAATAAAAATAAAAATATAAAAAGTATAAACAAATTAAAAAGCTCTACCACACCACTACTTACTGCCCAAAATTTGTTTTAAAGTATAAATTACAAATACTATTAAATTAAAGCTACCGGTAACTTTAAGTCATGTTCTATAATTTTAAGTGGCAGTAATTTGTTTCACTCAATCAAGTTTAAGCAGTGACTTCGTATTCTACTAAAGACAAGAATGTACACTAGTTAGTGTCGACTAGTAAGTTTAACATGTATTCCATTAGCTGGGTGAAATATAAGTGCTGGGCGCAGACCAAGTTCTTCTCCTGTCTGTGTTGACTCAATGTTGAAGTTTAGTAATAAAGTACCAATTACTATCATCAACTCCATCAACGCAAACTTCTGACCTAAAGTATGAAATTATTCTTAAATTATTTATTCTATATACTATTGTGACTTTTTTAATAATGTGCCAGCTTGAGGGTTTAATTTAAGCAAATAACTTTTAGCACAAGGGGTTGTTTTTTTAAAAATACATTTGAATCTGATATATGAGAAAATTATTATGCTTAATTTTGACATTAAATATTTTCAAAATAAGTCTCATAGTTTAAAAAATTGCAAAGTGAAAAATCAATACAAGCAAACGAGCAACAAAAACCAATTGAATAGGGCATGCATGCAATCTTCCGTGAATGGTGAAGAATATAACTGCATAAAACATATCTAAAAAGGACTGAAACTCAGCGCATGTGATACCAACAGTCTACATAATATACCTATACAGTTTCTTGGTCCTGCACTGAATGGTATGTATGCAAATGGATCTCGTCTAACATTTGAGTTTTCTTCAACACTTGACTGCTGGAAGAGTTCAGATTTCAGCTGATCAAATCTATTAGGATTGAACTTCTCTGGGTCTGGAAACTGCTCAGGATCTTGGTGGAGGGCCATTATTAGCAAACCAACTTGTGTTCCTTTAGGAATCACATATTCACCTTTGTATATAACATAAAACTAGTGTACAATATTTAAATAGTAACACATTGCTTAAAGTTTTTAGCAAGTTTTGGCATGCAATCTTATTTTACTACTTGTACAATGATGAAAAGTAAAATATCAAGTAGTAGATCGCATCAATTTAAAAATATATGAAAATGATAAGCAAAATATGAGCAAAAATGCTACTCATTTTAGTTTGTATCTATCCAGGTTCATGTCAATAAATGAAGATTTTTGCATATCATATATATTTACATTACTCAGCAGTTAATTATGTGAACTTTATATATATATATATGTATATATATGTATATATGTATATATATGTATATATGTATATATATGTAAATATATGTATATATATATATATATATATGTATATATATATATATATATGTATATATGTATATATATATATATATGTATATATATATATATATATATATATATGTATATATATATATATATATGTATATATATATATGTATATATATATATATATGTATATATATATATATATGTATATATATATATATATATGTATATATATATATATATATATATATATATATATATATATATATATATATATATATATATATATATATATATATATATATATATATATATGACACAAGAGCTTTATCTGATAGTTCTAAAACTTCATAATTTTAATTTGAAAACATCTAACAATATCGTAGCTTGTACAGGAGAGCACTGCCTCTATAAAACTGTGACAGCGATATTTATATGTATATTGATAAATGGTGCAACTATTTTAAATAGGCATAAACATTAATAATTGATTCACTAGCATAAGGAAAGGCAGCATAAAATTGTAATTGATAATGAATCAAAAGCTGACATCACAACAGTAAATATAAACATGCTTATTTATTAGCAAACACATGATAAAGTATTTTAAAACCTCCTGTAGTTCTTTTAATTCAGTTAGTATTTGGCATTATATTCTAAGAATTTAATAACTGTATAAAATAGTATGAGAAACAAAAAAAATTTACCAAAAGCTGTGTCTTCCTCAAGCTCTCTGCCAACAAAAGGGACTGGAGGAAGGAGTCTCATTGATTCTTTGATACAACATTCCAAGTACTTCAACTTAGGGAGGTCATCCATTGTAATATCTTTTGAAGGGTTGCCTAATATGATAACAAACATAATCAATCAAATTTTATTTGCAGTAAATAATTATTAAGCTAGGCTACTTTTCTTTTCAAAAATAAATCTCATGCAGCTATTGTTACTCAGAATTGTCAATAAAATAAAACATAAAGAAATAAAATGAATATATTGAACAATCATGTTTCATGAACAGTTGCAATGAGTAGTTAGTACCTTTTTGGAAAGTTTCATGCTATGATTTCAGGAGAAAACAATTTTCAGTTTCACTATTCTATAATACAACTATTTGTAGTAATTTATGTTTTGTACAGGAGAAAAGATAATCTGAAAAAATGTTGAAACATTTTTTAGGAAGCCTGAATAATATTTTCAATATATTTGTGTAGTAATTGAAGCGCAGAAAAATTTACTATTAGCGCTCTACAGAAATATTCACTCTTTCTCTGCTGAAGGTATTTGTGAGACGAATTCAGATTATATAATTTTTTATAAAAGTGTAAACACAATATTAATCAAGTTAATCTGTTTTCTAGTTATTTTAAGAATACAAACCAATAGCCTCATCCAGTTCCTGTTGACACTTCTTCTGCTCTTCTAAATGTCGTCCAAGAAGGTAGATTGTGAAGAATATTCCAGATGATGTGGTGTCATGACCCTGAAACCAAAGTCAGCATTTAGAGTTGATGTATATGCATAGTCATTGTTCAGTTCACTAAATTCTATTGTTTGTAATTCATGCAGAGACTGAAACATAACTGAAGCAAATGCATCATACATAGATATAAAACTAGATTTACAAACAATTATAAATGAGCAACACACAGTAGCGTAGAAGAAAAAACAATGTTTTGGTAGATTTTCAAAAATAAAACTATGTATTATTTTACGCAAATTGTCGTTTGGTGTCTAACTGACCATACTGATACCTCAAACATAAAAGTGTCAACTTCCTCCCTGATATCAGAGTCAGTTAACGGGAGTCCATCTTCATCTGTACAGTTTAGTAAGAGATCCAGAAAAGGCTGGTGTTTCTTCTGTTCATAGTCTGCCCCAGAATCTCTCATTTCTCGCCTCCTATTAATTACCTAAAATAAAACTTCAGCAAAATAAATATCTGATAAGGAAAAAACAATTGCTTTTCCCCTGTTTATTTTTTATGTTTATTTATGTTATGGTTGATACTTCTATATTGTACACTATAACTGTGCGTTGCTTATTAAGAGTTATCCTCCTATAACATATTGTACTTTTTATGAATAGCTGAGGGTTATCTTCTTATATGTGCGAGAACAATAAAACAAGAACTGGGTAACACAAAAACATAACACTTCATATTTAATTTGTAATCAATCAATTTATGAATGAATAACTAGAAGATAGTAGGCAGCTTGTGAACAAAACTCAGAATAAAATATGAGATGACGAAATTTTAAACTAATACAAAGTTATTATGAACGACAGCATAGTTATTTTCACTAGCATATGAACTGACTTCACTAAGCTACTGAAAACTATTCAGCCCAAACCAATGTTTGATTTGGGTGACAGAGTTAGCTGTGAGGGGAGACCTCCTGTTCATACACAAGACATAGCCTATGCATTGCTATTTTTCTTGCTATGTTCGATGTTATGTCACAGAAGTATATGCCAAGAAAGATGTGAATTCTAGGTATGACAGTTTCTTTAAAATATTTATGGATTTATGCAATAAACATGCTCCATTAGTAAAATTCTCAACAAATTGTCCACGCAAACTTAAAACAAATAAAAGACCCTGGATTAGTGTTGAATTAATTAAGCTGATGAACAAAAGGGATTATGTTTATAGACAATCCTTAAATTCCCCTCTAAACTTGAAACTTATATAAATTTAAACATAAAACTCTAAAAAATTTAGTTACGAAGAATTTGCGTAGATCCAAGACTTCATATTTTGAATCTTTTTTTGAAAATACTTCAAATTCTAGTAAATGTTGGAAAGTCATAAACGAACATTTAGGAAAAAATCGATCAAAGGGATTAAATGCTCCTAAAAGTTTAACATCTGAAAATATTACACTAACTGAAGATAAGGACATAGCAAACAGTTTTAATAAATACTTTACTTCCATAGGAACAACGTTATCAAAAAAATTCACTGACGACAATTTTGATTTTACAGCTCGGAAGTCAGATAAGAAACTTGATGAACAGTTTAGCTTTACAAATATTGAAAGCACAGTCATTGAAAGCTTACTTAAAGATGTAAACCCAGCCAAAGCTGCAGGATTAGATTTAGCTCCCACCAACCTAATAAAAATATCTGCATCTCATCTTTCAAAGCCTTTAGCTTACATTATAAACACAATTATCAATGATGGCGCTTTTCCAAATGAACTAAAAAAAGCTAAAGTTGTTCCTCTACACAAAAAAGGCATAGCTACTGATGTAAGTAATTACCGCCCAATTTCTATATTACCTGTTTTCAGTAAGATAGCTGAAAAGATTTTAAATAAGCAAATAGTAGATTTTCTAGAAAGCAAAAATTATTTAACTGATAAGCAGTACGGCTTTAGACGAAATAGAAACACAAATATTGCCTTAATTAATCTAACAAATAAGGTTTTAAATGCCATGAACAATGGTAATTCTGTAGCTGGAATTTTCCTCGATTTTAGTAAGGCCTTTGACACGATAAATCATGAAATCTTATTAGCTAAATTAAAAATGCTCCACTTTTCAAGTCACAGTGTGAAGCTAATTAAAAATTATTTGTCCAATCGTCAACAGTCTACTATTATTAACAACACATATTCTGACTTTATTCATATCACATGTGGAGTACCACAAGGATCCATACTTGGTCCCACACTATTCCTAATTTATATAAATGATCTTCCAGATGTAACTATGCATTTAGACCCTATATTATTTGCCGACGATACGAACCTCTTCTTTGAATCAAAAAATCTATTAAACAATATGGACATCTTAAACTGTGAATTAAAGAAAATTGAAAATTGGTGCAATAAAAATAAATTAACTGTAAATATGAGTAAAACAAACTATATGATAATCAAAACAGCGCAAAATAAACAAGATTTAAATGGCTTTGCATTAGAAATGTTTAACAAAAAATTAGTGGAAGTAAAATCAACTACCTTCTTAGGTATTATAATAGATTCACATCTTTCTTGGCAACAACATTGCAGCAAACTTTGTCAAAACCTAAGGCCCTTAGTAGGCTTGATAAGTAAATGTTCCAATCACCTACCTAGAAAAATTCTAATACAAATATATAACTCTTTTGTAAATTCTAAACTAACATATTGCCTAGAATCGTGGGGTAATGCAGCAAACATTTATCTTGAACCACTACATTTACTGCAAAAGAAAATACTGAGAATTATATATAAAAAGCATCACCTTTCCCCATCTAAACCACTGTTTCTTAGTTCTTCAATCATGCCTATTCACACTCTACACAAATTCAAACTAATACTGCTCTCACATAAACTTTACTATTCTCAACTAACACATCTCACACATAACTATCCCACAAGATTTTCAGAGTTCAGCCTACAAACTCCTCCATCATCAACTGCTGCAGGTCAACGAAGAGTGGAATTCCAATGTTCGACGCTATGGAATAAATTGCCTAGTTCTATTCGTGCTGTGGGGAGGGAGGCTGGTTTCAAACTTGCCCTGAGAGACCATCTAATGGCAAATTTCCAGATAAAAAAATAATACTTTTTAAGTTGCTAAAACTTCCAAAAACCTAAACAAAAATCTTATATAACTGTCAACCATTCATGGCTCGGTGCCTCGACTAGCTACAGTGCTATTGCGCCATAGGCCCTGTCATTTTGTTTATTTTTTTCTCAATTAATTTTTTCCCTACTATGACAAAATAAAAACAAACAAACAAACAAACAGAAGAATCATTAGTAGCCACGAATTTAGTCTGTATTTTATACTGTTAGCGTGGGGCCACACGACACGGGTTTTTTGCATTGCAGGTCAAAATTTTTGAAAGCCCGTCCCGGGAACGACCTGCCACACACAATGCGTGGGTTGTGGATGCGGAAATTTAATATGCTCATGCGGTTTAACTTTACTTCTCGCCTAAAGGCGTTTGTTTTTAAATCTACATCATCGGCAAAGTGACTTTAGATATTATAAAAGCGAAAATTATGCAGACTATATGAAACTGTTTAAATTTAATTCACTAAAAATTAAAATTCGAATTGAAATTAAAAAGTGTGCTCACTAAGAGGGTAATTAGCCAATTAGATCAAACCCGCACGAGCTTGCTGCACTTCCCACTCAGCATGTTACCTGCATGAAAACCCGCACACAATAGCCCTTTCTTGGGCTAAATGGAATTCCTACATGTTGCCCGCGCGGGTAACCAGCGTCGTGTGGCCCTACGCTTATTCTATAACTAAACGGCCTGCTTTAGGTTTCATTACTTGTAATAATTACCTGTATTGTAAAATCTTGTGCCAAAGAGATAGCTTTGTTGACTTTCTTCCCCACGGCTCGTCTGTCATAAATGAAGTCAAACTTATCAATAGGTGACCTTGATCTATCATCTGCTCCTTCCTTGATAATGCTGAGAGCTTCAACATATTCACTGTTCTCTCCATGAAGGGCATTTACTTCTACTCCCATTGCCGTGTCTAAATAGAAATACAGAACCAAGGCTGAAGTTGTTTATTATTATTCAACAAAAAGTAAATTAATGCATTTTGGGTTATATTGAAAGACAATAAATTGAAACTCGTTGAAGCAAATGAAGTTAACTAAACATTCACTTTAAAATTCTTGGCTAGTCAACAAATTCATAATAACAGTCATTAACTTCAGACTGTAGAGAAACATGGAATTATTTGCTTTGTATAAGCTTGCTGATTGGTGCTGCTTAATTTGTTTAGATGAAAATATCAACATGATTATCAACATTAGTTTAATGACAATCAAATGGTTGGC
This sequence comes from Bugula neritina, assembly GCA_964035545.1. Classification (NCBI taxonomy): domain Eukaryota; kingdom Metazoa; phylum Bryozoa; class Gymnolaemata; order Cheilostomatida; family Bugulidae; genus Bugula; species Bugula neritina. The sequence continues at coordinate 2,647,860 of OZ037771.1, read as the reverse complement.
AAAATCTGAGATTAACTGCGGAATAACTTGACTTTGAACTTACCACATATAATGTCTAGAGTGCTACGTGTTACATCATCTAAGATATCATAAGGTTGACCAGTGTCACTAGCATCTCTCATTAACTTGTCTCTCAGCTCTTTAGCATGACTGTTTATCATTCCATTAAACGTCTTTAAGATGTTGAAATGAAAACTTGGTGTAAGCATCTTCCTTCTGCTCCTCCATTTTGAACCGTAACTACAATTTTTATCAAAGTAGAAAGTTTCGTTCTAACAACTGTTTTCAAATTTACAATGCAAATAAATATTAACAAACTACATTAATTTGAAACTTTCTTTCAGTGATGCAAAAAACGATTCCATGCAAAACAATACTTTGCATCATTATTACATTTTCATTGACATTAAATAAACTGAAACACAGCTGGACTGTTCACTCTCAACAAATGTAGGAGTTATATATCCTCACTGGCAAGGGAATCCTACTAACCTGGTTAATAAGCCACGGCTAAGCCATGGTAACACCATGTCATAGTGGTTTGACTTCTTAAGATTGACATTGCTGCTGCACAGTTTCTTGATATGTTCTGCGCCATAAACAAACACCCAGCATTCCTCAAGAATCATCAGACGGTACAGACCTTGTTTCCTCCTCTCAGCTGCCCATTGCAGAAACTGTTGGAAAGCAGCTGCAAGACAAACTTCACAATAGATCAGTCCAACAAAACTTAATACATGTATACGTGAATCTCACAATTTCAGAAAGAGCTTCAGTTTGGAGTTGAAGGCTTGGAATAGGGACACCAGTGTATATACAAATACTGTACTCAGTCATCCCAACACGGTGCGGCTACTAGCAATATTCTTGAATACGTACTTACTTTCTAGGCTGTAAACCATTATTTGAAGTTATATTATAGCTATTAGGTAACAGATGATTAGAATAGTCTTTTTAACAAGTGGACTCAGCTGTACTTACTTCCAGCATCAGTAGAAAGAGTTAAAAGATCTCCAACGAGAGGCCATGGTTGAATGCAGGGTAATTTCCTCAGTAGTTTACGATCTCTGCTGTTATTCCATAGCAAGTACCAGATCAGTGAAATGATTCCAACTACAGAAAGTAGCACCAACGTTGAAGCAGAGTTGATGTGATCAACTGTAGACAATGCGATCTCTCTCAGCATTTCCTATCCCTGGTGCTACTCGATACTAGCTACTGATAGCATGAAGTGTCAGTATACCAGCTGCTGATAGTGTGGTTGGTGATAGCAGTTATCAGTGGCCTATAAGATGTTAGTCTAGACTCTAGACTCTAGACTCTATAGACTCTAGTAGGTAGTAGCAGCAAAGGGAATAATACATCACCTGATAAGTGGTACTGAGTGTTTGTTTATGATACTTCACAGACTTCATTAACAGCGGTCTTCATGACGTCATGATTGAAGAAGGAACCACACTCAGTCACTCCTGCCAACCACTAACAATTGATTTATTTGCTAGCACAATGTAATCACATATTTTTCTAATAAGAAAAGGGTCATGTTGCTTTACAATACACTTTGTAACAATGTGCAACTACAGCATGATCTGCTGTAAATTTTAGAATAGATCAAGTTTTGTCTTACTTTAGAGCTGACATGAACAGTTTAGTAGTACAATAGCAGTTTATAGGGGTGTACTGTATAACAACGTAACACTAGGCTTGACACACCTTTTTTTATGCAGTATTAAAATATTCGTGTATATTATCTTAGTGATTATCTACACACTGTTTGAGGGTTATATGCTCAAATAATTTTGTTTTGAAATATATTTTATGCAAAGTTCAAGTTTTAAATTTCAAGCCAGCTCAGTGGTTAAGCTGTGGCTTACAGCTGTTATAAATAGTTTTCAATGAAGATAAGCAATAATTATTATTAGTTTTCTATTCCACGAACTTCAGAGCATATTTGAAGGTCATCGGGAATCCTAATTCAATATACATGTTTAAACACATTTAAATATCAAACAAAATTATTTGAGCATACAACCCTGAAACAGTGGGTAGATGATCGCTAAGATAATTGTGCTGGTATGGAGGTATTGACACAGATGTTTATTTGTACTTTGAAGTCGTAACCTGTGAAACTTTACAGAAATTATTAGATCTGTATGCAAATGAGAGTTGAAACAAAAATACATTGAAAATTGTACGTAAAGTTAAATGTGAAAAATGTAAAAAATACACTGACGATAATGGGAATGCACTATTGAAATTACACAATTATTATAAAATGTTATTACTCACAATTTTAACCTTTTACACAGAAATGAGTTGTCCAGAGACTCAGCAAAATTATCATATTGATAGTGACCTAAGACAAAATTAATTAAAATCATAAATGTGTGGCAAGAATAATTGGTAAGCTGAAACGCACAAAATAGTAACAAAGATGTTGACATACAAAGAAATAAGTTTGTTGACAGTTACAGACCAAAGCTCAAATTCAAACAAATACATTTATAGGTATGTAACTAAAATTAACAAATGGTAGGTAACACTTACATGTTTGATTGTGTTGATAGAGTAGATATTAAATATTGTGGTGGCTCGTGGAGCTACCAGCAACACAATACGCAAGGTTGCGTATTGACCCGGAACAATGTATTAGCCAATTAGCTAGGCTGTTTATGAGTAATAGTAGCAGCTTCGCGCTACTAGCTCAGTTGAGGATAGTGCTGAAAATTAAATAGATGTGCGTATCATTACTGTTGTACATTAGATTTTATTATGTATTCTTGTATTAAAATATAACGATATCTACTCGACTTAACACGGTGAAGTTTCTCTAGTGATAAATAGACTCTCTTGGTGGCACATCAACCCTAAATCTGGAAAACATAACAGTGGTGGCAGCGGTGGGATAGTGTACATCAAAGATGGAGACTGAAAATGCTAGAATGCAACCACCCCCAGTAGAAGGTGAGCGTAGAAATGCTGTTAATCCTGTAAATCGTGAGGGAGAAGAAGCTTATAGACATTGCTTGAAAGCTCCCACCTTTACTGGGTCGGAAGATGTCGAACAATTTATACAAGAATTTAGAGAGGTAATGGAGGTTGCTCAATGGCCGCATAGAGTGGCCCTTATCCAATTGCGGAGAGCGGTGACGGAACAAGCCAAGCCGTACGGAGTGGGAACGGACGTAAACGGGATACTGGCTGCGCTGCGGGCCCGTTTTGGCATCTCCGCAATAGACGCTAGGACCAAGCTGGAGAGATTGTGCCGCACCCCGCGGACCTCGCTGCAAGAACATGCCGCGACGGTGAAGAAGTTGGCGCAGATTGCATACAGCGATCTGCCAGCACAACACCAAGAGCGTTACACCTATGACGCCTTTGTCCAGTCACTAAACGACCTGGGCTTACACCATCAACTACGAGCTAAAGGGATAACCAGAATAGAGGATGCCCTGAAGGCTGGAGAAGCTTACCTGTTGGCTACCCAAATGCATCAAGCACAACGGAACCCACCAGTAGTTGGAGTCAGCGCTGCCAGGGCTACAACAAGCCCCGAAGCTCCCCCGCTAGAAGCCGAAGTGGACCGCATGGTAGAGATGCTGGGACAGCTGGTAACAATTCTGGCTGGCGCTGGCCCCGGTCAGGCCCTGCGGTTGCCCTCAACACCTGCGGGGCCAAACTGGAGTAGTGCTGGTCGAGACCATGGACAGCAAGGATGACCCCAATACCAAGGGGCGTTAAACTGTCACGGCCCGCGGACGCTCTCCCTCCCCGCGGGCCGCAACTAAAGGAGTATGGTGGGAAACACCGCCGTCTGCCCGTACGGACACGACGGCGCACTCCCCCCGAGTGGCAGGTACCACGCAGGACTAGTAGGCCCGCACAACGGCCGAGTACCTTCTCCCTGCCACTCGCAACCGGTTCCACCGGTTACCTCGGGAAGAGGAGCCCGCCACTGAAATGGAGCCAGAAGGCCCAGTGGAGAGCCCCAAACCCCGCCGGCAGCAACCTCGCCGCCGGAAACCCCGTAAACCACGGGTGAAACCCCCGCCGTCCTGGCAATCCAGGACAGCACATGCGGGGGGGTGAAAGTACAACCACATGGAGAGAGCTATTTCCTACCCGGAAAGGTGGCCGGCAACGCCGTCACTTTCCTGCTCGACTCCGGTTGTACTACCAATCTTCTCAGTCGTAGAGTCTTTGAGGCACTGCCCCGCCGGGACAGGGATAGAGTACGACCATATACTGGGGAACATGGCACCCTGGCAGACGGGTCATGTATTCCCTTTTATGGTATTATCGAGCTCCCTGGGCGTGTCCGAGACCAGGCTGTACGGGAGACCTTTGTCATAGGCCAACTGGAGGAAGATGCTATCCTCGGAATGCCCTTCTTGAAGCAACACCAGTGCCGAATAGACTTTAGTAAGTCGGTGGTGTTGATGGGCGGGCGAGAACTCGCCTGTGTGGATAAGTTTGGGCGTCCTCTGGTGGGCGGTGTTCAGGTAGTTCGAAACTGCACCGTGCCCGGACGCTCCAGAGCTACCATCCACTGCCGAGTGAACAGCAACCGGATAGCCAGGCTCGGGGTCGTTGAAGGCGCGCACGAAAGGATCCAACTCGCCAGTAGTTTAAACAGACTAACTGAGCGAGGGGAGGTCTTAGTGCAGTGTGTCAACCCCTTTACCGAGCCCATTGAGCTCCCAGCGGGGTCAATGCTGGGCCGGTTCCACTCCGTCCAGGAAGAGGACGTGGGCCCGTCGCTGGGTGACGCGACAGAGGCACCCCCTCGACACCCTATTCAGGGACGAGGGGCAGTCCCAACACATCTCCGGGAGTTATACGAAACAGCCAGTGGCCGCTGCGCGAGCAACAAGGAACGCCAAACCATGGCGAAGTTGCTACGCGACTACGGTGATGTGTTCAGTAGCGGAGATCATGACGTGGGGCTGACTGGAGTTGTCAGACACGAAATACCGCTGACTGCAGGGACAGTCCCTGTCCGGCAGCCCACACGCAGGCTGGGGCCGGAAAAAGAGAAGGAAGTTAGCCGACAAGTACGGGATCTTCTGGACCGGGGACTGATAGAGCCCGCCCATAGTGCGTGGAGCTCGCCAGTCGTACTGGTCCGGAAGAAAGACGGCAGTTGGCGGTTCTGTGTGGATTACCGCAAACTCAATAGCGTAACCATACAGGACGCTTACCCTCTACCTCGTATTGACGAGTCATTGGACGCCCTAGCCGGCAGCAAGTACTTCAGTACGTTAAACTTGCTAAGCGGCTATTGGCAGGTTCCTCTGAGTCCCGACGCCCAAGAGAAAGCGGCGTTTATCACACGGGACGGTTTGTGGAAGTGGAAGGTGCTACCCTTCGGGTTAACCTCCGCCCCAGCCACCTTCCAGAGGCTGATGGAACAAGTCCTTAGCGGACTCCATTGGAAGACACTGCTGGTCTACCTCGATGATGTCATCGTAATCTCTCCGGACTTCGAGACACATGTCAGTCGTCTGCAGGAGGTTTTCGAGAGACTCCGAGGTGCCGGTCTTAAGCTCAAACCTTCCAAGTGCGCTCTATTGCAGCCGGAGGTCAAGTACCTGGGGCACGTTGTCGGTCGAAACGGCGTGGCAACGGATCCCGAAAAGGTACGGGTAGTAGAAGACTGGGTCACCCCCCAAGACTTGACCGGACTCCGGGCTTTCTTGGGGCTGGTAGGGTATTACAGGCAATACATACCAGACTTTGCGGGCATAGCACAGCCGTTAAACCGGCTCACCGCAAAGGGAGTGACGTGGCAGTGGACCCCAGTCGAACAAGGAGCGTTCGACCGCCTCAAGGGCTGCCTACTAACGGCGCCCATCTTGGCCTACCCAGACCCCACTCTGGAGTACATCCTCGACACGGATGCCAGTGACCAAAATGTTGGCGCTGTGCTGTCACAAGTGCAGGAAGGCCGAGAGGTAGTAGTAGCCTACTACAGCAAGTCTCTCTCACCCGCTGAACGAAACTACTGCACTACCCGCAAGGAGCTGCTGGCAGTAATCAAGTCAGTGAAGCACTTCAGACCATACCTATACGGCAGGAAGTTCCGGCTGCGTACGGATCATGCCTCGCTGATCTGGTTGTGCAAGAGAGCAGAGCCCTCTAGTCAGGTCGCCCGGTGGCTCGAAATCCTAGCTGAATTCTCATACCGGATCGAACATCGACCGGGCAAGAGACACAGCAATGCGGATGGGTTGAGTCGCCGACCTGACGGAGGTTGCAAACAGTGTCTCAACATCGAGAGGAGGGATGGAGGTCCCCCGCGATGCGAGTTGGAGACGCTGGCTCACCACGGAGCACCGTTTGACTGGGACCAAGGTCAACTCAGGCAAAGAGTTGATGAGTCCCCGGAGGATGTACAAAACCTCCGCGCCAACCCTGTACTGGCCGGTAATGTTTGAGAGCTGAAGAAGCTCCAAGAAGAGCTGCCTGGAGTCGTGGCAGACATATACCGGGCCAAAAGGGAAGGGCGACGACCCAGCGAGGAACGCATACGACAGGGATGCGCCGAGTTCCGGCTATACTGTCAGCGTTGGGACTCGCTGCGGATCGGGCAGGATGGGTTACTAACCATCTCTCTAGCTGCCAGCGGCAGACACCCGGAAAGGAAGAGGGTAGTCTGTCCCACGGCCATCCGCCGTGAGTTGATTTGGGATACTCACAAACAGGCCCACGCAGGGGTCAAGAGAGTGATATCCAAATTACGACTCCGGTGGTATTGGCCGCAAATGGAGCGTGACGTCCGGCTCAGAGTCAAACAGTGTGAGATCTGCCAGGCCAGTAAGCATAGCCGCCCCCCTGGTGAAGCAGGACGGCGGAGGCTATATGCTGGTAGGCCCTGGCAAGTAGTCGCTGTAGACCTGGTCGGACCCATGCCCCTGACCCCCAGAGGCAATAATTGGATCCTAGTACTAACCGACCACTTTACTAGGTGGGCGGATGCTCTGGCTATCCCAGATGCGTCAGCCCCAACAGTGGCCAGGGCACTAGACCAACATGTATTCTGTTATTTTGGACTCCCTGAACAGATACACTCTGATCAAGGCGCTCAATTCCAGTCTCAACTGATGAGCGACCTTTGTCACCTCTGGGGAGTAAATCAGAGCAGGACCACCCCCTACCACCCTCAAGGTAACGGGGTGGTGGAGCGCAACAACCGGATGCTGGGTGATGCACTCCGGAGTCTCCTCCTTGGACGAGGTCAAGAGGAATGGGATACGGTGTTGCCGCAAGTCATGCGTGCATACCGTAGCACCCCACACACCAGTACTGGTGAGACCCCAAACCTCTTGATGCTCGGGAGAGAGACTCGTGTCCCTGACCATCTCACCTATCACGTTCCAGAGCAAGACAACTCGGTTCACGAGTATGCCAGTGAACTAGTGGAACGGATGAAGGCCGCACACGAGATACTGCGCCAACAGCAGTGGAAGGTGCGGCACGAAGATTCCGATGAACCACCTCTCTATCAAAGGGGAGATAAGGTGTGGATGGTCAATTACCGTAGGCGCCGTGGACAGGCTGATAAGCTGAAGCCTAAGTTCGTAGGGCCCTACGTGGTCGTCGAAGCTATGCCCAACCATACGTACAAGATTGAGCGCTCAGGACAGGTGTCTATCCAGAATGAGTCTCGCTTGAAACCGTATTGGGCTAGCCCCGACGGAGTGGGAGAAGCCCCCCCGTTGTTAGAGCCCAGGAGGCAGACAACAACGCGCGGGCGACGGCGGCATGGACCTGAATACGAAGTGGTCATACCGCGGGAAGAAAACTTGGTGAGAGAGGAGCGGCAGCTTTTGTCAACAGAAGCGTGTCCGCCACCGCCAAGTCTAATTCCATCACTTCCAGAAACCGAGCCGGTTCCGGAAGTGCAAACCCCCACGGAGGGAGGGGCTCCATCCGGAGAACAAGAAGAGGTGACCGCTGACGGTGAAGTAGAGACGCCATTAGAGGCCCCTACTAACGAACCGGCAAGCGTGTCACCCCCCCTAGAAAGGGGACAGCGTACGAGGCAACCCCCCGCATATTTAAAAGACTTCGTATGTGACTGCATTAGAAGCGGCGCACATGAAAGTCTAAGGGAAAACCGTACGATAAAATGTTGGAGTTGTGAACCCCACGCAAATATCAACTTTTGCGAGGGCGGAATAGTGGGTGGAATTAATGCGCGTAAAGCAAATAGTTCCGACCTCGTGCCTCAGAAACGATGCTCAGCCTTTTCTTATGCTGACATCGCTAAAGGCAGACGTATCTCACAACCAGCTCCAATCTTACCAAGAACGTTGAGTATGGACATTAATACCGAGTTCCCAGGTAAGCCAGTATAAGTCTTGTATTCCTATTCATGGAAACGGGCTCGATGCCAGTAAATTCTGAACTAATTCAGCAGATTGAATCAGAATTACTGGGAACCACGTTTCATATGAATGACGATGAAGACACTGTAATGGCCGACGGTCTGTTAGACCTGGAGCTAGACACTGTTCTTGGTCAGTCCACACATGATTCATCGGTTCCTCGAGTGCATTCCAAAAGCTGTGACTCTCAGGCTAGCAACGGTCGACAGTCACTAGAATTATGTTGTAAAGATCCACCGCGATCTAACAATAATTCTACTTTTGTAGACACACTCGCGCCCGTCTCTCCGGGCATGCCTTCTCTAAAGATGGCGTGGGACCCAGAGCCGGCCCCAACAACTTCTACAACCAGGCAACTGCCACCCCAGTTGGAAGCAACCTCCAACTGGATTACCCCTGCCACAGAGAGAGAGATTAGGACCCATCAAGGAGGTGAGAGTAATCGTGAATGCAACCTCTGTCAGCAGCGATTCACAACCCACCGCAGACTGAAAGTACCCTTGCCGCAACACTACATCACCACTTTCTGCCCTTGCGGAGAATATAGCTACAATCGTGATTACCTACTGCGGCACCAACGTACTATGCAGTGTTATCAAGGGCATGTCTATGAAGTAGACGAATCATCCTATCCTGCCTTTCTCAACGCCATCAAACCACTCATCACTGACTCAGCTCGGCTATCTCGCCTGGAGCAAGGCTTCCCTTCCCCGCGACCCATCATCTCTGGAGCCGCGGATAACCCTACACAGTCTACTAACTCTCCACCTCACGGTTCTCTACGCATACCGCATACCTTTCCTTGTGTCATACTACAGAGGGTGGACACAAATGCATATACACTCCCTCCTCCCCTTCCATCCTCAGAGCGGAAAAGACACAGACAGCCGCCTTCCTCTCGCTCGTCCCCCTGGGCCCGCAACCTACGTGAAGTAGAAGCTAGGGCACACGACTTGGAGCAAGAAGTGTATAGGCTGGCCCCACGGGTACAGGCTGCATCCAGTGAACTCAAATATTTACAGGAGTCTATTAAACGCATGAAGCGGGCGGCCCGCAGTTAACATGAGTCTATCTCCAACTCCATACTACTCTTCCCCTACCTCTCTGTGGCATTCCCTACCATTATGGTGGCACGTACTCTACATGTAAATAGGATTTTCTCGTACATATTACGCATTGTGCACGTTTTATATGTATACCTGTATATTTTATCAGTTGTTTTTTTGTATATACTTTTATACTGTTCTCTCTCTCCACAACGAAGTATACGTTTTTTTTATGTGAATTATATTTTTATCAGAAAGAGGGCTTTCTGCTGGAGGGAGCAGTGTGGTGGCTCGTGGAGCTACCAGCAACACAATACGCAAGGTTGCGTATTGACCCGGAACAATGTATTAGCCAATTAGCTAGGCTGTTTATGAGTAATAGTAGCAGCTTCGCGCTACTAGCTCAGTTGAGGATAGTGCTGAAAATTAAATAGATGTGCGTATCATTACTGTTGTACATTAGATTTTATTATGTATTCTTGTATTAAAATATAACGATATCTACTCGACTTAACACGGTGAAGTTTCTCTAGTGATAAATAGACTCTCTTGGTGGCACATCAACCCTAAATCTGGAAAACATAACAATATATAATGAACCAAGGTGAAGGTGTGCCCTACAGAGCTGTAGCTGATCAAGAATCCAGTCTACGTTTTAATATACAGTGAAGAAATTCAGGCCACCAGACTAATTATAATGTTGACAGTGCTACTCTCTAATGTGGCTGACTGCATAAGAGCAACTGCTGGTAACAAAAACAACTGTGCACAAAAATGAATTGGAAGACCTTTGACCCCAAGCAGCTAACTTTATACTCATAAAATAGAAAATGCGGTTAAAATATGAAGTCATCTTCAAGTGCCTTTGTTTGAATACACGTGAGGCTAATAAAAATAAAAACTGTCAAACTATCCTTATACAATAATAATATGAATATTTTAATGCTGCATAAAAAGTAAGTCAGGGATTTTTTAATAAAACTGCAATAAAATATAAAGAAAGCAAATAACTATATGCATTCAATATTAGGTTACTTATCAACCACCAGCTTATTGGATACTTATTGTCTAACGTAGGTTGTTAACGCTTGATAACAGTGACTGCATGTGCATATTTTCGGATGTATGGACAATCGTTATGTAATTAGAAGCAGTGTTACACTTGATGTGTTACCGCAACATTTAGGGCACTGACAGCTGCTACAGCAATCATACTATCAACAGCTAGTACTGACACTTAATGCTATTAGTAACTAGTATCCAGTAGCACCAGGGATAGGAAATGCTGAGAGAAATTGCATTGTCTACAGTTGATCACATCAACTCTGCTTCAACCTTGGTGCTACTTTCTGTAGTTGGAATCATTTCACTGATCTGGTACTTGCTATGGAATAACAGCAGAGACCGTAAACTACTGAGGAAGTTACCCTGCATTCAGCCATGGCCTCTTGTTGGAGATCTTTTAACTCTTTCTACTGATGCTGGAAGTAAGTAGGCTACACATAGAGCTGAAAAGCTAATTACCTAATATAGCTATAATATAGCCTAATATATTGGTTTGCAAATTGGAAAATAAGTACATCCTAGGTTTTTTCCACCTATACTGTGGTGATCCTGTTTGGCTGACAAATATTTGTTAGTTTATAGTCATATCGTATATCTGCAGTATAGATAGTAAGTTATGTTGCTTCATAATCTAGAAAGTAAGTACATGTTAGTTCAGTAACAGTCTAGATAGTAAGTGCATATAGTCTGGTGTGGGATATTAGAAAGTTTGCTTGTTGTGATAATACTGGG